>JAVHNN010000434.1:0-33007 GCA_031439585.1 Pterocarpus macrocarpus
TTTAAGTTCTTTTGCCATTGATTGGAATCAAGTCTTAATCCTTGAGGAATTGGTTTCTCTTTGTCCTTTAAGTTCTTTTGGTAATTGATTGGAATCAAGTCTTAATCCTTAAGGAATTGGTTTCTCTTTTCCTCTAGGTTCTTTTTGGTATTGATTGGAATCAAGTCTTAATCCTTAATGAATTGGTTTCTCTTGTTCTTTAAGTTCTTTTTGCCATTGATTGGAATCAAGTCTTAATCCTTAAGGAATTGGTTTCTCTTTTTCCTTTTTTTTGGTAATTGATTGGAATCAAGTCTTAATCCTTGATGAATTGGTTTCTCTTTGTCTTTAAGTTCTTTTGGTAATTGATTGGAATCAAGTCTTAATCCTTAAGGAATTGGTTTCTCTTTTTCCTCTAAGTTCTTTTGGTATTGATTGGAATCAAGTCTTAATCCTTAATGAATTGGTTTCTCTTGTTTCTAAGTTCTTTTTGCCATTGATTGGAATCAAGTCTTAATCCTTAAGGAATTGGTTTCTCTTTGTCCTTTAAGTTCTTTTGGTAATTGATTGGAATCAAGTCTTAATCCTTAAGGAATTGGTTTCTCTTTGTCCTTTAAGTTCTTTTGGTAATTGATTGGAATCAAGTCTTAATCCTTAAGGAATTGGTTTCTCTTTTCCTCTAGGTTCTTTTTGGTATTGATTGGAATCAAGTCTTAATCCTTATGAATTGGTTTCTCTTTGTCTTTAAGTTCTTTTGGTAATTGATTGGAATCAAGTCTTAATCCTTAAGGAATTGGTTTCTCTTTGTCCTTTAAGTTCTTTTTGTAATTGATTGGAATCAAGTCTTAATCCTTAAGGAATTGGTTTCTCTTGTCCTTTAAGTTCTTTTTGGTAATTGATTGGAATCAAGTCTTAATCCTTAATGAATTGGTTTCTCTTTTCTTTAAGTTCTTTTTGGTATTGATTGGAATCAAGTCTTAATCCTTAAGGAATTGGTTTCTCTTTTCCTTTAAGTTCTTTTGTAATTGATTGGAATCAAGTCTTAATCCTTAATGAATTGGTTTCTCTTTGTCCTTTAAGTTCTTTTTGCCATTGATTGGAATCAAGTCTTAATCCTTAAGGAATTGGTTTCTCTTTGTCCTTTAAGTTCTTTTGGTAATTGATTGGAATCAAGTCTTAATCCTTAAGGAATTGGTTTCTCTTTTCTTTAAGTTCTTTTGGTATTGATTGGAATCAAGTCTTAATCCTTAAGGAATTGGTTTCTCTTTGTCTCTTAAGTTCTTTTGCCATTGATTGGAATCAAGTCTTAATCCTTAAGGAATTGGTTTCTCTTTTCCTTTAAGTTCTTTTGGTAATTGATTGGAATCAAGTCTTAATCCTTAATGAATTGGTTTCTCTTTGTTTAAGTTCTTTTGGTATTGATTGGAATCAAGTCTTAATCCATAATGGATTGGTTTCTCTTTGTCCTTTAAGTTCTTTTTGGTAATTGATTGGAATCAAGTCTTAATCCTTGAGGAATTGGTTTTTCTTTGTCCTTTAAGTTCTTTTTGGTATTGATTGGAATCAAGTCTTAATCCTTAAGGAATTGGTTTCTCTTGTTCTTTAAGTTCTTTTGGTATTGATTGGAATCAAGTCTTAATCCTTAAGGAATTGGTTTCTCTTTGTCCTTTAAGTTCTTTTGGTAATTGATTGGAATCAAGTCTTAATCCTTAATGAATTGGTTTCTCTTTTCCTTAAGTTCTTTTGGTATTGATTGGAATCAAGTCTTAATCCTTAATGAATTGGTTTCTCTTTTTTTTAAGTTCTTTTTGCCATTGATTGGAATCAAGTCTTAATCCTTAAGAATTGGTTTCTCTTTTTCCTTTAAGTTCTTTTGCCATTGATTGGAATCAAGTCTTAATCCTTAAGGAATTGGTTTCTCTTTTCCTTTAAGTTCTTTTGTAATTGATTGGAATCAAGTCTTAATCCTTAAGGAATTGGTTTCTCTTGTCCTTAAGTTCTTTTTGGTAATTGATTGGAATCAAGTCTTAATCCTTAAGGAATTGGTTTCTCTTTTTCCTTAAGTTCTTTTGGTATTGATTGGAATCAAGTCTTAATCCTTAAGGAATTGGTTTCTCTTTTGTCTTTAAGTTCTTTTGGTATTGATTGGAATCAAGTCTTAATCCTTAAGGAATTGGTTTCTCTTGTCCTTTAAGTTCTTTTTGCCATTGATTGGAATCAAGTCTTAATCCTTAAGGAATTGGTTTCTCTTTTCCTTTAAGTTTTTGGTATTGATTGGAATCAAGTCTTAATCCTTAATGAATTGGTTTCTCTTGTTTTTAAGTTCTTTTTTGCCATTGATTGGAATCAAGTCTTAATCCTTAAGGAATTGGTTTCTCTTTGTCCTTTAAGTTCTTTTGGCCATTGATTGGAATCAAGTCTTAATCCTTAAGGAATTGGTTTCTCTTTTTCTTCTAGGTTCTTTTTGGTATTGAATGGAATCAAGTCTTAATCCTTGAGGAATTGGTTTCTCTTTGTCCTTTAAGTTCTTTTGGTAATTGATTGGAATCAAGTCTTAATCCTTAAGGAATTGGTTTCTCTTTTTCCTTTAAGTTCTTTTTGGTATTGATTGGAATCAAGTCTTAATCTTAATGAATTGGTTTCTCTTTGTTTTAAGTTCTTTTTGTAATTGATTGGAATCAAGTCTTAATCCTTGAGAATTGGTTTCTCTTTGTCCTTTAAGTTCTTTTGGTAATTGATTGGAATCAAGTCTTAATCCTTAAGGAATTGGTTTCTCTTTTCCTTTAAGTTCTTTTGGTATTGATTGGAATCAAGTCTTAATCCTTAATGAATTGGTTTCTCTTTGTTCTTTAAGTTCTTTTGCCATTGATTGGAATCAAGTCTTAATCCTTAATGAATTGGTTTCTCTTTTTTAAGTTCTTTTGTAATTGATTGGAATCAAGTCTTAATCCTTGAGGAATTGGTTTCTCTTGTCCTTTAAGTTCTTTTGGTAATTGATTGGAATCAAGTCTTAATCCTTAAGGAATTGGTTTCTCTTTGTCCTTTAAGTTCTTTTGGTATTGATTGGAATCAAGTCTTAATCCTTGAGAATTGGTTTCTCTTTGTCCTTTAAGTTCTTTTTGCCATTGATTGGAATCAAGTCTTAATCCTTAAGAATTGGTTTCTCTTGTCCTTAAGTTCTTTTGGAATTGATTGGAATCAAGTCTTAATCCTTAAGGAATTGGTTTCTCTTTGTCCTTTAAGTTCTTTTGGTATTGATTGGAATCAAGTCTTAATCCTTAATGAATTGGTTTCTCTTGTCCTTTAAGTTCTTTTGCCATTGATTGGAATCAAGTCTTAATCCTTAATGAATTGGTTTCTCTTTGTCCTTTAAGTTCTTTTTGGTATTGATTGGAATCAAGTCTTAATCCAATGAATTGGTTTCTCTTTGTCCTTAAGTTCTTTTGCCATTGATTGGAATCAAGTCTTAATCCTTAATGAATTGGTTTCTCTTTGTCCTTTAAGTTCTTTTGGTAATTGATTGGAATCAAGTCTTAATCCTTAAGGAATTGGTTTCTCTTTTTCCTTAAGTTCTTTTGGTATTGATTGGAATCAAGTCTTAATCCTTAATGAATTGGTTTCCCTTTGTCCTTTAAGTTCTTTTTGCCATTGATTGGAATCAAGTCTTAATCCGTAATAAATTGGTTTCTCTTTGTCCTTTAAGTTCTTTTGGTAATTGATTGGAATCAAGTCTTAATCCTTAAGGAATTGGTTTCTCTTTTCCTTTAAGTTCTTTTTTGGTATTGATTGGAATCAAGTCTTAATCCTTAATGAATTGGTTTCTCTTTTTTTTAAGTTCTTTTTGCCATTGATTGGAATCAAGTCTTAACTTGAGGAATTGGTTTCTCTTTGTCCTTTAAGTTCTTTCTTTTGGTAATTGATTGGAATCAAGTCTTAATCCCTTAAGAATTGGTTTCTCTTTGTCTTTAAGTTCTTTTTTGGTATTGATTGGAATCAAGTCTTAATCCTTAATGAATTGGTTTCTCTTTGTCCTTTAAGTTCTTTTTGCCATTGATTGGAATCAAGTCTTAATCCCTTGAGGAATTGGTTTCTCTTTGTCCTTTAAGTTCTTTTTGTAATTGATTGGAATCAAGTCTTAATCCTTAAGGAATTGGTTTCTCTTCCTTTAAGTTCTTTTTGGTATTGATTGGAATCAAGTCTTAATCCTTAATGAATTGGTTTCTCTTTGTCTTTTAAGTTCTTTTGCCATTGATTGGAATCAAGTCTTAATCCTTAAGGAATTGGTTTCTCTTTTCCTTTAAGTTCTTTGTAATTGATTGGAATCAAGTCTTAATCCTTATGAATTGGTTTCTTTTTCCTCTAGTTCTTTTGGTATTGATTGGAATCAAGTCTTAATCCTTAATGAATTGGTTTCTCTTTGTCTTTAAGTTCTTTTGTAATTGATTGGAATCAAGTCTTAATCCTTGAGGAATTGGTTTCTCTTTTTCCTTTAAGTTCTTTTGGTAATTGATTGGAATCAAGTCTTAATCCAGGAATGAATTGGTTTCTCTTAGTTCTTTTTGGTATTGATTGGAATCAAGTCTTAATCCTTAAGGAATTGGTTTCTCTTGTCCTTTAAGTTCTTTTGCCATTGATTGGAATCAAGTCTTAATCCTTGGAATTGGTTTCTCTTTGTCCTTTAAGTTCTTTTTGGTATTGATTGGAATCAAGTCTTAATCCTTAGGAATTGGTTTCTCTTTGTCCTTTAAGTTTTTTTGATTGATTGAATCAAGTCTTAATCCTTAATGAATTGTTTCTTCTTTGTCCTTTAAGTTCTTTTTGGTATTGATTGGAATCAAGTCTTAATCCTTAAGGAATTGGTTTCTCTTTTCCTTTAAGTTCTTTTGGTATTGATTGGAATCAAGTCTTAATCCTTAATGAATTGGTTTCTCTTGTTTTTAAGTTCTTTTTGGTATTGATTGGAATCAAGTCTTAATCCTTAAGGAATTGGTTTCTCTTTGTCCTTTAAGTTCTTTTGGTATTGATTGGAATCAAGTCTTAATCTTAAGGAATTGGTTTCTCTTTTCCTTTAGTTCTTTTGGTATTGATTGGAATCAAGTCTTAATCCTTAAGAATTGGTTTCTCTTCCTTTTAAGTTCTTTTGGTAATTGATTGGAATCAAGTCTTAATCCTTAAGGAATTGGTTTCTCTTTGTCTTTAGTTCTTTTGGTATTGATTGGAATCAAGTCTTAATCTTAAGGAATTGGTTTCTCTTGTTTTTAAGTTCTTTTGGTATTGATTGGAATCAAGTCTTAATCCTTAAGGAATTGGTTTCTCTTTTTGTCCTTTAAGTTCTTTTGGTAATTGATTGGAATCAAGTCTTAATCCTTAATGAATTGGTTTCTCTTGTCCTTAAGTTCTTTTGCCATTGATTGGAATCAAGTCTTAATCCTAATGAATTGGTTTCTCTTTGTCCTTTAAGTTCTTTTGCCATTGATTGAATCAAGTCTTAATCCTTGAGGAATTGGTTTCTCTTTGTCTCTAAGTTCTTTTGGTATTGATTGGAATCAAGTCTTAATCCTTAATGAATTGGTTTCTCTTCTTTTAGTTCTTTTGGTATTGATTGGAATCAAGTCTTAATCCTTGAGGAATTGGTTTCTCTTTGTCCTTAAGTTCTTTTGGTAATTGATTGGAATCTAAGTCTTAATCCTTAAGGAATTGGTTTCTCTTTTCCTTTAAGTTCTTTTGGTATTGATTGGAATCAAGTCTTAATCCTTAATGAATTGGTTTCTCTTTGTTTTAAGTTCTTTTGCCATTGATTGGAATCAAGTCTTAATCCTTAAGAATTGGTTTCTCTTGTCCTTAAGTTCTTTTTGGTAATTGATTGGAATCAAGTCTTAATCCTTAAGGAATTGGTTTCTCTTTTCCTTTAAGTTCTTTTTGGTATTGATTGGAATCAAGTCTTAATCCTTAAGGAATTGGTTTCTCTCTTTGTCTTAAGTTCTTTTTGGTATTGATTGGAATCAAGTCTTAATCCTTGAGGAATTGGTTTCTCTTTCCTTTAAGTTTCTTTTTGGTAATTGATTGGAATCAAGTCTTAATCCTTAAGGAATTGGTTTCTCTTTGTCCTTTAAGTTCTTTGGCCATTGATTGGAATCAAGTCTTAATCCTTAATGAATTGGTTTCTCTTGTCCTTAAGTTCTTTTTTGGTAATTGATTGGAATCAAGTCTTAATCCTTAAGGAATTGGTCTTTGTCCTTTAAGTTCTTTTTTGGTATTGATTGGAATCAAGTCTTAATCCTTAATGAATTGTTTCTCTTGTCTTTTAAGTTCTTTGGTAATTGATTGGAATCAAGTCTTAATCCTTAAGGAATTGGTTTCTCTTTGTCTTTTTAAGTTCTTTTGGTATTGATTGGAATCAAGTCTTAATCCTTAGGAATTGGTTTCTCTTTGTCCTTTAAGTTCTTTTGCCATTGATTGGAATCAAGTCTTAATCCTTAAGGAATTGGTTCTCTTTCTCCTTTAAGTTCTTTGGTAATTGATTGGAATCAAGTCTTAATCCTTAAGGAATTGGTTTCTCTTTTCCTTTAAGTTCTTTTTGCCATTGATTGGAATCAAGTCTTAATCCTAAGGAATTGGTTTCTCTTTCCTTTAAGTTCTTTTGTAATTGATTGGAATCAAGTCTTAATCCTTAAGGAATTGGTTTTCTTTTCCTTTAAGTTCTTTTGGAATTGATTGGAATCAAGTCTTAATCCTTAATGAATTGGTTTCTCTTTGTCTTTAAGTTCTTTTTGCCATTGATTGGAATCAAGTCTTAATCCTTAGGAATTGGTTTCTCTTTGTCCTTTAAGTTCTTTTGGTAATTGATTGGAATCAAGTCTTAATCCTTAATGAATTGGTTTCTCTTTTCCTTTAAGTTCTTTTTGCCATTGATTGGGAATCAAGTCTTAATCCTTAATGAATTGGTTTCTCTTTGTCCTTTAAGTTCTTGGTATTGATTGGAATCAAGTCTTAATCCTTGAGGAATTGGTTTCTCTTTGTCCTTTAAGTTCTTTTTTGGTAATTGATTGGAATCAAGTCTTAATCCTTAATGAATTGGTTTCTCTTTGTCCTTTAAGTTCTTTTGGTATTGATTGGAATCAAGTCTTAATCCTTAATGAATTGGTTTCTCTTGTCCTTTAAGTTCTTTTGCCATTGATTGGAATCAAGTCTTAATCCTTAAGGAATTGGTTTCTCTTTGTCCTTTAAGTTCTTTTGGTATTGATTGGAATCAAGTCTTAATCCTTAAATGAATTGGTTTCTCTTTCCTTTAAGTTCTTTTTGCCATTGATTGGAATCAAGTCTTAATCCTTTAGGAATTGGTTTTCTCTTGTCTTTAAGTTCTTTTGTAATTGATTGGAATCAAGTCTTAATCCTTTAGGAATTGGTTTCTCTTTTCCTTTAAGTTCTTTTTGGTAATTGATTGGAATCAAGTCTTAATCCTTAAGGAATTGGTTTCTCTTTGTCTTTTTTTTGGTATTGATTGGAATCAAGTCTTAATCTTGAGGAATTGGTTTCTCTTTGTCCTTTAAGTTCTTTTTGTATTGATTGATTGAATCAAGTCTTAATCCTTAAGGAATTTGGTTTCTCCTCTAGTTCTTTTGGTAATTGATTGGAATCAGTCTTAATCCTTAATGAATTGGTTTCTCTTTTTCCTTTAAGTTCTTTGGTATTGATTGGAATCAAGTCTTAATCTTAAGGAATTGGTTTCTCTTTCCTTTAAGTTCTTTTGGTATTGATTGGAATCAAGTCTTAATCCTTAGGAATTGGTTTCTCTTTGTCCTTAAGTTCTTTTGTATTGATTGATTGGAATCAAGTCTTAATCCTTAATGAATTGGTTTCTCATTCTCCTTTAAGTTCTTTTGCCCATTGATTGGAATCAAGTCTTAATCCTTGAGGAATTGGTTTCTCTTTGTCCTTTAAGTTCTTTTGCCATTGATTGGAATCAAGTCTTAATCCTGAGGAATTGGTTTCTCTTTGTCCTTTAAGTTCTTTGGTAATTGATTGGAATCAAGTCTTAATCCTTAAGGAATTGGTTTCTCTTTTTCCTCTAAGTTCTTTTGGTATTGATTGGAATCAAGTCTTAATCTTAATGAATTGGTTTCTCTTGTGTTTTAAGTTCTTTTTGCCATTGATTGGAATCAAGTCTTAATCCCTTAAGGAATTGGTTTCTCTTTGTCCTTTAAGTTCTTTTGGTAATTGATTGGAATCAAGTCTTAATCCTTAAGGAATTTGGTTTCTCTTTTTCCTTTAAGTTCTTTTTGGTATTGATTGGAATCAAGTCTTAATCCTGAATGGTTTCTCTTTGTCCTTTAAGTTCTTTGGTATTTCATCGAAGTAAGACTTAACCCTTGAACGAATTCCGCTTTCTCTTTTGTCCTCTAGGTTCTTTTTGTTATTGATTGGAATCTCAAGTCCGAATCCATAATGAATTAGTTTCCCTCGTTGTCTTTTAAGTTCTTTTATTACCATGGATTGGAATCAAGCCTTTAATCCTCGAGTGATTGGTTTCATTTGTCCACAAGTTCTTTTGTAATTGATTGGAAATCAAGACTTCATCCTTATGGAATTTGGTTTCTCTTTTCCATTACTGCCTTTTTGGTAATTGATTGGAATCAAGAGTTAGTACATAATGAATTGGTTTCTTCTCTGTCTTTTAAGTTCTCGTTTTGCCATTGATTGGGATCAAGTCCTAATCCTTAATGAATTGGTTTCTCTTTGTCCTTTAAGTTCTTTTGGTCATTGATTGGGAAGTAAGTCTTGATCCCATGAACGGCTTCTTTTTCCTCTAGGTTCTTTTTTGTTATTGGATTGAAATCAAGTCTTAATGCATAATGAATTGCTTTCTCTTTATCTTTTAAGTTTCTTTTTGCTATTGATTTGGAATCAAGTCTTAATCCTTGGAGGAATTGGTTTCTCTTTGTCCTTTGTTCTTTGGTAATTCATTGGAAGTAAGTCTTGATTCCTTAAGGAATTAGCTTTATCTTTTCCCTAAGTTCTTTTTTGGTATTGATTAAATCATGTCTTACACCATAATGAATTGGTTTCTCTTGTCCTTTAAGTTCTTTTTGCCATTGATTGGAATCAAGTCTTAATCCTTAATGAGGATTGGTTTTTATTTGTCCATTAAGTTTTTTTGGTAACTGATTCGAAGTAAGTCTTAATCGTTAAGGAATTGGTTTCTCTTTGTCCTTTATGTTCTTTGGTAATTGATTGAATCAAGGGTCAATCCATAATGAATTGGTTTCTCTTTGTGCTTTAAGTTCTTTTTTGCCATTGATTGGAACCTAGTCTTAATCCTTGAGGAATTGGTTTTCTCTTGTCCTTAAGTTCTTTGTAATTGATTGGAAATAAGTCTTAATCCTTAAGGGAATTGGTTTCTCTTGCTCTAGGTTCTTTTTTCTTATTGATTGGAATCAAGTCTAAATGCAAAATGAATTGCTTTCTTCTTATCTTTTAAGTTCTTTTTGCTATTGATTGGAATCAAGTCTTAATCCTTTATGAATTGGTTTCTAAGCTTGGTCCTTAAGTTCCTTTGGTAATTCACTGGAAGTAGTTTCGATCCCGCTTAAGGAATTCGCTTCATTTTTCCTTTAAGTTCTTTTTGATTGATTGGAACTATGTCTTACTCTTATAATGAATTGGTTTGTCTTTTCTTTAAGTTCTTTTTGCCATTGATTGGAATCAAGTCTTAATCCTCGAGGGATTACTTTCTATTTGTCCACAAGTTCTTTTGGCAATAGATTGAAACAAGCCCGAATCTCTGGTGGAATTGGTTTCTCTTTTCCATTACATTCTTTTTGGTTTGATTGATTGGAATTCAGAGTCTTAGTCCATAATGAATTGGTTTCTCTTGTCTTTTATGTTCGCTTGCCATCGATTGGAATCGAATCAAGTCCTAATCCTGGAGGAATTGGTTTTTCTTTTAAGTCCTTTGCCTTTTTGTCATTGATTGGAAGTAAGTCTTGATCCTTAAGGAATTGGTTTCTCTTTTCCTTCTAGGTTCTTTTTATGTGGTATTGATTGGAATTGAAATAATGGCTAAATGAATTGGTTTCTTAACTTTGTCCTTAAGTTCTTTTTGCTATTGATTGGAATCAAGTCTTAATCCCTTGAGGAATTGGTTTCTCTTTGTCCTTTTAGTTCTTTAATTCATTGGAAGTAAGTCTTGATCCCTTAAGCAAGTGGTTTCTTCTTTTGTCCTTAAGTTCTTTTTGGTAATTGATTGGAATCAAGCCTTACTCCATAATGAATTGGTTTCTCTTTGTCTTTTAAGTTCTTTTTGCCATTGATTGGAATCAAGTGTTAATTCTTGAGGAATTGGTTTCTCTTTGTCCTTTAAGTTCTTTTAGTAATTGATTGGAATAAAGGCTCAATCCTTAAGGAATTGGTTTTCTTTTTTGTTTGTGGTTCTTTTTCTATTGTTCATTGGAAACGGTGCTCAAATGCATAATGAATTGCTTTCTCTTAACTTTAAGTTCTTTTTGCCATTGATTGGAATCTCAAGTCTTAATCCTTGAGAAATTGGTTTCTTTGTCCATTATGTTCTTTTGGTAGCTGATTGGAAGTAAGTCTTAATCCTTAAGGAATTGGTTTCCCTTTTTCCCTTAAGTTCTTTTTGGTATTGATTGGAATCATGTCTTACTCCATAATGAATTGATTTCTCTTTGTCTTTTAAGTTATTTTTGCCATTGATTGGAATCAAGTGTTAATCCTTGAGGAATTGGTTTCTCTTTATCCTTTAAGTTCTTTTAGTAATTGATTGGAATAAAGTCTCAATCCTTAAGGAATTGGTTTCTCTTTTTTGCTCTTTAGGTTCTTTTCTTAAGCTGATTGGAATCAAGTCTAAATGCATAATGAATTGCTTTCTTTTTATCTTTAAGTTCTTTTTATTGATTGGAATCAAGTCTTAATCCTTGAGGAATTGGTTTCTCTTTGTCCTTTAAGTTCCTTTGGTAATTCATTGGAAGTAAGTCTTGATCCTTAAGAAATTGGTTTCTATTTTCCTTTAAGTTCTTTTGGTAATTGATTGAACTCATGTCTTAATCCTACAATGAATTGCTTTCTTTTTATCTTTAAGTTCTTTTTTTGCTATTGATCGAATCAAATGTTAATCCCATGAATCGGCTTTCGTTCTTGTTCCTTTTTGGGTAATTCATTGGAAGTAAGTCTTGATCCTTCAGGAATTTGGCTTTCCTCCTTTCCTTTAAGTTCTTTTTGCCATTGATGGAATCAAGTCTTAGTCCATAATGAATTGGTTTCTTTCTTTGTCCTTTAAGTTCTTTTAGTACTATTGATTGAAGAAAGTCTCAATCCTTAAGTAATTTGGGTTAGTCTCTTTGTCCTAGGTTCTTTTGGTAATTGATTGGGAACTCAAGTCTAAATCCTTAATGAATTGGGTTCTCTTTACTTTAAGTTCTTTTTGCCATTGATTTGAATCAAGTCTTTAACTTGAAGAAATTGGTTTCTCATTGCCTTTAAGTTCTTTTGGTATTGATTGGAATCAAGTAGCTTAATCCTTAATGAATTGGTTCTCTTCTTTCCTTTAAGTTCATGTTGCTATTGATTGGAATCCAAGTCTTAATCCATAATGATGTTTTGCCTTCTTGTGCTTTAAGTTGCCCTTTTTGCCATTGATTAATCAATGTCTTAACTTCCTCTGTCTAAGGAATTGGTTTCTATCTTGTCTTTTAAGTTCTTTTTGGTAATTGATAGGGAAGTAAGTCTTCAAATCCTTAAGGAATTTGGTTTCTTTTCCTTTCAGCTCTTTTGGTATTGATTGGAATCATGTCTTTAATCCATAAATTTAATTGGTTTTCTCTTGTCTTTAAGTTCTTTTTGTAATTGATTTGGAATCAAGTCTTAACTTCCTCGAGGAATTGGTTTCTCTTTTCCTTTAAGTTCTTTTTAGTAATTGATTGAAGAAGTCTTAATCCTTAAGGAATTGGTTTCTCTTTTCGCTTCTAAGTTCTTTCTTGGTATTGATCAATCAAGTCTTAATCCACAATGAATTGCTTTCTTTAACTTTCTTTTGAAGTTCTTTTTGGCATTGATTGGAATCAAGTCTTAATCCTTGAGGAATTGGTTTCTCTTGTCCATTAAGTTCTTTTGGTAATTGATTGCAGAAGTAAGTCTTAATCCATATTGTATTGGTTTCTCTTTTCCTTTAAGTTCTTTTTGGTATTATTGATTGGAATCAATGTCTTAATCCATAATGTAATTCCAAGCTATTCTTAAGCTTTTTAATTGATATGGGTGAAATAAATCTCACCCAATTGGTTTCTCTTTGTCCTTTAAGTTCTTTTTTGCCATTGATTGGAATCAAGTCTTAATCCATGAGGAATTGGTTTCTCTTTGTCCTTTAAGCTTCTTTGGTATTTGATTGGAATCAAGTATTAATCCTTAAGTATGAAATTGGTCTTCTCTTTTGTCTAGGTTCTTTTGTTATTGCATTGGAATCAAGTGTCTTAATCCGTGAATGAATTGGTTTCTCTTTCTTTAAAGTTCTTTTTGATATTGATTGTGATTCAAGCCTTAATCATACCTAACTAGTCATTTTTGCCAGTAATTGACGGAATCCAATCAAGTCTTAATCCTTGAGGCTAATTGGTTTCTATTATTCTTAAGTTCTCTTTGGTAACTGATTGGAAGAAGTCTTAATCCTTAAGCGAATTTGGTTTCTTTTTTCTCTTAAGTTCTTTTTGTATTGATTGAATCATGTCTTAATCCATAATGAATTGGTTTCTTTCTTTGTCTTTAAGTTACTTTTTTGCCATTGATTGTGAATCAAGTCTTAATCCTTCGAGGAATTGAGTTTCTCTTTGTCCTTTAAGTTCTTTGGTAATTGATTGGAAGAAAGTCTCTAATCCTATGAAATTGGCTTTCCTTTTTTCCTTAAGTTCTTTTTCTTGGTATTGATTGTGAATAAAGTCTAAAATCCATAAATGAATCGGCTTCTCGTTATCTTTTAAGTTGCTTTTGCTATTGATTGGAATCAAGTCTTAACCCTTCGAGGAAATGCTACTTCGAATTCAAGCTCATCTTAATCGACGAAGAAAGCCTAATCCTGGGTTTAATCTTGTCCAAATTAAGTGTTCTTTGAACTGAATAGAAGCAGTCTTAACTTTGGCTGGTTTCCTTTTTCCTTTAAGTTCTTTTTGGTAATTGATTGGAATCTAGGTTAATCCATAAATTTAATTGGTTTCTCTTTCCTTTAAGTTCTTTTTGCCATTGATTGGAATCCAAAGTCTCTAATCCTTGAGGATTTGGCTTTCTCTTTGTCCTTTAAGTTCTTCTTGGTAATCGATTGGAAGCAAGTTTTAGTCCTTAAGGAATTGGTTTCTTTTTTCTCCAAGTTCTTTTTGTTATTGATTGAAGTCGTTTTAATCCAACTAATCAATTAGTTTCGCCTCTTGTCTTTAAGTTCTTTTTGCCATTGATTAAATCAAGTGTTAACATCCTTAAGGAATTGGTTTCTCTTTGTCCTTTAAGTTCTTTTGCAATTGATTAAAAGAAGTTCTTGCTTTTCATCGAATCAGCCTTACCCAGGAATTGGTTTCTCTTTGTCCTTTAAGCTCTTTTTGTTATTGATTGGAATCAACGGTCTTAATGCATGAATCTGAATTGCTTTTTATCTTTAAGTTCTTGGGTAAGTAGCTGATAATTGGGACAGAATCAAGTCTTAATCCTTAACGAATTGGTTTCTTGTCCTTTGGGTTCTTTTGTAATTGATTGAATCAAGTCTTAATCCTTCAGGAATCGTGGTTTTTCTTTGTCCTTTAAGTTCTTTGGTAATTGATTGGAATCAATGTCTTAATCCATAAGGAATTGGTTTCTCTTTGTCCTTTAAGTTCTTTTTTGTAATTGATTGGAATCAAGTCTTTTAATCCTTAAATGTAATTTGGCCGTCTTTGCTTGCCATTATCGAATCAAGTCTTAATCATCGGCGATCCGGTTTCTTCTTTGTCCTTTAAGTTCTTTTTCTCACAATTGATCGGGAATCAAGTCTTAATCCTTAAGGAATTGGTTTCTTTTTTCTCTTATGTTCTTTGCTATTGATTGGAATCAAGTCTTAATCAATTGATGTATTGGTTTCTCTTCTCGTTCCATTAAGCTCTTGGTGGCCATTGATTGGAAGCAAGTCTTAATCCTTGAGGGAATTGGTTTCTCTTTTCGCTTTTTAAGTTCTTTTTGCCATTGATTGGAATCAAGTCTTAATCCTCGAATGAATTGGTTTCTCTTGTCATTTAAGTTTCTTTTGCCATCGACAGAATCAAGTCTTAAGTCCTTAAGGAATTGGTTTCTCTTTGCCCTTTAAGTTCTTTTGCCAGATTTGATTGAAATCAAGTCTTGATCCTTAAGGAATTGGTTTCTCTTTGTCCTTTAAGTTCGCTTTGGTATTGATTGGAATCAAGTCTTAATCCATAATGAATTGGTTTCTTGTCTTTTAAGTTCTTTTTGCAATTGATTGAATCAAGTGTTAATCCTTAAGGAATTGGTTTCTCTTTGTCCTTTAAGTTTCTTTAGCAATTGATTGAATCAAGTCTTAATCCTTAAGGAATTATTTTCTCTTGCCTTTAAAGTTCTTTCTTGCCGCTGATTGGAATCAAGTCTTAATGCATAAGCAATTCTGCTTTCTCTTTAAGTCCTTAAGTTCTTTTTGGTAATTGATTGGAATCAAGTCTTAATCCTTAAGGAATTGGTTTCTCTTTTTCCTCTAGGTTCCTTTTTGTAATTGATTGTAATCAAGTCTTAATCGCATGACGATTGGTTTCTTCTTGTCTTTTAAGCTTCTGCTTGCCATTGGATTGGGATCAAGTCTTATTACTTGAGGAATTGGTTTCCTTATCTTTTCCTTAAGTTCTTTTTGGGCAATTAGATTGGAAGTAAGTCTTAATCCTTAAGGAATTGGTTTCTCTTTTTTCCTCTCTTAGTTCTTTTTGGTAGTTGATTGGAATCAAGTCTTAATGCTATAATGAATTGGTTTCTCTTTTGTAACTTTAAGTTCATTTTGCCATTGATTGAAATCAAGCCTTAATCCTTGAGGTTTTAATTGGTTTCTCTTTGTCCTTTTCAAGTTCTTTTAGTAATTGATTGGAAGTAAGTCTTAATCCTACAACGGTTTCTCTTTTTCCTCTAAGTTCTTTGGTATTGATTGGAATCATGTCTTTAATCCATAATGAATTGGTTTCTTCTTTTGTCTTTTAAGTTCTTTTCACATTGATTGGAATCCAAGTCTTAATCGCTTAAGGAATTGGTTTCTCTTTGTCTTTAAGTTCTTTAGTTTGGTAATTGATTGGAAGAAAGCCTCAATACTCTCTAAGGAATTGGCTTTTGCTCTAGGTTCTTTTCGTTGATTGAATGCAAAGTCTTAACTTTCATAATGAATTGCTTTCCCTTTTCCTTTTAAGTTTTCTTTTGCCATTGATCGAACCAGCTCAATCCTTGAGAAATTGCTTTTTGTCCATTATGTTCTTTGGTACTGATTGAAGTAAGTCTTAATCCTATAAGGAATTGGATTTTTCTTGTTCCCTTTTAAGTTCTTTTGTAGTTGATTGTGAATCCAAGTCTTAATCCATAATGAATTGGCCATTTCTCTTCCTTTAAAGTTCTTTCTTATGCCATTGATTGGAATCAAGTCTTAATCCTTCAGGAATTGGTTTCTCTTTATCTTTAAGTTCGCTTTGGTAATGATTGGAATCAAGTCTTAACTCCTTAATGAATTGGTTTCTCTTGGCCTTTAAGTTCTTTTGCTTGATTGGAATCAACTGTCTTAATACAGATAATGAATTTGGCTTCTCTTTATCATTTTAAGTTCTTTCTTTGCTATTGATTGAGTCAAAGAGTCTTAATCCTTGAGGAATTGGTTTCTTTGTCCTTAAGTTCTTTTTGCTTTTCATTGGAAGTGAGTCTTAATCCTATAAGAAATTGGCTTTCTATCTTTCCTTTAAGTTCTTTTCGGTATTGATTGGAATCATGTCTTAACTTAATGAATTGGTTTCTTGTCTTTAAGTTCTTTTTGCCATTGATTGGAATCAAGTGTTAATGCTTAAGGAATTGTGTTTCTCTTTTCTCTTAAGTTCTTTTTGGTAATTGATTGAATCAAGTCTCAATGCATAAGGAATTGGTTTCTCTTGTCTTTAAGTTCTTTTCTTGCTATTGTAGTGGAATCAAGTCTTAATGCTTAATGAATCGCTTTTTATCTTTAAGTTCTTTGCCATTGATTAAATCAAGTCTAATCTTGAGAGAAATGGCTTTCTTTGTCCATTAAATTCTTTTTGCCATGGATTGAAGTAAGTCTTAATCCTTGGGCAGAATTGGTTTTCCTCTTTTCCTTTATGTTCTTTTTTGGTATTGATTGGAATCAAGCCCTAATCCATAAATAATAATTGGTTTCTCTTTGTGCTTTGTAAAGTTCTTTGCCATTGATTGGAACCAAGTCTTCAATCCTTGACAATTGGTTTCTCCCTCTTGTCCTTTAAGTTCTTTGGCCATTGATTGGAAGTATAAGTCTTAATCCTACTTAAGAGTTTGGCTTTCTCTTTTCCTTGAAGTTCTTTTGCTTGTTCATTGCAATCAAGTCCTTTAATCTATAATGTATTAGTTTCTCTTGTCTTTTGAGTTCTTTCATTATCTGATTGGAAATGACCTCTAATCCTTTGATGAATTTACGGCTTCTTCATGTCATTAAGTTCCTTCTCGTAATTGATATGGAAGTAAGTCTAAATCTCTTAAGGAATCGGGTTCTTTTCCTCTTTAAATTCTCTTTGGTATTGATTGGGAATCAAGTCTTTAATCCATAATGAATTGGTTTCTCGTTGTCTTTTTAAGTTCTTTTTTGGCCATTGATTGGAACTCAAGTCTTAATCCTTTGAGCGAATTGGTTTCTCTTTTGTCACTTTAAGTGTCTTTTGGTAATTCGATTGAAGTAAGTCTTAACTCCTGCTTAAGGAATTGGTTTCTCTTTTCCTCTTAGGTTCTTTTTGTTATTGATTGGAATCAAGTCTTAACTGCTATAATGAATTGGTTTCTTGTCTTTAAGTTTCCTTTTGCCATCAACTTGCTACTTAACTCATACCTAATTTGCTTTCTTTTCAGCAAGTCTGATTGTAATCAAGTCTTTAATCTTTCGAGGAATTGGTTTCTCTTTGTCCTTTAAGTTCTTTTAAAGGTAATTGATTGGAAGTTAGTCTTAATCCTTCATGAATTGGCTCTCTTTTTCCTTTAAGTTCTTTTCGTATTGATTGAAATCATGTCTTACTCCTATAATGAATTGGTTTCTCTTTGTCTTTTAACAAGTTCTTTTTTTTGCATATTGATTGAAATCAACTGTTTCTAATCCTCAGGAATTTGGCTTTCTTGTCCCTTAAGCTTCTTTTGGTAATTGGATTGGAATCTAATGTATGACTCTAATCCCGCGAAGTTCTATTGGTCTCCTTTTTCCTTAAGTTCTTTTTTGGTATTGATTGAAATCAAGTGTTAATCCTTGAGCGAATTAGTTTCTCGTCTGTCTCTTAAGTTCTTTTTAGCCTTCTGATAATCGACAGCTAAAGCTCTCAATCCTGGGCGAATTCCGCTTTAATCGCTTTTCCATCTAAGCTTCTTTTCTTGGTATTGATTTGGAATCAAGTCTAAATCCTTAGAACGAATTTCGCTTTCTCTTTCGTTTTAAGTTCTTTTGGCATTGATTGGAATCAAGAGTTAGTCCAAACTTCAGAATATTGGTTTCTCTTGTCCTTTAAGTTCCTTGTTTTAAATTGATTAAGACTAAGTCTTCAATTAATAAAGAAATTGTTTTCTTTTGTCCTCTTAAGTTCTTTTTGGTAACTGATTGGAAGTAAGTCTTAACTACAAATGAGGAATCTGGGTTTCTTTTCCTCTCTTAGGTTCTTTTGGTATTGTGATTGGTTTCTAATCAAGTCTTAATCCATGTTATAAATGAATTGGTTTCTTTCCAGGTTTTTAAGTTCTTTTTTCCCAATGATTAGGAATCCAAGTCTTAATCCTCGAGGTACTGGTTTCTCTTTCGTCGCTTTAAGTTCCTTTTTGGTAATTCATTGATTAAAGTAAGCTCTTAATCCTAAGGAGAACGGCTTCTATTTTTCTCTGTAAGCTTCTTTTGTTATTGATTGGAATCAAGTCTTAATCCATAATGAATTGGTTTCTTCTTTGTCTTTTTAAGTTCTTTTTTGCCATTGATCGAATCTCAAGTCTTAATCCTCGGTGGATTGGCTATCTCTTGTCCATTAAGTTCTTTTGGCAATTGATTGGAAATAAGTCTTAATCCCGCTTAAGGAATTCTGTTTCTCTTTTCCACATTACGTTCTTTTTCCGTATTTAGATTTAAACTTTCAAGTCTTAGTCCATAAATAAATCGTGTTGGTTTCTCTTTGTCTTTTAAGTTCTTTTTTGCCATTGATTGGAACTCAAGTCTTAATCCTTTAGGAATTAGTTTCTCTTATCTTTAAGTTTTTTTCGTAATTGATTGGAAGTAAGTCTTAATCCTTAAGGATTTGGTTTCTCTCTTTCCTCTAGGTTCTTCTTATTGGTATATTGATTGGAATCAAGTCTTAATCCATAATGAATTTATGCTTTCTCTTTATCTTTAAGTTCTTTTGCCATTGGATTGGAATCTAGTCTTAATCGATAAGGAATTGGTTTTCTCTTGTCCTCCTTAAGTTCTTTTGGTAATTCATTGAAGTAAGACTTCTAATCCTAAGGAATTGGCTTTCTTCTTTTCCTCTCGGTCTTTATGGTATTGGATTGAATCATATGTCTTAATCCATAATGAATTGGTTTCTCTTGTCTTTAAGTTCTTTGCAATTGCATTAACTGAATCAAGTCTTAATCCCTTGAGGACCTGGTTTTTCTCTATGTCCTCTTAAGCTTCTTTTGGTAATTGATTGAAAGTAAGTCTTAATCCTTAAGGAATTGGTTTCTCATTTTCCATTCTAAGTTCTTTTTCTTGGTATTGATTTGGAACTCAAGTCTTAATCCATAACATGCATTGGTTTCTCTTTGTCTTGTAAGTTCTTTTGCACATTAATTGGAATCAAGTCTCAATCCTCGATGTAACTTGGTTTCTCTTTGTCCTTAAGCTTCTTTGCCAATTGATTGGAAGTAAGTCTTAATCCTTAAGCGAACGGTTTCTCTTTTTCGAAGTTCTTTGTGGTATTCGCTTCGAATCAAGTCTTAATCCAATAATGAGTTGGTTTCTCTTTTGCCTTTCAAATTCTTTTCATTGATTGGAATCAAGTCTTAATCTTTCAGGAATTGGTTTCCTTCTTCTTTGTCCTTAAGTTCTTTGGCAATTGATTCGAATCAAGTCTTAATCCTTAAGGAATTGATTTCTCTTTTCCTCTTAAGTTCCTTTTGGTATTGATTGGAACTCAAGTCTTAATCCATAAATGAATCTGGTTTCTCTTTGCCATTAAAGTTCTTTTTTGCCATTAGATTGGAATCAAGTCTTAATCACATAATGAATTTGGTTTCTCAGTTGTCTTTAAGCTTCTTTTAAGCCATTGATTTGAATCAAGTCTTAATACTTGAGGAATTGGGCTTTCTCTCTGCTCCTTAAGTTCTTTCTTGCGTAATTGATTGGAAGAAAGTCTTAATCCTTAAATGAATTGGTTTCTCTTTGTCCTTTAAGTTCCTTTGCACTTGATTGGAAGCAAGTCTTAATCCATATAAGGAATTGGTTTCTTTTCCTTTAAAAGCTTTTCTTTTGGTAAATGATTTAATCCATGTCTTAACCCATAAGGAATTGGCACGTTTCTTCGTTTTAAGTTCTTTTTCGCTATCGATTGGAATCATGTCTTACATCCATTTAGGAATTGGTTTCTCTTTGTCTTTAAGTTCATTTTGCCATTGATCCTGATCTGAAGTCTTAATCCTCTGAGGCGAATTGGCTTTTCTTCGTCTTAAGTTCTTTTGCAATTGAATGGATCAAATCAAGTCTTAACTTGCCTGGGGAATCGGTTTCTCTTTTTCCTTTAAGTTCTTTTTGGCTATCATTGGACGATCAAGTCTTTCTAATCCTTTTAATGTATTGGTTTCTTCTTGTCCATTAAGCTTTCTTTTTGCCATCGATTGTGGAATCAAGTCTTAATCCTGGCTGGTAATTGGTTTCTTCGTCCTTTCCTTAAGTTCTTTTGGTATTGATTGGAAGTAAGACTTTAGTCCTTAAAGGAATTGGTTTCTCTTTTTCCTTTAAGTTCGGTTTTTAGTATTGGATTGAATCAAGTCTTAATCCTTTCGGTTAATTGGTTTCTCTTTATTTTTAAGTTTTTTTTACTGCCATTGATTGGAATCAAGTCTTAATCTCTTGAGGAATTGGTTTCTCTTGTCCTCTTCAAAGTTCTCTTTTTGGTAAATTGATTGGAATCAAGCTTCTTAGTTTCCTTACATGAATTGCTTTCTTTGCTTTAAGTTCTTTGATAATTGATCTAATCAAGTCTTAATCCATCGAAGGAACATCTGGCTTTCTTGTCCTTAAGTTCCTTTCGTAATTGATTGGAAGCTCTGGCCTAAACTCCATAATGAATTGGTTTCTTGTCTTTTCCCTTAAGGCAATCTGGTTTCTTTTTCCTCTAAGTTCTTTTTTGGTATTGATTGAATCAAGTCTGGGCAATCCATAACATTTATTCGTTTCTCTTTTGTCTTTTAAGTTCTTTTTGCCATTGATTGAAATCCTACTCTTAATCCTCGAGGAATTCGTTTCTCTTTGTCCATTAAGTTCTTTTGTAATTAGATTGGAAGTAAGTCTTAATTTACCTTAAGGAATTAGTTTCTCTTTCTCTGTAAGTTCTTTTGGTATTGATTGCGAATCTAAGTCTTAATCCGTAACGAATTGGTTTCTCTTTGGCTTTCAAGTTCTTTTTGCCATTCATTGAAACTTCAAGTCTTAATCCTCGAGGAATTGGTTTCTCTTTGTCCTTAAGTTCTTTGCGCTCTGGTAATTGATTGGAAATAAGTCTTAAATCCTAAGGAATTGATTTCTTTTTCCTCTAAGTTCCTTTTGTATTGATTGGAATCAAGAGTTAGTACTATAATGAATTGGTTTCTCTTTGTCTTTAAGTTCTTTGGTTACATTGATATGGAATCAAGTTAACTTTTAATACTTGAAGTAATTGGTTTCGTCCCTTTGTCCTTAAGTTCTTTTTTGCCATTATCCTGAAGTCAAGTCTTAATCCTGCCGAATCTAGTTTTTCTTATCCTCTAAGTTCTTTTTGTTGTCACGATTGAATCAAGTCTTAATCCTTGGGCTTAATCGCGCTTTTTCCTTTGCTCATTATGTTCTTTGGCTAACTCATCGAACTGCCTTAATCCATAACGAATTAGTTCTTTGTCTTTTTAAGTTCTTTGCTCTTGCCATTGATTGGAATCACGTCTTTAATCCTTTGAACAATTGGTTTTCTCTTTGTCCTTTTATGTTCTTTGGTAATTCATTGGAAGTAAGTCTTAATCCTTAAGGAATTGGTTTCTTCTTCTTTTCCTTTTTTAAGTTCTTTTGGTATTGATTGGAATCAAGTCTTAATCCATAATGAATTGGTTTCTCTTTGTCTTTACGTTCTTTCTTGCTATCGATTTAATCAAGTCTTAATCCTTCGAGGAATTGGTTTCTCTTGTCGCATTAAGTTCTTTGCAATTGATTGAAATAAGTCTTAATCCTGTAAGGAATTGGTTTCTCTTTTCCTTTAAGTTCTTTTGTGGTATTGATTGGAATCAAGAGTTAGTCCAGCAAATTTAATTCTATTGCCTTTTGCTCATATCGACAATCAAGTCCTAACTGAGAATTGGTTTCTCTTTGTCCTTAAGTTCTTTTTGGTCATTGATTGAACCAAGTCTTAATCCTTATGAATTGGTTTTCTTTTGTCCTCTAAGTTCATTTGGTAATTGATTGAAGTCAAGTCTTAACCCTTAAGGAATTGCTTTCTCTTTAACTCTTTAAGTTCTTTTGCTATTGATTTGAATCAAGTCTTAATCCACAATGAATTGGTTTCTTGTCCTTTTTGTTCCTTTTGGTAATTGATTGGAATCAAGTCTTAATGCTTAAGGAATTGCGCGGGTTTCTTTGTCCTTTAAGTTCTTTGGTAATTGATTGAATCATGTCATAATCCATAAAGAATTGGTTTCTCTTTTCTCTTTTGGAAGTTCTTTTGCCATTGATTGGAATCAAGTCTTAATCAATAACGATTGGTTTCTCTTTGTCTGTCTTAAGTTCTTTTTTACCATTGATTGGAATAAAGGCTTCAATCCTCATGAATTGGTTTCTTGTCTTTTAAGTTCTTTTTTTTTACATTGATTGGAATCAAGTCTTAATCCTACAGGAATTGGTTTCTCTTGTCCTTTAATTCTTTTGCCATTGAATTTGAATCAAGTCTTAATCCTTATAATTGGTTTCTTTGTCCATTAAGTTCTTTCGTAGCGATTGAAGTAAGTCTTAATCCTACGAATGGCTTCTTTTTCCTTAAGTTCCTTTTGGTATTGATTGGAATCAAGTCTTAATCCATAATGAATTGGTTTCTCTTTGTCTTTTAAGTTTATTTTTGCTATTGATTGAATCAAGTCTTAACTCCTTTGAACAATTGGTTTCTCTTTGTCCTTTAAGTTCTTTAGTAATTGATTGGAAGTAAGTCTTAATCCTTAAGGAATCGCTTCTTCTTTTCCTTCTAAGTTGCTTTTTTTGTATTGATTGAATCAAGCTCCTTAAACCCATAATGAATTGGTTTCTCTTGTCTTTTTAAGTTCTTTACTATTGATTGAATCAAGTCTTAATCCTTCAGGAATTGGTTTCACTTGTCCTTTAATTTCTTTATGAGAATTGATTGAAGAAAGTCTTAATCCATGCCAGAATTGGTTTCTCTTTTTCCTTTGGGTTCTTTTTTGGCTATTGATTCGAATCAAGTGTTAATGCTTATGAGGAATTGGTTTTCGTTGTCTTTAAGTTCTTTGCCATTGATTGAACTGCTTTAACTCATAATTGGTTTCGTCCTTGCTTGGCAATCGATTATGTGTCTTGAATCCTTCAGAATTGGTTTCTTTCCTCTAAGTTCCTTTTGGAAAATATTGATTGGAATCAAGCCTTAATCCATAAATGAATTGGTTTCTTCATGTTCTTAGTTTGCTACATTAACGTTCTAATCCTTGAACAACCTGATTCTCTTCATTCTTAAGTCTATTTGGTAAATGATTGAAGTAAGTCTTAACTTAAGAGAATTGGGTTTCTTTCCTTAAGTTCTTTTTGGTATCTGATTGATCAAGTTTCCTGTAACTCATAATGAATTGGTTTCTCTTTGTCCTTTAAGTTCTTTGCTATTGATTAGAATCAAGTCTTAATCCTTCAGGAATTGGTTTCTCTTGTCCTTTAAGTTCTTTTGGTAATTGATTGAATCATGTCTTAATCCTTAAGGAATTGGTTTCTATTTATCCTCTCTTAAGTTCTTTTTAGGCTTTGATTGGAATCAAGTCTTTAATCCATAAGTAATTGGTTTTCAAGGTCTTTTAAGTTCTTTTTTTTGCCATTGATTGAAATCAAGTCTTAATCCTAAAGAATTGGTTTCTTTTCCTCTCTAAGTTCTTTTTGTCAGGGTATTGATTGAATCAAGTCTTAATCCTTAAGGAATTGGTTTTCCTTTCTTTGTCCATTAAGTTCTTTGGTAACCTGGATTGAAGTAAGTCTTAATCCTTAAGGAATTGGTTTTTCTTAAGTTCTTTCTACTGCTTTTGGTATTGATTCAATCAAGTGGTTAATGCATAATGAATTGATTTCTCTTTGTGCTTTTAAGTTCTTTTTGCCATTAATTGAAATCAAGTCTTTAATCCTAGACTTGGTTTGTCCGCAGTTTTCTGTGAATTTGACAAGTAGTCTTTAACTTTATTTAATTGGTTTCTCTTGCCCTTTAAGTTCTTTTGTGGTATTTCATTGGAATCAAGTCTTAATCCATAATGAATTCACGTTGTTTCGTCTTTAAGTTCTTTTCGCCATTAATCTAATCAAGTTTCAATCAATGGCACGGCTTTTTAAGTTCTTTGATTTAACGAATCAAGTCTTAATCCATAATGTAATGGTTTCCTCTTTTGTCTTTTAATCTCTTTTTGGCCATTGATCGAATCAAGTCTTAATCCTTCGGAATTGGTTTCTCTTTCCTCTTAAGTTCTCTTTGGTAATTGATGTGGAAGTAAGTCTAAATCCTTAAGGAATTGGTTTCCCTTTGTCCTTTAAGTTCTTCTCTTTATTGATTGGAACCAAGTTCTTAATCCATAATGAATTGGGTTTCTTGTCTTATCTAGCTTCTTAAGTTCTATTGATTGTAATTAAGTCTTAATCCTTGTAATTGGTTTCTTGTCCTCAAGTTCTTTTTGGCAATTGATTTGAATCAAGTCTTAATCCTGGTAAGTTTAATTGGTTTCTCTTTGTCCATTAAGCTTCTTGTAATTTATTGTAAGTCAAGTCTTAATCCCTTAAGGAATTGGCTTTCCTTTTACCTTAAGTCTTTTTGGTATTGATTGGAATCAAGTCTTAATCCTTAATGAATTGGTTTCTCTTGTCTCCTTTAAGTTCCTTTAAGGTAATTGATTGAGTAAGTCTTAATCCTCTTAAGGAATTGGTTTCTCTTTGTCCTTTAAGTTCTTTTGGTAATTGATTGGAAGTAAGTCTTAATCCTTTCGGAATTGGTTTGTCTTTGTCCTTTAAGTTCTTTTGGGTATTGATCTGGAATCAAGTCTTAATCCATAATGAATTGGTTTCTCTTGTCTTTAAGTTCTTTTTGCCGTTGATTTGAATCAAGTCTTAATCCTTCGTGAATTGATTTTCTCTTTGTCCTTTAAGTTCTTTTTGGTAATTGATTGAAGTAAGTCTTAATCCTTAAGGAATTGGTTTTTCTTTTTCCTTAAGTTTAGTTCTTTGGTATTGATTGGAATCAAGTCTTAATCCATAATGAATTGGTTTCTCTTTGTCTTTTAAGTTCTTTTTTGCCATTGATTGAATCAAGTCTTAATCCTCGAGGAATTGGTTTCGCTTGTCCTTTAAGTTCTTTTTTTAGTAATTGATTGGAAGTAAGTCTTAATCCTTAAGGAATTGGTTTCTTCTTTGCTCCTCTAAGTTCTTTTTTGGCATTGATTGATCGAATCAAGTCTTAATCCATAATGAATTGCTTTGTCTTTGTCCTTTAAGTTCTTTTTGTTATTGATTGAATCAAGTCTTAATCCTTGAGAATTGGTTTCTCTTTGTCCTTTAAGTTCTTCGTATCGATTTACAGTAAAGTCTTAATCCTTAAGGAATTGGCTTCTTTAAGTTCTCTAGGTTCTTTTTGGTATTGATTGAATCAAGTCTTAATCCATAATGTTTAATTGATTCTCTTTCTCTTTTTAAGTTCTTTTGCTATCGATTGGAATCAAGTTGTCTAATCCTTGAGTAATTGGTTTTCTTTTGTCCTTTAAGTTCTTTTTGGTAATTGTTTGAATCAAGTCTTAACTTCTAGCTTAATCAATTGGTTTCTTCGCTTTGTCCTCTAGGTTCTTTTTCTATTGATTGAAATCAAGTCTTAATCCATAATTTAATTGATTTCTCTTTGTCTCTTAAGCTTCTTTTTGGTAATTGATTGAACTTCAAGTCTTAACTTCTTAAGGAATTGGTTTCTTCTTTGTCCTTTCAGCTTCTTTTTTGGTAATTCATTCAATCAAGTCTTAATGCATAATGAATTGGTTTCTATTTTTCCTTTAAGTTCTTTTTTGGTATTGATTGAATCAAGTCTTAATCCATAAGAAATTGGTTTCTCTTTGTCCTTTAAGTTCTTTTTGCCATTGATTGGAATCAAGTCTTAATCCCTGAGGAATTGGTTTCTCTTGTTTCCATTAAGTTCTTTTGGTAATTGATTGAATCAAGTCTTAATCCTTAATGAATTGGCTTCTTTTTGTCTTTAAGTTCTTTTTTTTGCCATTGAGTGGAATCAAGTCTAAATCATTAATGAATTGGTTTCTCTTGTATCTTTAAGCTTCTTGCCAATCGATTGAACGACCGTTTTAATCCTTAAGAAATTGGTTTCTCTTGTCCATTAAGTTCTTTGGTAATTGACAGGAAGTAAGTCTTAATCCTTAAGGAATTGCTTTCTCTTTTCCTTTTTAAAATTCTTTTCGGTATTGATTGGAATCAAGTCTTAATCCATAATGAATTGGTTTCTCTTTGTCCTTTAAGTTCTTTTTGCCATTATCCTGAATCAAGTCTTAATCCTTGAGGAATTGCCTTCTCTTTGTCCCTTTAAGTTCTTTTGGTAATTGATTGGAAGCAAGTCTTTAATCCTTGAAGGAATCAGGTTTCTCTTTCTCTTAAGTTGATTTTGGGATTTGATTGGAATCAAGTCTTAATCCATAATGAATTGCTTTCTCAATAGTCTTTAAGTTCTTTTTAAGCCATTGATTGAATGAAGTCTTAATCCTATGAGGAATGCTGGCTTTCTTTGTCCTTAAGTTCTCTTTGTAATTCATTGGAAGTAAGTCTTAATCCTTAAGGAATTGGTTTCTTTTTCTTTTAAGTTCTTTTTGCTATTGATTGAATCAAGTCTTAATCCTTAAGTAATGAATTGGTTTCTCTTCGCTCTTTAAGTTCTTTATTGGCCATTGATTGAATCAAGTCTTAATCGTTCGAGGAATTGGTTTCTCTTTGTCCTTTAAGTTCGCTTTGGTAATTGATTGGAAGTAAGTCTTAATCCTTAAGGAATTGGTTTCTCTTTTCTTGGAAGTTCTTTTGCTTTTCATTGGAATCAAGTCTTAATCCATAATGTATTAGTTTCTCTTGTCTTTTAAGTTCTTTTGGCCATTGATTTGAAATCAAGTCTTAATCCTTGAGGCATTGGTTTCTCTTTGTCCATTAGTTCTTTCGTAATTGCATTGAGAAGTAAAGTCTTAATCCTTAAAAATCGGTTTCCTCATTTTCCTTAAGTTCTTTTTGTATTGATTGGAATCAAGCCTTAATCCATAATGAATTGGTTTCTCTTTTGTTGCTTTAAGTTCATTTTGCCATTGATTGAACCTAGTCTTAATCCTCGAGGAATTGGCTTCTCTTTGTCCTTAAAGTTCTTTTTGGTAATTCATTGAAGTAAGTCTTAATCCTTAAGGAATTGGTTTCTTTTCCTATAGGTTCTTTTGTTATTGATTGGAATCAAGTCTTAATCCATAATGAATTGGTTTCTCTTGTCTTTTAAGTTCTTTTTTGCCATTGATTGAATCAAGTCTTAATCCTTGAGTGAAAATTGGTTTTTCTTTGTCCATTAAGTTCTTTTTCGTAATTGATTGGAAGTAAGTCTTCATCCTTAAGCGAATTGGTTTCTCTTTTCCATTAAGTTCTTTTTGGTATTGATTGGAATCATGTCTTAATCCATAATGAATTGGTTTCTCTTTGTCTTTAAGTTCTTTTGCTATTGATTGGAATCAAGTCTTAATCCTTGAGGAATTGGTTTCTCTTTCCTTTAAGTTCTTTTGGTAATTGATTGAAATCAAGTCTTACTCCTTAAGGAATTGGTTTCTCTTTTCCTTTAAGTTCTTTTTGCCATTGATTGGAAATCAAGTCTTAATCCTTAATGAATTGGTTTCTCTTTATCTTTTAAGTTCTTTTGCTATTGATTGGAATCAAGTCTTAATCCTTGAGGAATTGGTTTCTCTTTGCCTTTAAGTTCTTTTTGGTAATTGATTGGAAGTAAGTCTTGATCCTTAATGAATTGGTTTCGCTTTAACTTTTAAGTTCTTTTGGTATTGATTGGAATCATGTCTTAATCCTAATGAATTGGGCTTCTCTTGTCCATTAAGTTCTTTTTTGCCATTGATTTGAATCAAAGTCTTAACTTCCTAAGGAATTGGTTTCTCTTTGTCCTTTAAGTTCTTTTGGTAATTGATTGGAAGTAAGTCTTAATCCTTAAGGAATTGGTTTCTCTTTTGCTTTAAGTTCTTTTTGGTATTGATTGGAATCAAGTCTTAATCCATAATGAATTGTGCTTTCTCTTTGTGCATTTAAGTTCTTTTTGCCGATTGATTGGAATCAAGTCTTAATCCTTGAGGAATTGGTTTCTCTTTGTCTTTTTAAGCTTCTTCGCCATTGATTGAATCAAGTCTCTAATCCTCGGCTGGATTGGATTTTCTTGTCCATTAAGTTCTTGTAATCGATTGGAATCAAGTCTTAATCCTTAAGGAATTGCTTTCTTTTCCTTTAACGCTCTTCTCTCTGTATTGATTGGAATCAAGAGTTAATCCACAATGAATTGGTTTCTCTTTGTCTTTTAAATTCCTTTGGCTATTGATTTGGAATCAAGTCTTAATCCTTGAGGAATTGGTTTCTCTTTGTCCTTTAAGTTCTTTTTGGTCATTGATTGAAGTAAGTCTTAATCCTGCTGAATTGGTTTCTCTTTGTCCTCTAGGTTCTTTTTTGCCATTGATTGGAATCAAGTCTTAATGCATAATTAATTGCTTTCTCTTTATCTTTTAAGTTCTTTTTGCTATTGATTGGAATCAAGTCTTAATCCTTGAGGAATTGGTTTCTCTTGTCCTTTAAGTTCCTTTGTAATTGATTGGAAGTAAGTCTTAGTCCTTAAGGAATTGGTTTCTCTTTTCCTTTCATGTTCAGACCATTCGAATCAAGTGTTAATGCATAATGAATTGTTTCTCTGCCTTTAAGCTCCTTACATTAATTGAATCAAGTCTTAATCTCGGTGCAATTTGGTTTCTATGTCCTTTAAGTTCTTTTTGGTAATTGATTGGAAGTAAGTCTTAATCCCTAAGGAATTGGTTTCTCATTTCCTCTAAGTTCTTCTTTTTGGTATTGATTGGAATCAAGTCTTAATCCATAATGAATTGCTTCGCTTGTTCTTTGGGTTAAGTTCTTTTGCCATTGATTGGAATCAAGTCTTAATCCTTGAGGAATTGGTTTCTCGTGTCCTTTTTGGTTCTATTTTGGTAATTGATTGAAGTAAGTCTTAATCCTAAGCAATTGGTTTCTTCTTTTTCCTTTTGGAAGTTCTTTTATGCCATGTAATTGAATCAAGTCTTAATCAATAATGTATTGGTTTCTCTTGTCCTTTTAAAGTTCTTTTTCGTATTTGATTGGAATCAAGTCTTAATACTTGAGGAATTGGTTTCTTGTCTTTAAGTTCCTTGCCTTTTAGTAATTGATCTTGAATCAAGTCTTAATCCTTGATGAATTTGTCTTTTAAGTTCTTTCTTGTTGATCGGAATCAAGTCTAAAACGCATAACGAATTGCTTTTAACTTTAAGTTCTTTTTGTAATCGATTGAATCAAGTCTTAATCCTTAAGGAATTGGTTCTCTCTTTGTCCATTAAGTTCTTTTTTGAGTAAATTTGATTGGAATCAAAGTCTTAATCACATAAGGAATTTCTCATTGTCTTTAAGTTCTTTTTGCCATTGATTGGGATCAAGTCTTAATCCATAATGAATTGGTTTCTCTCTTGTCTTTTAAGTTCTTTTTGCCAATTGATTGGAATCGAAGTCTTAACTCCTAAGAATTGGTTTCTCTTTTTCCTTTAAGTTCTTTTGCTAATTGATTGAAATAAAGTCTTAATCCTTAATGAATTGGTTTTCTTTTTTGCTCTGAGTTCTTTTTCTTTTGATTGAAATCAAGTCTTAATCCGTAATGAATTGGTTTCTCTTTGTCTTTCAAGTTCTTTGGTAATTGATTGGAAGTAAGTCTTAAAATCCTTCAGGAATTGGATTCTCTTTTCTTTAAGTTCTTTTTGCACCATTGATTGGAATCAAGTCTTAATCCATAATGAATTAGTTCTTTCTTTGTCCTTTAAGTTCTTTTTGGCCATTGATTGGAATCAAGTCTTAATCCATAATGAATTGGTTTCTTTTGTCTTTTAAGTTCTTTTTGCTATTGATTGAATCAAAGTCTTAATCCTTGAGGAATTGGTTTCTCTTGTCCTTTAAGTTCTTTTTGGTAATTCATTGGAAGTAAGTCTTAATCCTTAAGGAATTGGTTTCTCCTTTTGTCCTTTAAGTTCTTTTTGCCATTGATTGGAATCACGTCTTAATCCTATAAGAGATTGGTTTCTCTTTGTCATTTAAGTTCTTTTTTAATTCATTGGAAGTAAGTCTTAATCCTTAAGGAATTGGTTTTCTTTTTCCTCTAGGTTCTTTTTGTTATTGATTTGAATCAAGTCTTAATCCATAATGAATTGGTTTCGCTTTGTCTTTAAGTTCTTTTTGCCATTGATTCAAATCAAGTCTTAATCCTTGAGGAATTGGTTTCTTCTTGTTCCTTTAATTCATTGAAGATCTTATTTCCTTTAAGTTCTTTTGGTAATTGATTGGAAGTAAGTCTTAATCCTATAATGAATTGGTTTTTCTTTATCTTTTAAGTTCTTTTTGGCTATTGATTGGAATCAACTGTCTTAATCCTCGGCGAATTGGTTTCTCTTTGTCCTTTAAGTTCTTTTGGTATTGATTGGAATCCTGGTCTTAACTTCCTTAATGAATTGTTTTCGCTTTTTGTCTTTTAAGTTCTTTTTGCCATTGATTGAATCAAGTGTTAACTCCATAACGAATTGGTTTCTCTTTGTCCTTTAAGTTCTTTTTAGTAATTGATTGAAGAAAGTGTTAATCCTTAACGAATTGGTTTCTCTTGTCCTCTAAGTTCTTTTTGCACTGATTGGAATCAAGTCTAAATGCATAATGAATTGCTTTCTTTGCTTTAAGTTCTCTTTAACTTTTAAGTTCTTTGGCATTGATTGAATCAAGTCTTAATCCTTGAGAAATTGGTTTCTCTTTGTCCATTATGTTCTTTTGGTAACTCGATTGGAAGTAAGTCTTTAATCCTTAAGCTGAATTGGTTTCTCTTTTCCTTTAAGTTCTTTTTGGTATTGATTGGAATCAAGTATAATCCATAATGAATTGGTTTCTCTTTGTGCTTTTAAGTTCTTTTTCCTATTGATTGGAACCTAGTCTTTAACTTCGTTGAGGTTTGGTTTCTCTTTGTCCTTGAAGTTCCTTTTGGTATTTCATTGGAAGTAAGACTTAGTCCTTAAGGAATTGGTTTCTCTTTTTTCTCTAGGTTCTTTTTGTTATTGATTGGAATCAAGTCTGAATCCATAATGAATTGGTTTCTCTTTGTCTTTTAAGTTCTTTACATTGATCTGGAATCAAGTCTTTAATCCTCGAGGAATTGGTTTCTTTGTCCTTTAAGTTCTTTGGTAATTGATTGGAAGAAAGTCTTTATCCTTAAGGAATTGGTTTTTCCTTTTCCTTTAAGTTCTTTTTGGTATTGATTGGAATCAAGTCTTAATCCATAATGTATTAGTTTCTCATTGTCTTTTAAGTTCTTTTGCCATTGATTGGAGTCAAGTCTTAATCCTTGAGGAATTGGTTTCTCTTTGTCCTTTAAGTTCTTTTTGGTAATTGATTGGAAGTAAGTCTTAATCCTTAAGGAATTGGTTTCTCTTTTTGCTTGAAGTTCTTTCTTTGCTTTTGATTGGAATCAAGTCTAATCCGTAATGAATTGGTTTCTCTTATCCTTTTGAGTTCTTTTTGCCATTGATTGGAGTCAAGTCTTAATCCTTGAGGAATTGGTTTCTCTTTGTCCTTTAAGTTCTTTTGGTAATCTGATTGGAAGTAAGTCTTAATCCTTAAGGAATTGGTTTCTCTTTTCCTTTAAGTTCTTTTTGCTATTCATTGGAATCAAGTCTTAATCCATAATGAATTAGTTTCTCTTTGTCTTTGAGTTCTTTTTTGGCCATTGATTGGAATCAAGTCTTAATCCTTGAGGAATTGGTTTCTCTTTGTCCTTTAAGTTCTCTTGGTAATTGATAGGAAGTAAGTCTAAATCCTTAAGAAATTGGGTTCCCATTTTCCTTAGTTTCTTTTTGGTATTGATTGGAATCAAGCCTTAATCCATAATGAATTGGTTTCTCTTTGTCTTTTAAGTTCTTCACTAATTGATTGGAACCTAGTCTTAATCCTTGAGAGATTGGTTTCTCTTTGTCATTAAAGTTCTTTTGGTAATTCATTGGAAGTAAGTCTTAATCCTTAAGGAATTGGTTTCTCTTTTTTCTCTAGGTTCTTTTTGTTATTGATTGGAATCAAGTCTGAATCCATAATGAATTGGTTTTTCTTTCCTCTTTAAGTTCTTTTTGCCATTGATTGGATTCAAGTCTTAATCCTTGAGGAATTGGTTTCTCTTTGTCCTTTAAGTTCCTTTGGTAATTCATTGGAAGTAAGTCTTGATCCTTAAGGAATTGGTTCTCTATTTCCTTTAAGTTCTTTTTGGTATTGATTGAAATCAAATCTTAATCCTTAAGGGAATTGGTTTCTCTTTGTCTTTAAGTTTGTTTTGCTATTGATTGGAATCAAGTCTTAATCCTTGAGGAATTGGTTTCTCTTTTTCCTTTAAGTTCTTTTTGGTATTGATTGGAATCATGTCTTACTCCATAATGAATTGGTTTCTCTTTGTCTTTTAAGTTCTTTTTGCCATTGATTGGAATCAAGTGTTAATCCTTGAGGAATTGGTTTCTCTTTGTCCTTTAAGTTCTTTTAGTAATTGATTGGAAGAAAGTCTCAATCCTTAAGGAATTGGTTTCTCTTTTTGCTCTAAGTTCTTTTTCTTGTTGATTGGAATCAAGTCTAAATGCATAATGAATTGCTTTCTCTTTAACTTTTAAGTTCTTTTTGGCATTGATTGGAATCAAGTCTTAATCCTTGAGAAATTGGTTTCTCTTTGTCCATTATGTTCTTTTGGTAACTGATTGGAAGTAAGTCTTAATCCTTAAGGAATTGGTTTCCCCTTTTCCTTTAAGTTCTTTTTGGTATTGATTGGAATCAAGGGTTAATCCATAATGAATTGGTTTCTCTTTGTGCTTTAAGTTCTTTTTGCCATTGATTGGAACCTAGTCTTAATCCTTGAGGGATTGGTTTCTCTTTGTCCTTTAAGTTCTTTTGGTATTTCATTGGAAGTAAGACTTAGTCCTTAAGGAATTGGTTTCTCTTTTTTCTCCAGGTTCTTTTTGTTATTGA
>JAVHNN010000435.1:0-11969 GCA_031439585.1 Pterocarpus macrocarpus
GGAATCAAGTCTTAATCCTTACAGGATGGAGTATTGGTTTCTTCTTTGTACCTTTAAGTTCTTTTGGTAATTGATTGGAATTAGATGTGCTTAATCCATAATGAATTGGTTTCTCTTTGTCCTTTACAGTTCTTTTTCGTAACATTGATTGGAATCGAAGTTCTTAATCCTTAATGAATTGGTTTCTCTTTGTCCTTTAAGTTCTTTTGCAATTGATTGGAACTCAAGTCTTAATCCTCAATGAATTGGTTCTCTTTTGTCTTTTAAGTTCATTTGCCATTGATTGGGAATCAAGTCTTAATCGCTTGAGGGATTGGTTTCTCTTTGTCCTTTAAGTTCTTTGGTAATTCATTGGAAGTAAGTCTTAATCCTCCTAAGGAATTGGATCTCTTCTCTTTTTCCTCTAAGTTCTTTTAGTATTGGATTGGAATCATGTCTTAATCCACCAATGAATTGGTTTCTCTTTGTCTTTTAAGTTTTTTTTTGCCATTGATTGGAATCAAAGTCTTAATCCTTGAGGAATTGGTTTCTCTTTGTCCTTTAAGTTCTTTTTAGGTAATTGATTGGAATAAAGTCTTAATCCTTTAGGAATTGGTTTCTCTTTTCCCCTCTGGAAGTTCTTTCTTGTTATTGATTGGAATCAAGTCTTAATTACCTACATAATGAATTGGTTTCTCTTTGTCTTTTAAGTTCTTTTTGCTAATTGATTGGAACTTAGTCTTCAATCCCTTAAGGAATTGGTTTTCTGCTTTCACCCTTTAAGTTCCTTTTGGTAATTCATTGGAAGTAAGTCTGTAATCCTTAAGAAGATTGGTTTCTATCTTTTTCCTTTAGGTTCTTTTTGGTATTGATTGGAATCATCATGTCTTAATCCACCAATGAATTGGTTTCTCTTTGTCTCTTTAAGTTCTTTTTGCCATTGATTGGAATCAAGTCTTAATCCTTGAGGTATTGTCTTTTTTTTGTTCTTTTAGTTTTTTTGGTAATTGATTGGGAAGTAAGTCTCAATCCTTAAGGAATTGGTTTCTCTTTTCCTCCTAGGTTCTTTTTCTTATTGATTGGAATCAAGTCTTAATCCACCAATGAATTGGTCATTCCTATTTGTCTTTTAAGTTTTTTTGTTTGCCATACTGATTGGAATCAGAGTCTTAATCCTTGAGGGATTAGTTTCTCTTTTGTCCTTTAAGTTCTTTTTGGTAATTCATTGGAAGTAAGTCTTAATCCTTAAGGAATTGGTTTCTCTTTTTCTTCTTAAGGTTCTTTTTGTTATTGATTGGAATCAAGTCTTAATCCATGTAATGAATTGGTTTCTCTTTGTGAAGCTTAAGTTTCTTTTTGCCATTGATTGGAACCAGAGTCTTAATCCTTGATGAATTGGTTTCTCTTTGTCCTTTTAGAAGTTCTTTTGGTAATTGATTGGAGTCAAGTAGCCTTAATCCTTAAGGAAGTTATGGTTTCTCTTTGTCCTCCTAAGTTCTTTTGGTATTGATTGGAATCAAGTCTTAATCCATAATGAATTGGTTTCTCTTTGTCTTTATGTTCTTTTGGCTATTGATTGGAATCAAGTCTTAATCCTTGAGGAGTGTTTTCTCTTTGTCACTTTAAGTTCTTTTGGTAATTGATTGGAAGTAAGTCTTGGATCCTTAGGCAATTGGTTCTCTTTTTTCCTTGCTTTGAGTTCTTTTGTTATTGATTGGAACTTCATGTCTTTGTATCAGGCATAATGAATTGGTTTCTTTTTGTCTTTTAAGTTCTTTTGCCGTTGATTGGAACTCAAGTCTTAATCCTTGAGGAATTGGTTTCTTCTTTGTCCTTTAAGTTCTTTTGGTAATTAGATTTGGAAGTAAGTCCTTAGAAATCTCTATAAAGGAATTGGTTTCTCTTGCGGTTTCCTCTAGGTGTCTTTTTCTATTGATTAGAATCAAGTCTTAATCTACAATGAATTGGTTTCTCTTTATGTTTTAAGTTTCTTTTTGCCATTGATTAGAATCAAGTCTTAATCCTTTAGAGAAATTGTTCTTTCTCTTTGTCCTTTAAGTTCTTTTGGTAATTGATTGGAAGTTAGTCTTAATCCTTAAGGAATTGGTTTCTCTTTTTCCTTGTGTCTAGTTTCTTTTAGGTATTGATTGGAATCAAAGTCTTACATCACATAATGAATTGGTTTCTCTTTTGTCTTTTAAGTTCTTTTTGCCATTGATTGGAATCAAGTCTTCCTGCATCCTTGAAGGTGATTGGTTTCTCTTTGTCCTTTAAGCTTCTTTTGAGTAATTGATTGGAACTAAGATCTTAATCCTTAATAGGAATTGGTTTCTTTTTTCCTCTAGTTTCTTTTTGGTATTGATTGGAATCAAGTCTTTATCCAAAATAGAATTGAGTTTCTCTTTGTCTTTTTAAGTTCTTTTTCACATTGATTGGAATCAAGTCACTTAATCCTTGAGAATTGGTTTCTCCTTGTCCTTTAAGTTCTTTTGGTAATTGGATTGGAACTAAGTCTTAATCCTTGGGGAATTGGTTTCTCTTTCCTTCAGGGTTATTTTGGTATTGATTGGAATGAGTCTTTATCCATAATGAATTGGTTTCTCTTTGTCTTTGATGTTCTTTTTGCCATTGATTAGAATCAAGTCCTAATCCTTGAGGAATTAGTTTCTCTTTATCCTTTAAGTTCTTTGGTATTGATTGGAATCAAGTCTTAATCCTTAATGAATTGGTTTCTCTTTTCCTTAAGTTCTTTTTGTAATTGATTGGAATCAAGTCTTAATCCTTAATGAATTGGTTTCTCTTTGTCCTTTAAGTTCTTTTGGTATTGATTGGAATCAAGTCTTAATCCTTAAGGAATTGGTTTCTCTTTGTCCTTAAGTTCTTTTTGTAATTGATTGAATCAAGTCTTAATCCTTAAGGAATTGGTTTCTCTTTCCTTAAGTTCTTTTTGCCATTGATTGGAATCAAGTCTTAATCCTTAATGAATTGGTTTCTCTTTTCCTTTAAGTTCTTTTTGTATTGATTGAATCAAGTCTTAATCCTTAAGGAATTGGTTTCTCTTGTCCTTTAAGTTCTTTGGTAATTGATTGGAATCAAGTCTTAATCCTAATGAATTGGTTTCTCTTTTTCCTCTTAAGTTCTTTTGGTATTGATTGGAATCAAGTCTTAATCCTTAAGGAATTGGTTTCTCTTGTTTTAAGTTCTTTTTGCCATTGATTGAATCAAGTCTTAATCCTTAAGGAATTGGTTTCTCTTTTCCTTTAAGTTCTTTTGGTAATTGATTGGAATCAAGTCTTAATCCTTAATGAATTGGTTTCTCTTTCTTTCTTTTTGGTATTGATTGGAATCAAGTCTTAATCCTTAATGAATTGGTTTCTCTTTGTCTTTAAGTTCTTTTTGTATTGATTGGAATCAAGTCTTAATCCTTAAGGAATTGGTTTCTCTTTCCTTTAAGTTCTTTTTGTAATTGATTGAATCAAGTCTTAATCCTTAAGGAATTGGTTTCTCTTTTCCTTAAGTTCTTTTGGTATTGATTGGAATCAAGTCTTAATCCTTAATGAATTGGTTTCTCTTTGTCCTTTAAGTTCTTTTTGCCATTGATTGAATCAAGTCTTAATCCGTAATAAATTGGTTTCACTTTGTCCTTTAAGTTCTGTTTGCCATTGATTGGAATCAAGTCTTAATCCTTAAGGAATTGGTTTCTCTTTGTCTTTAAGTTCTTTTTGCCATTGATTGGAATCAAGTCTTAATCCTTAAGGAATTGGTTTCTCTTGTCCTTTAAGTTCTTTTTGGTAATTGATTGGAATCAAGTCTTAATCCTTAAGGAATTGGTTTCTCTTTTCCTTTAAGTTCTTTTGGTATTGATTGGAATCAAGTCTTAATCCTAATGAATTGGTTTCTCTGTCTTTAAGTTCTTTTTGCCATTGATTGGAATCAAGTCTTAATCCTTAAGGAATTGGTTTCTCTTTTTGTCTTTAAGTTCTTTTTGTAATTGATTGGAATCAAGTCTTAATCCATAATGAATTGGTTTCTCTTTCTTTTAAGTTCTTTTTGCCATTGATTGGAATCAAGTCTTAATCCTTAAGGAATTGGTTTCTCTTTGTCCTTTAAGTTCTTTTGGTAATTGATTGGAATCAAGTCTTAATCCTTAAGGAATTGGTTTCTCTTTTTCCTCTAGGTTCTTTTGGTATTGATTGGAATCAAGTCTTAATCCATAATGAATTGGTTTCTCTTGTCTTTTAAGTTCTTTTTGCCATTGATTGGAATCAAGTCTTAATCCTTGAGGAATTGGTTTCTCTTGTCCTTTAAGTTCTTTTGTAATTGATTGAATCAAGTCTTAATCCAAATCAAGAATTGGTTTCTCTCTTGTCCTTTAAGTCTTTTGCCATAATTGAATTGGTTTCTTCTTTGTCCTTTAAGTTCTTTGGTAATTGATTGGAAATCAAGTCTTAATCCTTAAGAATTGGTTTCTCTTTTTTCTAAGTTCTTTTTGGATTGATTGAATCAAAGTCTTAATCCTTAAGGAATTGGTTTCTCTTTTGTCCTTTAAGTTCTTTTTGTAATTGATTGGAATCAAGTCTTAATCCTTAAGGAATTGGTTTCTCTTTGTCTTTAAGTTCTTTTTTGCCATTGATTGAATCAAGTCTTAATCCTTAAGGAATTGGTTTCTCTTTTTTTAAGTTCTTTTTGGATTGGAATCAAGTCTTAATCCTTAGGAATTGGTTTCTCTTTTTCTTTAAGTTCTTTTGGTATTGATTGAATCAAGTCTTAATCCTTAAGAATTGGTTTCTCTTTTCTTAGTTCCATTGGTTTGAATCAAGTCTTAATCCTTAAGGAATTGGTTTCTCTTTGTCTTTAAGTTCTTTTTGCCATTGATTGGAATCAAGTCTTAATCCTTAAGGAATTGGTTTCTCTTTGTCCTAAGTTCTTTTGGTATTGATTGGAATCAAGTCTTAATCCTTATGAAATTGGTTTCTCTTTGTCTTTAGTTCTTTTTTATTGATTGGAATCAAGTCTTAATCCTTAGGAATTGGTTTCTCTTTGTCCTTTAAGTTCTTTTGGTAATTGATTGAATCAAGTCTTAATCTTAAGAAATTGGTTTCTCTTTCCTCTAAGTTCTTTTGGTATTGATTGGAATCAAGTCTTAATCCTTAAGGAATTGGTTTCTCTTCCTTTTAAGTTCTTTTTATTGATTGGAATCAAGTCTTAATCCTTAAGGAATTGGTTTCTCTTTGTCTTTAAGTTCTTTTGGTAATTGATTGGAATCAAGTCTTAATCCTTAATGAATTGGTTTCTCTTGTCCTTTAAGTTCTTTTTGTATTGATTGGAATCAAGTCTTAATCCTTGAGGAATTGGTTTCTCTTTTCCTTTAAGTTCTTTTGGTATTGATTGGAATCAAGTCTTAATCCTTAAGGAATTGGTTTCTCTTTTTCTTTAGTTCTTTTTGGTATTGATTGGAATCAAGTCTTAATCCTTAAGGAATTGGTTTCTCTTTGTCTTTAAGTTCTTTTTGCCATTGATTGGAATCAAGTCTTAATCCTTAAGGAATTGGTTTCTCTTTGTCCTTAAGTTCTTTTTGGTAATTGATTGGAATCAAGTCTTAATCCTTAAGGAATTGGTTTCTCTTTCCTTTAAGTTCTTTTTGCCATTGATTGGAATCAAGTCTTAATCCTTAAGGAATTGGTTTCTCTTTTCCTTTAAGTTCTTTTGTAATTGATTGATTGAATCAAGTCTTAATCCTTAAGGAATTGGTTTCTCTTTTCTCTAGTTCTTTTGGTATTGATTGGAATCAAGTCTTAATCCTGAATGAATTGGTTTCTCTTTGTCTTTTAAGTTCTTTTTGCCATTGATTGAAATCAAGTCTTAATCCTTAAGAATTGGTTTCTCTTTTTTCCTTTAAGTTCTTTTGGTAATTGATTGGAATCAAGTCTTAATCCTTAATGAATTGGTTTCTCTTTCCTCTAGGTTCTTTTTGGTATTGATTGGAATCAAGTCTTAATCCTTAAGGAATTGGTTTCTCTTTGTCCTTTAAGTTCTTTTTGCCATTGATTGGAATCAAGTCTTAATCCTTAAGGAATTGGTTTCTCTTTGTCTTTAAGTTCTTTTGGTAATTGATTGGAATCAAGTCTTAATCCTTAATGAATTGGTTTCTCTTTTTTCTAAGTTCTTTTTGCCATTGATTGGAATCAAGTCTTAATCCTTAAGGAATTGGTTTCTCTTTGTCTTTAAGTTCTTTTGGTATTGATTGGAATCAAGTCTTAATCCTTAAGGAATTGGTTTCTCTTTGTCTTTTAGGTTCTTTTGGTAATTGATTGGAATCAAGTCTTAATCCATAATGAATTGGTTTCTCTTTTTCTTTAAGTTCTTTTTTATTGATTGAATCAAGTCTTAATCCTTGATGAATTGGTTTCTCTTTTCTTTAAGTTCTTTTTGGTATTGATTGGAATCAAGTCTTAATCCTTAGGAATTGGTTTCTCTTTTTCCTTTAAGGTTCTTTTTGAATTGATTGGAATCAAGTCTTAATCCTAATGAATTGGTTTCTCTTTGTCTTTTAAGTTCTTTTTGCCATTGATTGAAATCAAGTCTTAATCCTTGAGGAATTGGTTTCCCTTTGTTTTTAAAGTTCTTTTGGTATTGATTGGAATCAAGTCTTAATCCTTAAGAATTGGTTTCTCTTTTTTCTCTAGGTTCTTTGGTATTGATTGAATCAAGTCTTAATCCTATGAATTGGTTTCTCTGTCTTCTTTTTGAATTGATTGAATCAAGTCTTAATCCTTAAGGAATTGGTTTCTCTTTTCTCTTTAAGTTCTTTTGTATTGATTGGAATCAAGTCTTAATCCTTAATGAATTGGTTTCTCTCTTTTAAGTTCTTTTTGCCATTGATTGGAATCAAGTCTTAATCCTGAGGAATTGGTTTCTCTTTGTCCTTTAAGTTCTTTTTGTAATTGATTGGAATCAAGTCTTAATCCTTAAGGAATTGGTTTCTCTTTTCCTTTAAGTTCTTTTTGTATTGATTGGAATCAAGTCTTAATCCTTAATGAATTGGTTTCTCTTTTCTTTAGTTCTTTTTGCCATTGATTGAATCAAGTCTTAATCCTTAAGAATTGGTTTCTCTTTTTCCTCTAAGTTCTTTTGGAATTGATTGAAATCAAGTCTTAATCCTTAATGAATTGGTTTCTCTTTTCTTTTAGTTCTTTTTGCCATTGATTGAATCAAGTCTTAATCCTTTGAGAATTGGTTTCTCTTTTCCTTTAAGTTCTTTTGGTAATTGATTGGAATCAAGTCTTAATCCTTAAGGAATTGGTTTCTCTTTTCTCTAAGTTCTTTTTATTGATTGGAATCAAGTCTTAATCCTTAATGAATTGGTTTCTCTTTGTCTTTAAGTTCTTTTTGCCATTGATTGAATCAAGTCTTAATCCTTGAGAATTGGTTTCTCTTTGTCCTTTAAGTTCTTTGGTAATTGATTGAATCAAGTCTTAATCCTTAAGGAATTGGTTTCTCTTTTTCTAAGTTCTTTTGGTATTGATTGGAATCAAGTCTTAATCCTTAATGAATTGGTTTCTCTGTTCTTTAAGTTCTTTTGCCATTGATTGGAATCAAGTCTTAATCCTTAAGGAATTGGTTTCTCTTTTCTTTAAGTTCTTTTGGAATTGATTGGAATCAAGTCTTAATCCATAATGAATTGGTTTCTCTTGTTTTTAGTTCTTTTGCCATTGATTGGAATCAAGTCTTAATCCTTAAGAATTGGTTTCTCTTTGTCCTTTAAGTTCTTTTGGTAATTGATTGAAATCAAGTCTTAATCCTTAAGGAATTGGTTTCTCTTTTCTTCTAGGTTCTTTTTAATTGATTGGAATCAAGTCTTAATCCATATGAATTGGTTTCTCTTGTCTTTTAAGTTCTTTTTGCCATTGATTGAATCAAGTCTTAATCCTTAGGAATTGGTTTCTCTTTGTTCTTTAACTTCTTTTGGCCATTGATTGGAATCAAGTCTGAATCCTTAAGGAATTGGTTTCTCTTTTTCTCTAGGTTCTTTTTGGTATTGATTGGAATCAGGTCTTAATCCATAATGAATTGGTTTCTCTTTGTCTTTAAGTTCTTTTTGCCATTGATTGGAATCAAGTCTTAATCCTTGAGGAATTGGTTTCTCTTTTCCTCTAAGGTTCTTTTTGGTAATTGATTGAAATCAAGTCTTAATCCTTAATGAATTGGTTTCTCTTTTTTCTAGTTCTTTTGCCATTGATGGGAATCAAGTCTTAATCCGTAATGAATTGGTTTCTCTTTGTTGTTTAAGTTCTTTTTGCCATTGATTGGAATCAAGTCTGAATCCTTAAGGAATTGGTTTCTCTTTTTCTAGGTTCTTTTGGTATTGATTGGAATCAAGTCTTAATCCATAATGAATTGGTTTCTCTTTGTTTTTAAGTTCTTTTTGCCATTGATTGGAATCAAGTCTTAATCCTTAGGAATTGGTTTCTCTTTGTCCTTTAAGTTCTTTTGGTAATTGATTGGAATCAAGTCTTAATCCTTAAGGAATTGGTTTCTCTTTCCTCTAGGTTCTTTTGGTATTGATTGGAATCAAGTCTTAATCCATAATGAATTGGTTTCTCTTTGTCTTTTAAGTTCTTTTTGCCATTGAGTGGAATCAAGTCTGAATCCTTAAGGAATTGGTTTCTCTTTTTCTCTACGTTCTTTTGCTAATTGATTGAATCAAGTCTTAATCCTAAGGAATTGGTTTCTCTTTTCCTTTAAGTTCTTTTGGTATTGATTGGAATCAAGTCTTAATCCATGAGGAATTGGTTTCTCTTTGTCCTTTAAGTTCTTTTTGCCATTGATTGAATCAAGTCTTAATCCTTAAGGAATTGGTTTCTCTTTCTAAGTTCTTTTGGTATTGATTGGAATCAAGTCTTAATCCTTGATGAATTGGTTTCTCTTTTTAAGTTCTTTTTGCCATTGATTGGAATCAAGTCTTAATCCTTAAGGAATTGGTTTCTCTTTGTCCTTTAAGTTCTTTTGGTAATTGATTGGAATCAAGTCTTAATCCTTAAGGAATTGGTTTCTCTTTTCCTTAGGTTCTTTTTGGTATTGATTGGAATCAAGTCTTAATCCTTAATGAATTGGTTTCTCTTGTCTTTAAGTTCTTTTTGCCATTGATTGGAATCAAGTCTTAATCCTTAAGGAATTGGTTTCTCTTTTTCTTTAAGTTCTTTTGGTATTGATTGGAATCAAGTCTTAATCCTTAAGGAATTGGTTTCTCTTTCCTCTAAGTTCTTTTGGTATTGATTGGAATCAAGTCTTCATCCATAATGAATTGGTTTCTCTTTGTCTTTAAGTTCTTTTGGGTATTGAATGGAATCAAGTCTTAATCCAAAAGGAATTGGTTGCTCTTTGTCCTTTAGGTTCTTTTGGTATTGATTGAATCAAGTCTTAATCCTTAATGAATTGGTTTCTCTTTCTTTAAGTTCTTTTTGCCATTGATTGGAATCAAGTCTTAATCCTTGAGGAATTGGTTTCTCTTTTTTTTAAGTTCTTTTGGTATTGATTGGAATCAAGTCTTAATCCTTAAGGAATTGGTTTCTCTTTTTCTCTAGGTTCTTTTTGATTGATTGGAATCAAGTCTTAATCCATAATGAATTGGTTTCTCTTTGTCTTTTAAGTTCTTTTGCCATTGATTGGAATCAAGTCTTAATCCTTAAGGAATTGGTTTCTCTTTGTCTTTAAGTTCTTTTGGTATTGATTGGAATCAAGTCTTAATCCTTAAGGAATTGGTTTCTCTTTTCCTTTAAGTTCTTTTTGTATTGATTGGAATCAAGTCTTAATCCATGAATTGGTTTCTCTTTGTCTTTAAGTTCTTTTGCCATTGATTGGAATCAAGTCTTAATCCTTAAGGAATTGGTTTCTCTTTTCCTTTAGGTTCTTTTGGTAATTGATTGGAATCAAGTCTTAATCCTAATGAATTGGTTTCTCTTTGTTTTAAGTTCTTTTTGCCATTGATTGAAATCAAGTCTTAATCCTTGAGGAATTGGTTTCTCTTTTCCTTTAAGTTCTTTTTGTAATTGATTGGAACTAAGTCTTAATCCTTAAGGAATTGGTTTGTCTTTTTCCTCTAGGTTCTTTTTGGTATTGATTGAATGCAAGTCTTAATCCTTGATGACTTGGTTTCTCTTTGTTTTTTAAGTTCTTTTGGCCATTGATGGAATCAAGTCTTAATCCTTAAGGAATTGGTTTCTCTTTGTCCTTTAGTTCTTTTGGTAATTGATTGGAATCAAGTCTTAATCCTTAAGGAATTGGTTTCTCTTTTTCCTCTAGGTTCTTTTTGTATTGATTGGAATCAAGTCTTAATCCTTAATGAATTGGTTTCTCTTTGTTCTTTAAGTTCTTTTGCCATTGATTGAAATCAAGTCTTAATCCTTAAGGAATTGGTTTCTCTTTTTCTTTAAGTTCTTTTGGTATTGATTGAAATCAAGTCTTAATCCTTGGAATTGGTTTCTCTTTCTTTAAGTTCTTTTTGCCATTGATTGGAATCAAGTCTTAATCCTTGAGGAATTGGTTTCTCTTGTCTTTAAGTTCTTTTTGCCATTGATTGAATCAAGTCTTAATCCTTAAGGAATTGGTTTCTCTTTTTCTCTAGGTTCTTTTTGAATTGATTGGAATCAAGTCTTAATCCTTAATGAATTGGTTTCTCTTGTCTTTTAAGTTCTTTTTGCCATTGATTGAATCAAGTCTTAATCCTTGAGGAATTGGTTTCTCTTTGTCCTTTAAGTTCTTTTTAATTTGATTGGAATAAGTCTTAATCCTTAAGGAATTGGTTTCTCTTTTCCTCTAGGTTCTTTTTGGTATTGATTGGAATCAAGTCTTAATCCATAATGAATTGGTTTCTCTTTGTCTTTAAGTTCTTTTTGCCATTGATTGAATCAAGTCTTAATCCTTGAGGAATTGGTTTCTCTTTGTCTTTAAGTTCTTTGGTAATTGATTGAATCAAGTCTTAATCCTTAAGAATTGGTTTCTCTTTTCCTCTAAGTTCTTTTTGTATTGATTGGAATCAAGTCTTAATCCTTATGAATTGGTTTCTCTTTGTTCTTTAAGTTCTTTTTGCCATTGATTGAATCAAGTCTTAATCCTTAAGGAATTGGTTTCTCTTTTTCTCTAAGTTCTTTTGGTAATTGATTGAATCAAGTCTTAATCCTTAATGAATTGGTTTCTCTTGTCTTTTAAGTTCTTTTGCCATTGATTGGAATCAAGTCTTAATCCTTGAGGAATTGGTTTCTCTTTTTAAGTTCTTTTGGTATTGATTGAAATCAAGTCTTAATCCTTAAGGAATTGGTTTCTCTTTTCCTCTAGGTTCTTTTTGGTATTGATTGAATCAAGTCTTAATCCATAATGAATTGGTTTCTCTTTGTCTTTTAAGTTCTTTTGCCATTGATTGGAATCAAGTCTTAATCCTTAAGGAATTGGTTTCTCTTCCTCTAAGTTCTTTTGGTATTGATTGAATCAAGTCTTAATCCTAAGGAATTGGTTTCTCTTTTTCTTTAAGTTCTTTTTGCCATTGATTGGAATCAAGTCTTAATCCTTAATGAATTGGTTTCTCTTTGTTCTTTAAGAATTGATTGGAACTTAAGTTGATTGGAATCAAGTCTTAATCCTTAAGGAATTGGTTTCTCTCTTTCCTCTAAGTTCTTTTGGTAATTGATTGGAATCAAGTCTTAATCCTTAAGGAATTGGTTTCTCTTTGTTCTTTTAATTGATTGAATCAAGTCTTAATCCTTGAATTGGTTTCTCTTGTCTTTAAGTTCTTTTGGTTGATTGGAATCAAGTCTTAATCCTTAAGGAATTGGTTTCTCTTTGTCCTTTAAGTTCTTTTGGTAATTGATTGGAATCAAGTCTTAATCCTTAAGGAATTGGTTTCTCTTTTCCTCTAAGTTCTTTTGGTATTGATTGGAATCAAGTCTTAATCCTTAATGAATTGGTTTCTCTTGTCCTTTAGGTTCTTTTGAATT
>JAVHNN010000436.1:0-62436 GCA_031439585.1 Pterocarpus macrocarpus
GACTTGATTCAATTCAATGGCAAAAAGAACATAAAGAAGAAAGATAAACCAATTCCTTAAGGATTAAGTCTTGCTTCCAATCAATGGCAAAAGGAACTTCAAGGAGAATTAGAAACCAATTCCTTTTGAATTGAGACTTGATTCCATTCAATGGCAAAAAGAACATAAAGAAGAAAGATAAACCAATTCCTTAAGGATTAAGTCTTGCTTCCAATCAATGGCAAAAGGAACTTCAAGGAGAATTAGAAACCAATTCCTTTTGAATTGTGACTTGATTCAATTCAATGGCAAAAGAACATAAAGAAGAAAGATAAACCAATTCCTTAAGGATTAAGTCTTGCTTCCAATCAATGGCAAAAGGAACTTCAAGGAGAATTAGAAACCAATTCCTTTTGAATTGAGACTTGATTCATTCAATGGCAAAAGAACATAAAGAAGAAAGATAAACCAATTCCTTAAGGATTAAGTCTTGCTTCCAATCAATGGCAAAAGGAACTTCAAGGAGAATTAGAAACCAATTCCTTTTGAATTGAGACTTGATTCCATTCAATGGCAAAAGAACATAAAGAAGAAAGATAAACCAATTCCTTAAGGATTAAGTCTTGCTTCCAATCAATGGCAAAGGAACTTCAAGGAGAATTAGAAACCAATTCCTTTTGAATTGAGACTTGATTCCATTCAATGGCAAAAAGAACATAAAGAAGAAAGATAAACCAATTCCTTAAGGATTAAGTCTTGCTTCAATCAATGGCAAAAGGAACTTCAAGGAGAATTAGAAACCAATTCCTTTTGAATTGAGACTTGATTCCATTCAATGGCAAAAGAACATAAAGAAGAAAGATAAACCAATTCCTTAAGGATTAAGTCTTGCTTCCAATCAATGGCAAAAGGAACTTCAAGGAGAATTAGAAACCAATTCCTTTTGAATTGAGACTTGATTCCATTCAATGGCAAAAAGAACATAAAGAAGAAAGATAAACCAATTCCTTAAGGATTAAGTCTTGCTTCCAATCAATGGCAAAAGGAACTTCAAGGAGAATTAGAAACCAATTCCTTTTGGATTGTGACTTGATTCCATTCAATGGCAAAAAGAACATAAAGAAGAAAGATAAACCAATTCCTTAAGGATTAAGTCTTGCTTCCAATCAATGGCAAAGGAACTTCAAGGAGAATTAGAAACCAATTCCTTTTGAATTGAGACTTGATTCAATTCAATGGCAAAAAGAACATAAAGAAGAAAGATAAACCAATTCCTTAAGGATTAAGTCTTGCTTCCAATCAATGGCAAAAGGAACTTCAAGGAGAATTAGAAACCAATTCCTTTTGAATTGAGACTTGATTCCATTCAATGGCAAAAAGAACATAAAGAAGAAAGATAAACCAATTCCTTAAGGATTAAGTCTTGCTTCCAATCAATGGCAAAAGGAACTTCAAGGAGAATTAGAAACCAATTCCTTTTGAATTGAGACTTGATTCCATTCAATGGCAAAAGAACATAAAGAAGAAAGATAAACCAATTCCTTAAGGATTAAGTCTTGCTTCCAATCAATGGCAAAGGAACTTCAAGGAGAATTAGAAACCAATTCCTTTTGAATTGAGACTTGATTCCATTCAATGGCAAAAGAACATAAAGAAGAAAGATAAACCAATTCCTTAAGGATTAAGTCTTGCTTCCAATCAATGGCAAAAGGAACTTCAAGGAGAATTAGAAACCAATTCCTTTGAATTGTGACTTGATTCCATTCAATGGCAAAAGAACATAAAGAAGAAAGATAAACCAATTCCTTAAGGATTAAGTCTTGCTTCCAATCAATGGCAAAAGGAACTTCAAGGAGAATTAGAAACCAATTCCTTTTGAATTGAGACTTGATTCCATTCAATGGCAAAAAGAACATAAAGAAGAAAGATAAACCAATTCCTTAAGGATTAAGTCTTGCTTCCAATCAATGGCAAAAGGAACTTCAAGGAGAATTAGAAACCAATTCCTTTGGAATTGTGACTTGATTCAATTCAATGGCCAAAAGAACTTAAAGAAGAAAGATAAACCAATTCCTTAAGGATTAAGTCTTGCTTCCAATCAATGGCAAAAGGAACTTCAAGGAGAATTAGAGACCAATTCCTTTTGAATTGAGACTTGATTCCACTCAATGGGAAAAAGAACATAAAGAAGAAAGATAAACCAATTCCTTAAGGATTAAGTCTTGCTTCCAATCAATGGAAAAAGGAAGTTCAAGGAGAATTAGAAACCAATTCCTTTTGAATTGAGACTTGATTCCACTCAATGGCAAAAAGAACATAAAAAAGAAAGATTAACCAATTCCTTAACGATTAAGTCTTGCTTCCAATCAATGGCAAAAGGAACTTCAAGGAGAATTAGAAACCAATTCCTTTTGGAATGTGACTTGATTCAATTCAATGGCAAAAAGAACTTAAAGAAGAAAGATAAACCAATTCCTTAAGGATTAAGTCTTGCTTCCAATCAATGGCAAAAGGAACTTCAAGGAGAATTAGAAACCAATTCCTTTTGGATTGAGACTTGATTCTATTCAATGGCAAAAAGAACATAAAGAAGAAAGATAAACCAATTCCTTAAGGATTAAGTCTTGCTTCTAATCAATGGCAAAAGGAACTTCAAGGAGAATTAGAGACCAATTCCTTTTGAATTCAGACTTGATTCCACTCAATGGCAAAAAGAACATAAAGAAGAAAGACAAACTAATTCCTTGAGGATTAAGTCTTGCTTCCAATCAATGGAAAAAGGAACTTCAAGGAGAATTAGAAACCAATTCCTTTTGAATTGAGACTTGATTCCACTCAATGGCAAAAAGAACATAAAGAAGAAAGATAAACCAATTCCTTAAGGTTAAAGTCTTGCTTCCAATCAATGGCAAAAGGAACTTCAAGGAGAATTAGAAACCAATTCCTTTTGAATTGTGACTTGATTCATTCAATGGCAAAAAGAACATAAAGAAGAAAGATAAACCAATTCCTTAAGATTAAGTCTTGCTTCCAATCAATGGCAAAAGGAACTTCAAGGAGAATTAGAAACCAATTCCTTTTGAATTGAGACTTGATTCCATTCAATGGCAAAAGAACATAAAGAAGAAAGATAAACCAATTCCTTAAGGATTAAGTCTTGCTTCCAATCAATGGCAAAAGGAACTTCAAGGAGAATTAGAAACCAATTCCTTTTGAATTGAGACTTGATTCCATTCAATGGCAAAAGAACATAAAGAAGAAAGATAAACCAATTCCTTAAGGATTAAGTCTTGCTTCCAATCAATGGCAAAAGGAACTTCAAGGAGAATTAGAAACCAATTCCTTTTGAATTGAGACTTGATTCAATTCAATGGCAAAAAGAACATAAAGAAGAAAGATAAACCAATTCCTTAAGGATTAAGTCTTGCTTCCAATCAATGGCAAAAGGAACTTCAAGGAGAATTAGAAACCAATTCCTTTTGGATTGAGACTTGATTCCATTCAATGGCAAAAAGAACATAAAGAAGAAAGATAAACCAATTCCTTAAGGATTAAGTCTTGCTTCCAATCAATGGCAAAAGGAACTTCAAGGAGAATTAGAAACCAATTCCTTTTGAATTGTGACTTGATTCCATTCAATGGCAAAAAGAACATAAAGAAGAAAGATAAACCAATTCCTTAAGGATTAAGTCTTGCTTCCAATCAATGGCAAAAGGAACTTCAAGGAGAATTAGAAACCAATTCCTTTTGAATTGTGACTTGATTCCATTCAATGGCAAAAAGAACATAAAGAAGAAAGATAAACCAATTCCTTAAGGATTAAGTCTTGCTTCCAATCAATGGCAAAAGGAACTTCAAGGAGAATTAGAAACCAATTCCTTTTGAATTGAGACTTGATTCCATTCAATGGCAAAAGAACATAAAGAAGAAAGATAAACCAATTCCTTAAGGATTAAGTCTTGCTTCCAATCAATGGCAAAGGAACTTCAAGGAGAATTAGAAACCAATTCCTTTTGAATTGAGACTTGATTCAATTCAATGGCAAAAAGAACATAAAGAAGAAAGATAAACCAATTCCTTAAGGATTAAGTCTTGCTTCCAATCAATGGCAAAAGGAACTTCAAGGAGAATTAGAAACCAATTCCTTTTGAATTGAGACTTGATTCCATTCAATGGCAAAAAGAACATAAAGAAGAAAGATAAACCAATTCCTTAAGGATTAAGTCTTGCTTCCAATCAATGGCAAAAGGAACTTCAAGGAGAATTAGAAACCAATTCCTTTTGAATTGAGACTTGATTCATTCAATGGCAAAAGAACATAAAGAAGAAAGATAAACCAATTCCTTAAGGATTAAGTCTTGCTTCCAATCAATGGCAAAAGGAACTTCAAGGAGAATTAGAAACCAATTCCTTTTGGATTGAGACTTGATTCAATTCAATGGCAAAAGAACTTAAAGAAGAAAGATAAACCAATTCCTTAAGGATTAAGTCTTGCTTCCAATCAATGGCAAAAGGAACTTCAAGGAGAATTAGAAACCAATTCCTTTTGAATTGAGACTTGATTCCATTCAATGGCAAAAAGAACATAAAGAAGAAAGATAAACCAATTCCTTAAGGATTAAGTCTTGCTTCCAATCAATGGCAAAAGGAACTTCAAGGAGAATTAGAAACCAATTCCTTTTGAATTGAGACTTGATTCCATTCAATGGCAAAAAGAACATAAAGAAGAAAGATAAACCAATTCCTTAAGGATTAAGTCTTGCTTCCAATCAATGGCAAAAGGAACTTCAAGGAGAATTAGAAACCAATTCCTTTTGAATTGAGACTTGATTCCATTCAATGGCAAAAAGAACATAAAGAAGAAAGATAAACCAATTCCTTAAGGATTAAGTCTTGCTTCCAATCAATGGCAAAAGGAACTTCAAGGAGAATTAGAAACCAATTCCTTTTGAATTGAGACTTGATTCCATTCAATGGCAAAAAGAACATAAAGAAGAAAGATAAACCAATTCCTTAAGGATTAAGTCTTGCTTCCAATCAATGGCAAAAGGAACTTCAAGGAGAATTAGAAACCAATTCCTTTTGAATTGAGACTTGATTCCATTCAATGGCAAAAAGAACATAAAGAAGAAAGATAAACCAATTCCTTAAGGATTAAGTCTTGCTTCCAATCAATGGCAAAGGAACTTCAAGGAGAATTAGAAACCAATTCCTTTTGAATTGAGACTTGATTCCATTCAATGGCAAAAAGAACATAAAGAAGAAAGATAAACCAATTCCTTAAGGATTAAGTCTTGCTTCCAATCAATGGCAAAAGGAACTTCAAGGAGAATTAGAAACCAATTCCTTTTGAATTGAGACTTGATTCAATTCAATGGCAAAAAGAACATAAAGAAGAAAGATAAACCAATTCCTTAAGGATTAAGTCTTGCTTCCAATCAATGGCAAAAGGAACTTCAAGGAGAATTAGAAACCAATTCCTTTTGAATTGAGACTTGATTCCATTCAATGGCAAAAGAACATAAAGAAGAAAGATAAACCAATTCCTTAAGGATTAAGTCTTGCTTCCAATCAATGGCAAAAGGAACTTCAAGGAGAATTAGAAACCAATTCCTTTTGAATTGAGACTTGATTCATTCAATGGCAAAAGAACTTAAAGAAGAAAGATAAACCAATTCCTTAAGGATTAAGTCTTGCTTCCAATCAATGGCAAAAGGAACTTCAAGGAGAATTAGAAACCAATTCCTTTTGAATTGAGACTTGATTCCATTCAATGGCAAAAAGAACATAAAGAAGAAAGATAAACCAATTCCTTAAGGATTAAGTCTTGCTTCCAATCAATGGCAAAAGGAACTTCAAGGAGAATTAGAAACCAATTCCTTTTGAATTGAGACTTGATTCCATTCAATGGCAAAAGAACATAAAGAAGAAAGATAAACCAATTCCTTAAGGATTAAGTCTTGCTTCCAATCAATGGCAAAAGGAACTTCAAGGAGAATTAGAAACCAATTCCTTTTGAATTGAGACTTGATTCCATTCAATGGCAAAAGAACATAAAGAAGAAAGATAAACCAATTCCTTAAGGATTAAGTCTTGCTTCCAATCAATGGCAAAAGGAACTTCAAGGAGAATTAGAAACCAATTCCTTTTGAATTGAGACTTGATTCCATTCAATGGCAAAAAGAACATAAAGAAGAAAGATAAACCAATTCCTTAAGGATTAAGTCTTGCTTCCAATCAATGGCAAAAGGAACTTCAAGGAGAATTAGAAACCAATTCCTTTTGAATTGAGACTTGATTTCATTCAATGGCAAAAAGAACATAAAGAAGAAAGATAAACCAATTCCTTAAGGATTAAGTCTTGCTTCCAATCAATGGCAAAAGGAACTTCAAGGAGAATTAGAAACCAATTCCTTTTGAATTGTGACTTGATTCCATTCAATGGCAAAAGAACATAAAGAAGAAAGATAAACCAATTCCTTAAGGATTAAGTCTTGCTTCCAATCAATGGCAAAAGGAACTTCAAGGAGAATTAGAAACCAATTCCTTTTGAATTGAGACTTGATTCCATTCAATGGCAAAAAGAACATAAAGAAGAAAGATAAACCAATTCCTTAAGGATTAAGTCTTGCTTCCAATCAATGGCAAAAGGAACTTCAAGGAGAATTAGAAACCAATTCCTTTTGAATTGAGACTTGATTCCATTCAATGGCAAAAGAACATAAAGAAGAAAGATAAACCAATTCCTTAAGGATTAAGTCTTGCTTCCAATCAATGGCAAAAGGAACTTCAAGGAGAATTAGAAACCAATTCCTTTTGATTGAGACTTGATTCCATTCAATGGCAAAAAGAACATAAAGAAGAAAGATAAACCAATTCCTTAAGGATTAAGTCTTGCTTCCAATCAATGGCAAAAGGAACTTCAAGGAGAATTAGAAACCAATTCCTTTTGAATTGAGACTTGATTCCATTCAATGGCAAAAAGAACTAAAGAAGAAAGATAAACCAATTCCTTAAGGATTAAGTCTTGCTTCCAATCAATGGCAAAAGGAACTTCAAGGAGAATTAGAAACCAATTCCTTTTGAATTGAGACTTGATTCCATTCAATGGCAAAAAGAACATAAAGAAGAAAGATAAACCAATTCCTTAAGGATTAAGTCTTGCTTCCAATCAATGGCAAAAGGAACTTCAAGGAGAATTAGAAACCAATTCCTTTTGAATTGAGACTTGATTCAATTCAATGGCAAAAAGAACATAAAGAAGAAAGATAAACCAATTCCTTAAGGATTAAGTCTTGCTTCCAATCAATGGCAAAAGGAACTTCAAGGAGAATTAGAAACCAATTCCTTTGGATTGAGACTTGATTCCATTCAATGGCAAAAAGAACATAAAGAAGAAAGATAAACCAATTCCTTAAGGATTAAGTCTTGCTTCCAATCAATGGCAAAAGGAACTTCAAGGAGAATTAGAAACCAATTCCTTTTGAATTGAGACTTGATTCCATTCAATGGCAAAAAGAACATAAAGAAGAAAGATAAACCAATTCCTTAAGGATTAAGTCTTGCTTCCAATCAATGGCAAAAGGAACTTCAAGGAGAATTAGAAACCAATTCCTTTGGATTGTGACTTGATTCAATTCAATGGCAAAAAGAACATAAAGAAGAAAGATAAACCAATTCCTTAAGGATTAAGTCTTGCTTCCAATCAATGGCAAAAGGAACTTCAAGGAGAATTAGAAACCAATTCTTTTGAATTGAGACTTGATTCCATTCAATGGCAAAAGAACATAAAGAAGAAAGATAAACCAATTCCTTAAGGATTAAGTCTTGCTTCCAATCAATGGCAAAAGGAACTTCAAGGAGAATTAGAAACCAATTCCTTTTGAATTGAGACTTGATTCCATTCAATGGCAAAAAGAACATAAAGAAGAAAGATAAACCAATTCCTTAAGGATTAAGTCTTGCTTCCAATCAATGGCAAAAGGAACTTCAAGGAGAATTAGAAACCAATTCCTTTTGAATTGTGACTTGATTCCATTCAATGGCAAAAAGAACATAAAGAAGAAAGATAAACCAATTCCTTAAGGATTAAGTCTTGCTTCCAATCAATGGCAAAAGGAACTTCAAGGAGAATTAGAAACCAATTCCTTTTGAATTGAGACTTGATTCATTCAATGGCAAAAAGAACATAAAGAAGAAAGATAAACCAATTCCTTAAGGATTAAGTCTTGCTTCCAATCAATGGCAAAAGGAACTTCAAGGAGAATTAGAAACCAATTCCTTTTGAATTGAGACTTGATTCCATTCAATGGCAAAAGAACATAAAGAAGAAAGATAAACCAATTCCTTAAGGATTAAGTCTTGCTTCCAATCAATGGCAAAAGGAACTTCAAGGAGAATTAGAAACCAATTCCTTTTGAATTGAGACTTGATTCCATTCAATGGCAAAAAGAACATAAAGAAGAAAGATAAACCAATTCCTTAAGGATTAAGTCTTGCTTCCAATCAATGTCAAAAGGAACTTCAAGGTGAATTAGAAAACAATTCCTTTTGGAGTAAGACTAGATTCTAATCAATGGTCAAAAAGAACATAAAGAAGAAAGATAAACCAATTCCTTAAGGATTAAGTCTTGCTTCCAATCAATGGCAAAAGGAACTTGAAGGAGAATTAAAAACCAAATCCTTTTGAATTGAGACGTGATTGCACTGAATGGCAAAAAGAACATAAAGAAGAAAGATAAACCAATTCCTTAAGGATTAAGTCTTGCTTCCAATCAATGGCAAAAGGAACTTCAAGGAGAATTAGAAACCAATTCCTTTTGAATTGAGACTTGATTCCATTCAATGGCAAAAGAACATAAAGAAGAAAGATAAACCAATTCCTTAAGGATTAAGTCTTGCTTCCAATCAATGGCAAAAGGAACTTCAAGGAGAATTAGAAACCAATTCCTTTTGGATTGTGACTTGATTCAATTCAATGGCAAAAGAACATAAAGAAGAAAGATAAACCAATTCCTTAAGGATTAAGTCTTGCTTCCAATCAATGGCAAAAGGAACTTCAAGGAGAATTAGAAACCAATTCCTTTTGAATTGAGACTTGATTCCATTCAATGGCAAAAGAACATAAAGAAGAAAGATAAACCAATTCCTTAAGGATTAAGTCTTGCTTCCAATCAATGGCAAAAGGAACTTCAAGGAGAATTAGAAACCAATTCCTTTTGAATTGTGACTTGATTCCATTCAATGGCAAAAAGAACATAAAGAAGAAAGATAAACCAATTCCTTAAGGATTAAGTCTTGCTTCCAATCAATGGCAAAAGGAACTTCAAGGAGAATTAGAAACCAATTCCTTTTGAATTGAGACTTGATTCCATTCAATGGCAAAAAGAACATAAAGAAGAAAGATAAACCAATTCCTTAAGGATTAAGTCTTGCTTCCAATCAATGGCAAAAGGAACTTCAAGGAGAATTAGAAACCAATTCCTTTTGAATTGAGACTTGATTCAATTCAATGGCAAAAAGAACATAAAGAAGAAAGATAAACCAATTCCTTAAGGATTAAGTCTTGCTTCCAATCAATGGCAAAAGGAACTTCAAGGAGAATTAGAAACCAATTCCTTTTGAATTGTGACTTGATTCCATTCAATGGCAAAAAGAACATAAAGAAGAAAGATAAACCAATTCCTTAAGGATTAAGTCTTGCTTCCAATCAATGGCAAAAGGAACTTCAAGGAGAATTAGAAACCAATTCCTTTTGAATTGAGACTTGATTCCATTCAATGGCAAAAAGAACATAAAGAAGAAAGATAAACCAATTCCTTAAGGATTAAGTCTTGCTTCCAATCAATGGCAAAGGAACTTCAAGGAGAATTAGAAACCAATTCCTTTTGAATTGAGACTTGATTCATTCAATGGCAAAAAGAACATAAAGAAGAAAGATAAACCAATTCCTTAAGGATTAAGTCTTGCTTCCAATCAATGGCAAAAGGAACTTCAAGGAGAATTAGAAACCAATTCCTTTTGAATTGTGACTTGATTCAATTCAATGGCAAAAAGAACATAAAGAAGAAAGATAAACCAATTCCTTAAGGATTAAGTCTTGCTTCCAATCAATGGCAAAAGGAACTTCAAGGAGAATTAGAAACCAATTCCTTTGAATTGAGACTTGATTCCATTCAATGGCAAAAGAACATAAAGAAGAAAGATAAACCAATTCCTTAAGGATTAAGTCTTGCTTCCAATCAATGGCAAAAGGAACTTCAAGGAGAATTAGAAACCAATTCCTTTGGATTGTGACTTGATTCCATTCAATGGCAAAAAGAACTTAAAGAGGAAAGATAAACCAATTCCTTAAGGATTAAGTCTTGCTTCCAATCAATGGCAAAAGGAACTTCAGGGAGAATTAGAAACCAATTCCTATTGAATTGAGACTTGATTCAATTCAATGGCAAAAAGAACATAAAGAAGAAAGATAAACCAATTCCTTAAGGATTAAGTCTTGCTTCCAATCAATGGCAAAAGGAACTTCAAGGAGAATTAGAAACCAATTCCTTTTGAATTGAGACTTGATTCCACTCAATGGCAAAAGAACATAAAGAAGAAAGATAAACCAATTCCTTAAGGATTAAGTCTTGCTTCCAATCAATGGCAAAAGGAACTTCAAGGAGAATTAGAAACCAATTCCTTTTGGATTTGAGACTTGATTCCATTCAATGGCAAAAGAACATAAAGAAGAAAGATAAACCAATTCCTTAAGGATTAAGTCTTGCTTCCAATCAATGGCAAAAGGAACTTCAAGGAGAATTAGAAACCAATTCCTTTGAATTGAGACTTGATTCCATTCAATGGCAAAAAGAACATAAAGAAGAAAGATAAACCAATTCCTTAAGGATTAAGTCTTGCTTCCAATCAATGGCAAAAGGAACTTCAAGGAGAATTAGAAACCAATTCCTTTTGAATTGAGACTTGATTCCATTCAATGGCAAAAAGAACATAAAGAAGAAAGATAAACCAATTCCTTAAGGATTAAGTCTTGCTTCCAATCAATGGCAAAAGGAACTTCAAGGAGAATTAGAAACCAATTCCTTTTGAATTGAGACTTGATTCCACTCAATGGCAAAAGAACATAAAGAAGAAAGATAAACCAATTCCTTAAGGATTAAGTCTTGCTTCCAATCAATGGCAAAAGGAACTTCAAGGAGAATTAGAAACCAATTCCTTTTGGATTGAGACTTGATTCCATTCAATGGCAAAAGAACATAAAGAAGAAAGATAAACCAATTCCTTAAGGATTAAGTCTTGCTTCCAATCAATGGCAAAAGGAACTTCAAGGAGAATTAGAAACCAATTCCTTTTGAATTGAGACTTGATTCCATTCAATGGCAAAAAGAACATAAAGAAGAAAGATAAACCAATTCCTTAAGGATTAAGTCTTGCTTCCAATCAATGGCAAAAGGAACTTCAAGGAGAATTAGAAACCAATTCCTTTTGAATTGTGACTTGATTCCATTCAATGGCAAAAGAACATAAAGAAGAAAGATAAACCAATTCCTTAAGGATTAAGTCTTGCTTCCAATCAATGGCAAAAGGAACTTCAAGGAGAATTAGAAACCAATTCCTTTTGAATTGAGACTTGATTCATTCAATGGCAAAAAGAACATAAAGAAGAAAGATAAACCAATTCCTTAAGGATTAAGTCTTGCTTCCAATCAATGGCAAAAGGAACTTCAAGGAGAATTAGAAACCAATTCCTTTTGAATTGAGACTTGATTCCATTCAATGGCAAAAGAACATAAAGAAGAAAGATAAACCAATTCCTTAAGGATTAAGTCTTGCTTCCAATCAATGGCAAAAGGAACTTCAAGGAGAATTAGAAACCAATTCCTTTTGGATTGTGACTTGATTCCATTCAATGGCAAAAAGAACATAAAGAAGAAAGATAAACCAATTCCTTAAGGATTAAGTCTTGCTTCCAATCAATGGCAAAAGGAACTTCAAGGAGAATTAGAAACCAATTCCTTTGAATTGAGACTTGATTCCATTCAATGGCAAAAGAACATAAAGAAGAAAGATAAACCAATTCCTTAAGGATTAAGTCTTGCTTCCAATCAATGGCAAAGGAACTTCAAGGAGAATTAGAAACCAATTCCTTTTGAATTGAGACTTGATTCATTCAATGGCAAAAAGAACATAAAGAAGAAAGATAAACCAATTCCTTAAGGATTAAGTCTTGCTTCCAATCAATGGCAAAAGGAACTTCAAGGAGAATTAGAAACCAATTCCTTTGAATTGAGACTTGATTCCATTCAATGGCAAAAAGAACATAAAGAAGAAAGATAAACCAATTCCTTAAGGATTAAGTCTTGCTTCCAATCAATGGCAAAAGGAACTTCAAGGAGAATTAGAAACCAATTCCTTTTGAATTGAGACTTGATTCCATTCAATGGCAAAAAGAACATAAAGAAGAAAGATAAACCAATTCCTTAAGGATTAAGTCTTGCTCCAATCAATGGCAAAAGGAACTTCAAGGAGAATTAGAAACCAATTCCTTTTGAATTGAGACTTGATTCCATTCAATGGCAAAAAGAACATAAAGAAGAAAGATAAACCAATTCCTTAAGGATTAAGTCTTGCTTCCAATCAATGGCAAAAGGAACTTCAAGGAGAATTAGAAACCAATTCCTTTTGGATTGTGACTTGATTTCATTCAATGGCAAAAGAACATAAAGAAGAAAGATAAACCAATTCCTTAAGGATTAAGTCTTGCTTCCAATCAATGGCAAAAGGAACTTCAAGGAGAATTAGAAACCAATTCCTTTGAATTGAGACTTGATTCCATTCAATGGCAAAAGAACATAAAGAAGAAAGATAAACCAATTCCTTAAGGATTAAGTCTTGCTTCCAATCAATGGCAAAAGGAACTTCAAGGAGAATTAGAAACCAATTCCTTTGGATTGTGACTTGATTCCATTCAATGGCAAAAAGAACTTAAAGAAGAAAGATAAACCAATTCCTTAAGGATTAAGTCTTGCTTCCAATCAATGGCAAAAGGAACTTCAAGGAGAATTAGAAACCAATTCCTTTGAATTGAGACTTGATTCCATTCAATGGCAAAAAGAACATAAAGAAGAAAGATAAACCAATTCCTTAAGGATTAAGTCTTGCTTCCAATCAATGGCAAAAGGAACTTCAAGGAGAATTAGAAACCAATTCCTTTTGAATTGAGACTTGATTCCATTCAATGGCAAAAAGAACATAAAGAAGAAAGATAAACCAATTCCTTAAGGATTAAGTCTTGCTTCCAATCAATGGCAAAAGGAACTTCAAGGAGAATTAGAAACCAATTCCTTTTGAATTGAGACTTGATTCCATTCAATGGCAAAAAGAACATAAAGAAGAAAGATAAACCAATTCCTTAAGGATTAAGTCTTGCTTCCAATCAATGGCAAAAGGAACTTCAAGGAGAATTAGAAACCAATTCCTTTTGAATTGAGACTTGATTCCATTCAATGGCAAAAAGAACATAAAGAAGAAAGATAAACCAATTCCTTAAGGATTAAGTCTTGCTTCCAATCAATGGCAAAAGGAACTTCAAGGAGAATTAGAAACCAATTCCTTTTGAATTGAGACTTGATTCATTCAATGGCAAAAAGAACATAAAGAAGAAAGATAAACCAATTCCTTAAGGATTAAGTCTTGCTTCCAATCAATGGCAAAAGGAACTTCAAGGAGAATTAGAAACCAATTCCTTTTGAATTGTGACTTGATTCCATTCAATGGCAAAAGAACTTAAAGAAGAAAGATAAACCAATTCCTTAAGGATTAAGTCTTGCTTCCAATCAATGGCAAAAGGAACTTCAAGGAGAATTAGAAACCAATTCCTTTTGAATTGAGACTTGATTCCATTCAATGGCAAAAAGAACATAAAGAAGAAAGATAAACCAATTCCTTAAGGATTAAGTCTTGCTTCCAATCAATGGCAAAGGAACTTCAAGGAGAATTAGAAACCAATTCCTTTTGAATTGTGACTTGATTCCATTCAATGGCAAAAGAACATAAAGAAGAAAGATAAACCAATTCCTTAAGGATTAAGTCTTGCTTCCAATCAATGGCAAAAGGAACTTCAAGGAGAATTAGAAACCAATTCCTTTTGAATTGAGACTTGATTCCATTCAATGGCAAAAAGAACATAAAGAAGAAAGATAAACCAATTCCTTAAGATTAAGTCTTGCTTCCAATCAATGGCAAAGGAACTTCAAGGAGAATTAGAAACCAATTCCTTTTGAATTGAGACTTGATTCCATTCAATGGCAAAAGAACATAAAAGAAGAAAGATAAACCAATTCCTTAAGGATTAAGTCTTGCTTCCAATCAATGGCAAAAGGAACTTCAAGGAGAATTAGAAACCAATTCCTTTTGAATTGACTTGATTCCATTCAATGGCAAAAAGAACATAAAGAAGAAAGATAAACCAATTCCTTAAGGATTAAGTCTTGCTTCCAATCATCATGGCAAAAGGAAAGGAACTTCAAGGAGAATTAGAAACCAATTCCTTTTGAATTGAGACTTGATTCCATTCAATGGCAAAAGAACATAAAGAAGAAAGATAAACCAATTCCTTAAGGATTAAGTCTTGCTTCCAATCAATGGCAAAAGGAACTTCAAGGAGAATTAGAAACCAATTCCTTTTGAATGAGACTTGATTCCATTCAATGGCAAAAGAACATAAAGAAGAAAGATAAACCAATTCCTTAAGGATTAAGTCTTGCTTCCAATCAATGGCAAAAGGAACTTCAAGGAGAATTAGAAACCAATTCCTTTTGAATTGAGACTTGATTCAATTCAATGGCAAAAAGAACATAAAGAAGAAAGATAAACCAATTCCTTAAGGATTAAGTCTTGCTTCCAATCAATGGCAAAAGGAACTTCAAGGAGAATTAGAAACCAATTCCTTTTTGAATTGAGACTTGATTCCATTCAATGGCAAAAAGAACATAAAGAAGAAAGATAAACCAATTCCTTAAGGATTAAGTCTTGCTTCCAATCAATGGCAAAAGGAACTTCAAGGAGAATTAGAAACCAATTCCTTTTGAATTGAGACTTGATTCCATTCAATGGCAAAAAGAACATAAAGAAGAAAGATAAACCAATTCCTTAAGGATTAAGTCTTGCTTCCAATCAATGGCAAAAGGAACTTCAAGGAGAATTAGAAACCAATTCCTTTTGAATTGTGACTTGATTCAATTCAATGGCAAAAAGAACATAAAGAAGAAAAGATAAACCAATTCCTTAAGGATTAAGTCTTGCTTCCAATCAATGGCAAAAGGAACTTCAAGGGAGAATTAGAAACCAATTCCTTTTGAATGTGACTTGATTCCATTCAATGGCAAAAGAACATAAAGAAGAAAGATAAACCAATTCCTTAAGGATTAAGTCTTGCTTCCAATCAATGGCAAAAGGAACTTCAAGGAGAATTAGAAAACCAATTCTTTGAATTGAGACTTGATTCCACTCAATGACAAAAAGAACATAAAGAAGAAAGATAAACCAATTCCTTAAGGATTAAGTCTTGCTTCCAATCAATGGCAAAAGGAACTTCAAGGAGAATTAGAAACCAATTCCTTTTGAATTGAGACTTGATTCCACTCAATGGCAAAAAGAACATAAAGAAGAAAGATAAACCGATCCCTTAAGGATTAAGTCTTGCATCCAATCAATGGCAAAAGGAACTTCAAGGAGCATTAGAAACCAATTCCTTTTGAATTGAGACTTGATTCACTCAATGGCAAAAAGAACTGAAAGAAGAAAGATAAACCAATTCCTTAAGGATTAAGTCTTGCTTCCAATCAATGACAAAAGGAACTTCAAGGAGAATAAGAAACCACTTTGATGCGGAACCCCAAGGATATAACGATCCCGAAACCCCGAACACACACTTTGATAGGAGACAAGCAATAGGATAAACACCCTCCCTACTAAACCCCTAAGAAACTCGTTCTTAGAAACGTAGATAATTGGGATAAGAAAGATGAAACTGAACAAATATCACAAGAAAATTTACCTTTGTAATAGTCTATTCAGTTTCTTGATGCAACAAGTAAAGATGATCACTCCTCACTTGCACACAATTGAGAGTTTCTTAGAAGAAACCAGAAAATGTAATTCAATAATGAGAAAAGCTCCTGCTACACTTGTTTATGAGGTATTTATACCTCTTACATTAGGTTAAATTAAACCTAGCCCACTAGAAAAGGCCCAACTTGCAAAACAAACAATTGGGCTGAATAAAACACCTCAAAATAACTAAATGTCTTCTAAAGAAAACTAACAAAGATAATTAAATAAAACTTGGCCCAATTATGGGCATAATACATTTTAATCTCATTGTGCCACACTTAGAGATATGGGCTGCCCGCTTTCACTAGGTGGCCCATTTAGCTTTGTCTTCTCTTCCTTAGCCCATTCTTGATGCATCTCTTCCACAAATGACTTGGCTAAGTTCCCAAAGCTTTCTTTCAGCATCTTTGCTCTTGCCCTTGTGATAGGTCCCACGGGCATGTTGAAATTCCCATCTTGCCCTTTAGTGCTGGAATGTCCAATTTGCCCTCCTGAGCTCGTATCACACTTCCTTTTGGATTATGACTTGATTCTATTCAATGGCAAAAAAAATTAAAGAAGAAAGATAAACCAATTCCTTAAGGATTAAGTCTTGCTTCCAATCAATGACAAAAGGAACTTCAAGGAGAATAAGAAACCACTTCCTTTGAATTGAGACTTGATTCCATTCAATGGCAAAAGAACATAAAGAAGAAAGATAAACCAATTCCTTAAGGATTAAGTCTTGCTTCCAATCAATGGCAAAAGGAACTTCAAGGAGAATTAGAAACCAACCCTTTTGAATTGAGACTTGATTCCATTCAATGGCAAAGGAACATAAAGAAGAAAGATAAGCAAATTGCTTAAGGTTTACGTCTTGCTTCCAATCAATGTCAAAAGGAACTTCAAGGTGAATTAGAAACCAATTCCTTTTGGAATGTGACTTGATTCAATTCAATGGCAAAAAGAACATAAAGAAGAAAGATAAACCAATTCCTTAAGGATTAAGTCTTGCTTCCAATCAATGGCAAAAGGAACTTCAAGGAGCATTAGAAACCATTTCTTTTGAATTGAGACTTGATTCCATTCAATGGCAAAAAGAACATAAAGAAGAAAGATATGCCAATTCCTTAAGGATTAAGTCTTGCTTCCAATCAATGGCAAAAGGAACTTCAAGGAGAATTAGAAACCAATTCCTTTTGAATTGAGACTTGATTCCACTCAATGGGAAAAAGAACATAAAGAAGAAAGATAAACCAATTCCTTAAGGATTAAGTCTTGCTTCCAATCAATGGCAAAAGGAACTTCAAGGAGAATTAGAAACCAATTCCTTTTGAATTGAGACTTGATTCCATTCAATGGCAAAAAGAACATAAAGAAGAAAGATAAACCAATTCCTTAAGGATTAAGTCTTGCTTCCAATCAATGGCAAAAGGAACTTCAAGGAGAATTAGAAACCAATTCCTTTTGAATTGAGACTTGATTCCATTCAATGGCAAAAGAACATAAAGAAGAAAGATAAACCAATTCCTTAAGGATTAAGTCTTGCTTCCAATCAATGGCAAAAGGAACTTCAAGGAGAATTAGAAACCAATTCCTTTTGAATTGAGACTTGATTCCATTCAATGGCAAAAAGAACATAAAGAAGAAAGATAAACCAATTCCTTAAGGATTAAGTCTTGCTTCCAATCAATGGCAAAAGGAACTTCAAGGAGAATTAGAAACCAATTCCTTTTGAATTGAGACTTGATTCCATTCAATGGCAAAAGAACATAAAGAAGAAAGATAAACCAATTCCTTAAGGATTAAGTCTTGCTTCCAATCAATGGCAAAAGGAACTTCAAGGAGAATTAGAAACCAATTCCTTTTGAATTGAGACTTGATTCCATTCAATGGCAAAAGAACATAAAGAAGAAAGATAAACCAATTCCTTAAGGATTAAGTCTTGCTTCCAATCAATGGCAAAAGGAACTTCAAGGAGAATTAGAAACCAATTCCTTTTGAATTGTGACTTGATTCCATTCAATGGCAAAAGAACATAAAGAAGAAAGATAAACCAATTCCTTAAGGATTAAGTCTTGCTTCCAATCAATGGCAAAAGGAACTTCAAGGAGAATTAGAAACCAATTCCTTTTGAATTGAGACTTGATTCCATTCAATGGCAAAAAGAACATAAAGAAGAAAGATAAACCAATTCCTTAAGGATTAAGTCTTGCTTCCAATCAATGGCAAAAGGAACTTCAAGGAGAATTAGAAACCAATTCCTTTTGAATTGAGACTTGATTCAATTCAATGGCAAAAGAACATAAAGAAGAAAGATAAACCAATTCCTTAAGGATTAAGTCTTGCTTCCAATCAATGGCAAAAGGAACTTCAAGGAGAATTAGAAACCAATTCCTTTTGAATTGAGACTTGATTCCATTCAATGGCAAAAAGAACATAAAGAAGAAAGATAAACCAATTCCTTAAGGATTAAGTCTTGCTTCCAATCAATGGCAAAAGGAACTTCAAGGAGAATTAGAAACCAATTCCTTTTGAATTGAGACTTGATTCCATTCAATGGCAAAAAGAACATAAAGAAGAAAGATAAACCAATTCCTTAAGGATTAAGTCTTGCTTCCAATCAATGGCAAAAGGAACTTCAAGGAGAATTAGAAACCAATTCCTTTTGAATTGTGACTTGATTCCATTCAATGGCAAAAGAACATAAAGAAGAAAGATAAACCAATTCCTTAAGGATTAAGTCTTGCTTCCAATCAATGGCAAAAGGAACTTCAAGGAGAATTAGAAACCAATTCCTTTTGAATTGAGACTTGATTCCATTCAATGGCAAAAAGAACTTAAAGAAGAAAGATAAACCAATTCCTTAAGGATTAAGTCTTGCTTCCAATCAATGACAAAAGGAACTTCAAGGAGAATTAGAATCCAATTCCTTTTCAATTGAGACTTGATTCCACTCAATGGCAAAAGAACATAAAGAAGAAAGATAAACCAATTCCTTAAGGATTAAGTCTTGCTTCCATTCAATGACAAAAGGAACTTTAAGAAGAATTAGAAACCAATTTCTTTTGAATTAAGTCTTGATTCTATTCAATAGCAAAAATACCCTAAAGAAGAAAGAAAAACCACTTCCTTAAGGATTAAGTCTTGCTTCCAATCAATGACAAAAGGAACTTCAAGGAGAATTAGAAACCAATTCCTTTTCAATTGAGACTTGATTCCACTCAATGGCAAAAGAACTTAAAGAAGAAAGATAAACCAATTCCTTAAGGATTAAGTCTTCCTTCCAATCAATGGCAAAAGGAACTTCAAGGAGAATTAGAAACCAATTCCTTTTGCATTGAGACTTGATTCCACTCAATGGCAAAAAGAACATAAAGAAGAAAGATTAACCAATTCCTTAACGATTAAGTCTTGCTTTCAATCAATCTCAAAAGGAACTTCAAGGAGAATTAGAAACCAATTCCTTCTGAATTGAGACTTGATTCCACTCAATGGAAAAAAGAACATAAAGAAGAAAGATAAACCAATTCCTTGAGGATTAAGTCTTGCTTCCAATCAATGGCAAAAGAAACTTCAAGGAGAATTAGAAATTCCTTTTGAATTGTGACTTGATTCAATTCAATGGCAAAGAACATAAAGAAGAAAGATAAACCCATTCCTTGAGGATTAAGTCTTGCTTCCAATCAATGGCAATAGAAACTTCAAGGAGAATTAGAAACCAATTCCTTTTGAATTGGGACTTGATTCCACTCAATGGGAAAAAGAACAATAAAGAAGAAAGATAAACCAATTCCTTAAGGATTTAGTCTTCTTCCATCAATGGCAAAAGGAACTTCAAGGAGAATTAGAAAACCAATTGAATTGAAACAATGACTGAATAAAACACCTCAAAATAACTAAAGAAGAAAGAAAAACTAACAAAGATAAGGATTAAGTCTTGCTTCCAATCAATGGCAAAAGGAACTTCAAGGAGAATTAGAAACCAATTCCTTTTGATTGATACTTGATTCCATTCAATGGCAAAAGAACATTAAGAAGAAAGATCTTCCCAAGATCAATTCAATTCAATCAATTCAAAAGGAACTTGGAAATTAGAAACCAATTCCTTTTGAATTGAGACTTGATTGATTCAATGGCAAAAAGAACATAAAGAAGAAAGATAAACCAATTCCTTAAGGATTAAGTCTTGCTTCCAATCAATGGCAAAAGGAACTTCAAGGAGAATTAGAAACCAATTCCTTTTGAATTGAGACTTGATTCCATTCAATGGCAAAAGAACATAAAGAAGAAAGATAAACCAATTCCTTAAGGATTAAGTCTTGCTTCCAATCAATGGCAAAAGGAACTTCAAGGAGAATTAGAAACCAATTCCTTTTGAATTGAGACTTGATTCCATTCAATGGCAAAAAGAACATAAAGAAGAAAGATAAACCAATTCCTTAAGGATTAAGTCTTGCTTCCAATCAATGGCAAAAGGAACTTCAAGGAGAATTAGAAACCAATTCCTTTGAATTGAGACTTGATTCCATTCAATGGCAAAAGAACATAAAGAAGAAAGATAAACCAATTCCTTAAGGATTAAGTCTTGCTTCCAATCAATGGCAAAAGGAACTTCAAGGAGAATTAGAAACCAATTCCTTTTGAATTGAGACTTGATTCCATTCAATGGCAAAAAGAACATAAAGAAGAAAGATAAACCAATTCCTTAAGGATTAAGTCTTGCTTCCAATCAATGGCAAAAGGAACTTCAAGGAGAATTAGAAACCAATTCCTTTGAATTGAGACTTGATTCATTCAATGGCAAAAAGAACATAAAGAAGAAAGATAAACCAATTCCTTAAGGATTAAGTCTTGCTTCCAATCAATGGCAAAAGGAACTTCAAGGAGAATTAGAAACCAATTCCTTTTGAATTGAGACTTGATTCCATTCAATGGCAAAAAGAACATAAAGAAGAAAGATAAACCAATTCCTTAAGGATTAAGTCTTGCTTCCAATCAATGGCAAAAGGAACTTCAAGGAGAATTAGAAACCAATCCCTTTGAATTGAGACTTGATTCCATTCAATGGCAAAAAGAACATAAAGAAGAAAGATAAACCAATTCCTTAAGGATTAAGTCTTGCTTCCAATCAATGGCAAAAGGAACTTCAAGGAGAATTAGAAACCAATTCCTTTTGAATTGAGACTTGATTCAATTCAATGGCAAAAGAACATAAAGAAGAAAGATAAACCAATTCCTTAAGGATTAAGTCTTGCTTCCAATCAATGGCAAAAGGAACTTCAAGGAGAATTAGAAACCAATTCCTTTTGAATTGAGACTTGATTCCATTCAATGGCAAAAAGAACATAAAGAAGAAAGATAAACCAATTCCTTAAGGATTAAGTCTTGCTTCCAATCAATGGCAAAAGGAACTTCAAGGAGAATTAGAAACCAATTCCTTTTGAATTGAGACTTGATTCCATTCAATGGCAAAAGAACATAAAGAAGAAAGATAAACCAATTCCTTAAGGATTAAGTCTTGCTTCCAATCAATGGCAAAAGGAACTTCAAGGAGAATTAGAAACCAATTCCTTTTGAATTGAGACTTGATTCCATTCAATGGCAAAAAGAACATAAAGAAGAAAGATAAACCAATTCCTTAAGGATTAAGTCTTGCTTCCAATCAATGGCAAAAGGAACTTCAAGGAGAATTAGAAACCAATTCCTTTTGAATTGAGACTTGATTCCATTCAATGGCAAAAGAACATAAAGAAGAAAGATAAACCAATTCCTTAAGGATTAAGTCTTGCTTCCAATCAATGGCAAAAGGAACTTCAAGGAGAATTAGAAACCAATTCCTTTTGAATTGAGACTTGATTCCATTCAATGGCAAAAAGAACATAAAGAAGAAAGATAAACCAATTCCTTAAGGATTAAGTCTTGCTTCCAATCAATGGCAAAAGGAACTTCAAGGAGAATTAGAAACCAATTCCTTTTGAATTGTGACTTGATTCCATTCAATGGCAAAAGAACATAAAGAAGAAAGATAAACCAATTCCTTAAGGATTAAGTCTTGCTTCCAATCAATGGCAAAAGGAACTTCAAGGAGAATTAGAAACCAATTCCTTTTGAATTGAGACTTGATTCCATTCAATGGCAAAAAGAACATAAAGAAGAAAGATAAACCAATTCCTTAAGGATTAAGTCTTGCTTCCAATCAATGGCAAAAGGAACTTCAAGGAGAATTAGAAACCAATTCCTTTTGAATTGAGACTTGATTCCATTCAATGGCAAAAAGAACATAAAGAAGAAAGATAAACCAATTCCTTAAGGATTAAGTCTTGCTTCCAATCAATGGCAAAAGGAACTTCAAGGAGAATTAGAAACCAATTCCTTTTGAATTGAGACTTGATTCCATTCAATGGCAAAAAGAACATAAAGAAGAAAGATAAACCAATTCCTTAAGGATTAAGTCTTGCTTCCAATCAATGGCAAAAGGAACTTCAAGGAGAATTAGAAACCAATTCCTTTTGAATTGAGACTTGATTCATTCAATGGCAAAAGAACATAAAGAAGAAAGATAAACCAATTCCTTAAGGATTAAGTCTTGCTTCCAATCAATGGCAAAAGGAACTTCAAGGAGAATTAGAAACCAATTCCTTTTGAATTGAGACTTGATTCCATTCAATGGCAAAAGAACATAAAGAAGAAAGATAAACCAATTCCTTAAGGATTAAGTCTTGCTTCCAATCAATGGCAAAAGGAACTTCAAGGAGAATTAGAAACCAATTCCTTTTGAATTGAGACTTGATTCCATTCAATGGCAAAAAGAACATAAAGAAGAAAGATAAACCAATTCCTTAAGGATTAAGTCTTGCTTCCAATCAATGGCAAAAGGAACTTCAAGGAGAATTAGAAACCAATTCCTTTTGAATTGAGACTTGATTCATTCAATGGCAAAAAGAACATAAAGAAGAAAGATAAACCAATTCCTTAAGGATTAAGTCTTGCTTCCAATCAATGGCAAAAGGAACTTCAAGGAGAATTAGAAACCAATTCCTTTGAATTGAGACTTGATTCATTCAATGGCAAAAAGAACATAAAGAAGAAAGATAAACCAATTCCTTAAGGATTAAGTCTTGCTTCCAATCAATGGCAAAAGGAACTTCAAGGAGAATTAGAAACCAATTCCTTTTGAATTGAGACTTGATTCCATTCAATGGCAAAAAGAACATAAAGAAGAAAGATAAACCAATTCCTTAAGGATTAAGTCTTGCTTCCAATCAATGGCAAAAGGAACTTCAAGGAGAATTAGAAACCAATTCCTTTTGAATTGAGACTTGATTCCATTCAATGGCAAAAAGAACATAAAGAAGAAAGATAAACCAATTCCTTAAGGATTAAGTCTTGCTTCCAATCAATGGCAAAAGGAACTTCAAGGAGAATTAGAAACCAATTCCTTTTGAATTGTGACTTGATTCCATTCAATGGCAAAAGAACATAAAGAAGAAAGATAAACCAATTCCTTAAGGATTAAGTCTTGCTTCCAATCAATGGCAAAAGGAACTTCAAGGAGAATTAGAAACCAATTCCTTTTGAATTGAGACTTGATTCCATTCAATGGCAAAAAGAACATAAAGAAGAAAGATAAACCAATTCCTTAAGGATTAAGTCTTGCTTCCAATCAATGGCAAAAGGAACTTCAAGGAGAATTAGAAACCAATTCCTTTTGAATTGAGACTTGATTCCATTCAATGGCAAAAAGAACATAAAGAAGAAAGATAAACCAATTCCTTAAGGATTAAGTCTTGCTTCCAATCAATGGCAAAAGGAACTTCAAGGAGAATTAGAAACCAATTCCTTTTGAATTGAGACTTGATTCCATTCAATGGCAAAAAGAACATAAAGAAGAAAGATAAACCAATTCCTTAAGGATTAAGTCTTGCTTCCAATCAATGGCAAAAGGAACTTCAAGGAGAATTAGAAACCAATTCCTTTGGATTGTGACTTGATTCCAATTCAATGGCAAAAGAACATAAAGAAGAAAGATAAACCAATTCCTTAAGGATTAAGTCTTGCTTCCAATCAATGGCAAAAGGAACTTCAAGGAGAATTAGAAACCAATTCCTTTTGAATTGAGACTTGATTCCATTCAATGGCAAAAAGAACATAAAGAAGAAAGATAAACCAATTCCTTAAGGATTAAGTCTTGCTTCCAATCAATGGCAAAAGGAACTTCAAGGAGAATTAGAAACCAATTCCTTTTGAATTGAGACTTGATTCCATTCAATGGCAAAAAGAACATAAAGAAGAAAGATAAACCAATTCCTTAAGGATTAAGTCTTGCTTCCAATCAATGGCAAAAGGAACTTCAAGGAGAATTAGAAACCAATTCCTTTTGAATTGAGACTTGATTCCATTCAATGGCAAAAGAACATAAAGAAGAAAGATAAACCAATTCCTTAAGGATTAAGTCTTGCTTCCAATCAATGGCAAAAGGAACTTCAAGGAGAATTAGAAACCAATTCCTTTTGAATTGAGACTTGATTCCATTCAATGGCAAAAAGAACATAAAGAAGAAAGATAAACCAATTCCTTAAGGATTAAGTCTTGCTTCCAATCAATGGCAAAAGGAACTTCAAGGAGAATTAGAAACCAATTCCTTTTGAATTGAGACTTGATTCAATTCAATGGCAAAAAGAACATAAAGAAGAAAGATAAACCAATTCCTTAAGGATTAAGTCTTGCTTCCAATCAATGGCAAAAGGAACTTCAAGGAGAATTAGAAACCAATTCCTTTTGAATTGAGACTTGATTCCATTCAATGGCAAAAAGAACATAAAGAAGAAAGATAAACCAATTCCTTAAGGATTAAGTCTTGCTTCCAATCAATGGCAAAAGGAACTTCAAGGAGAATTAGAAACCAATTCCTTTTGAATTGAGACTTGATTCCATTCAATGGCAAAAGAACATAAAGAAGAAAGATAAACCAATTCCTTAAGGATTAAGTCTTGCTTCCAATCAATGGCAAAAGGAACTTCAAGGAGAATTAGAAACCAATTCCTTTTGAATTGAGACTTGATTCCATTCAATGGCAAAAAGAACATAAAGAAGAAAGATAAACCAATTCCTTAAGGATTAAGTCTTGCTTCCAATCAATGGCAAAAGGAACTTCAAGGAGAATTAGAAACCAATTCCTTTTGAATTGAGACTTGATTCCATTCAATGGCAAAAAGAACATAAAGAAGAAAGATAAACCAATTCCTTAAGGATTAAGTCTTGCTTCCAATCAATGGCAAAAGGAACTTCAAGGAGAATTAGAAACCAATTCCTTTTGAATTGAGACTTGATTCCATTCAATGGCAAAAAGAACATAAAGAAGAAAGATAAACCAATTCCTTAAGGATTAAGTCTTGCTTCCAATCAATGGCAAAAGGAACTTCAAGGAGAATTAGAAACCAATTCCTTTTGAATTGTGACTTGATTCAATTCAATGGCAAAAAGAACATAAAGAAGAAAGATAAACCAATTCCTTAAGGATTAAGTCTTGCTTCCAATCAATGGCAAAAGGAACTTCAAGGAGAATTAGAAACCAATTCCTTTTGAATTGAGACTTGATTCCATTCAATGGCAAAAAGAACATAAAGAAGAAAGATAAACCAATTCCTTAAGGATTAAGTCTTGCTTCCAATCAATGGCAAAAGGAACTTCAAGGAGAATTAGAAACCAATTCCTTTTGGATTGAGACTTGATTCCATTCAATGGCAAAAAGAACATAAAGAAGAAAGATAAACCAATTCCTTAAGGATTAAGTCTTGCTTCCAATCAATGGCAAAAGGAACTTCAAGGAGAATTAGAAACCAATTCCTTTGAATTGAGACTTGATTCCATTCAATGGCAAAAGAACATAAAGAAGAAAGATAAACCAATTCCTTAAGGATTAAGTCTTGCTTCCAATCAATGGCAAAAGGAACTTCAAGGAGAATTAGAAACCAATTCCTTTTGAATTGAGACTTGATTCAATGGCAAAAGAACATAAAGAAGAAAGATAAACCAATTCCTTAAGGATTAAGTCTTGCTTCCAATCAATGGCAAAAGGAACTTCAAGGAGAATTAGAAACCAATTCCTTTTGAATTGAGACTTGATTCCATTCAATGGCAAAAAGAACATAAAGAAGAAAGATAAACCAATTCCTTAAGGATTAAGTCTTGCTTCCAATCAATGGCAAAAGGAACTTCAAGGAGAATTAGAAACCAATTCCTTTTGAATTGAGACTTGATTCCATTCAATGGCAAAAAGAACATAAAGAAGAAAGATAAACCAATTCCTTAAGGATTAAGTCTTGCTTCCAATCAATGGCAAAAGGAACTTCAAGGAGAATTAGAAACCAATTCCTTTTGAATTGAGACTTGATTCCATTCAATGGCAAAAAGAACATAAAGAAGAAAGATAAACCAATTCCTTAAGGATTAAGTCTTGCTTCCAATCAATGGCAAAAGGAACTTCAAGGAGAATTAGAAACCAATTCCTTTTGAATTGAGACTTGATTCCATTCAATGGCAAAAAGAACATAAAGAAGAAAGATAAACCAATTCCTTAAGGATTAAGTCTTGCTTCCAATCAATGGCAAAAGGAACTTCAAGGAGAATTAGAAACCAATTCCTTTTGAATTGAGACTTGATTCCATTCAATGCAAAAAGCATAAAGAAAAAGATAAACCAACTTAAGGATTAAGTCTTGCTTAAAGAAGAACTTCAAAGATAAACCAATTCCTTAAGGATTAAGTCTTGCTTCCAATCAATGGCAAAAGGAACTTCAAGGAGAATTAGAAACCAATTCCTTTTGAATTGAGACTTGATTCCATTCAATGGCAAAAAGGAACTTCAAGATAAAGAAAGATAAACCAATTCAAAAGGAACTTAAGAATTAGAAACCAATTCCTTTGGTGAGACTTGATTCCATTCAATGGCAAAAGGAACTTCAAGGAGAATTAGAAACCAATTCCTTTTGAATTGAACTTGATTCCATTCAATGGCAAAAGAACATAAAGAAGAAAGATAAACCAATTCCTTAAGGATTAAGTCTTGCTTCCAATCAATGGCAAAAGGAACTTCAAGGAGAATTAGAAACCAATTCCTTTTGAATTGAGACTTGATTCCATTCAATGGCAAAAAGAACATAAAGAAGAAAGATAAACCAATTCCTTAAGGATTAAGTCTTGCTTCCAATCAATGGCAAAAGGAACTTCAAGGAGAATTAGAAACCAATTCCTTTTGAATTGAGACTTGATTCCATTCAATGGCAAAAAGAACATAAAGAAGAAAGATAAACCAATTCCTTAAGGATTAAGTCTTGCTTCCAATCAATGGCAAAAGGAACTTCAAGGAGAATTAGAAACCAATTCCTTTTGAATTGAGACTTGATTCCATTCAATGGCAAAAAGAACATAAAGAAGAAAGATAAACCAATTCCTTAAGGATTAAGTCTTGCTTCCAATCAATGGCAAAAGGAACTTCAAGGAGAATTAGAAACCAATTCCTTTTGAATTGAGATTCTTGATTCCATTCAATGGCAAAAAGAACGTAAAGAAGAAAGATAAACCAATTCCTTAAGGATTAAGTCTTGCTTCCAATCAATGGCAAAAGGAACTTCAAGGAGAATTAGAAACCAATTCCTTTTGAATTGAGACTTGATTCCATTCAATGGCAAAAAGAACATAAAGAAGAAAGATAAACCAATTCCTTAAGGATTAAGTCTTGCTTCCAATCAATGGCAAAAGGAACTTCAAGGAGAATTAGAAACCAATTCCTTTTGAATTGAGACTTGATTCCATTCAATGGCAAAAAGAACATAAAGAAGAAAGATAAACCAATTCCTTAAGGATTAAGTCTTGCTTCCAATCAATGGCAAAAGGAACTTCAAGGAGAATTAGAAACCAATTCCTTTTGAATTGAGACTTGATTCCATTCAATGGCAAAAAGAACATAAAGAAGAAAGATAAACCAATTCCTTAAGGATTAAGTCTTGCTTCCAATCAATGGCAAAAGGAACTTCAAGGAGAATTAGAAACCAATTCCTTTTGAATTGAGACTTGATTCCATTCAATGGCAAAAGAACATAAAGAAGAAAGATAAACCAATTCCTTAAGGATTAAGTCTTGCTTCCAATCAATGGCAAAAGGAACTTCAAGGAGAATTAGAAACCAATTCCTTTTGAATTGAGACTTGATTCCATTCAATGGCAAAAAGAACATAAAGAAGAAAGATAAACCAATTCCTTAAGGATTAAGTCTTGCTTCCAATCAATGGCAAAAGGAACTTCAAGGAGAATTAGAAACCAATTCCTTTTGAATTGAGACTTGATTCCATTCAATGGCAAAAAGAACATAAAGAAGAAAGATAAACCAATTCCTTAAGGATTAAGTCTTGCTTCCAATCAATGGCAAAAGGAACTTCAAGGAGAATTAGAAACCAATTCCTTTTGAATTGAGACTTGATTCCATTCAATGGCAAAAAGAACATAAAGAAGAAAGATAAACCAATTCCTTAAGGATTAAGTCTTGCTTCCAATCAATGGCAAAAGGAACTTCAAGGAGAATTAGAAACCAATTCCTTTTGAATTGAGACTTGATTCCATTCAATGGCAAAAAGAACATAAAGAAGAAAGATAAACCAATTCCTTAAGGATTAAGTCTTGCTTCCAATCAATGGCAAAAGGAACTTCAAGGAGAATTAGAAACCAATTCCTTTTGAATTGAGACTTGATTCCATTCAATGGCAAAAGAACATAAAGAAGAAAGATAAACCAATTCCTTAAGGATTAAGTCTTGCTTCCAATCAATGGCAAAAGGAACTTCAAGGAGAATTAGAAACCAATTCCTTTTGAATTGAGACTTGATTCCATTCAATGGCAAAAAGAACATAAAGAAGAAAGATAAACCAATTCCTTAAGGATTAAGTCTTGCTTCCAATCAATGGCAAAAGGAACTTCAAGGAGAATTAGAAACCAATTCCTTTTGAATTGAGACTTGATTCCATTCAATGGCAAAAAGAACATAAAGAAGAAAGATAAACCAATTCCTTAAGGATTAAGTCTTGCTTCCAATCAATGGCAAAAGGAACTTCAAGGAGAATTAGAAACCAATTCCTTTTGAATTGAGACTTGATTCCATTCAATGGCAAAAAGAACATAAAGAAGAAAGATAAACCAATTCCTTAAGGATTAAGTCTTGCTTCCAATCAATGGCAAAAGGAACTTCAAGGAGAATTAGAAACCAATTCCTTTTGAATTGAGACTTGATTCCATTCAATGGCAAAAAGAACATAAAGAAGAAAGATAAACCAATTCCTTAAGGATTAAGTCTTGCTTCCAATCAATGGCAAAAGGAACTTCAAGGAGAATTAGAAACCAATTCCTTTTGAATTGAGACTTGATTCCATTCAATGGCAAAAAGAACATAAAGAAGAAAGATAAACCAATTCCTTAAGGATTAAGTCTTGCTTCCAATCAATGGCAAAAGGAACTTCAAGGAGAATTAGAAACCAATTCCTTTTGAATTGAGACTTGATTCCATTCAATGGCAAAAAGAACATAAAGAAGAAAGATAAACCAATTCCTTAAGGATTAAGTCTTGCTTCCAATCAATGGCAAAAGGAACTTCAAGGAGAATTAGAAACCAATTCCTTTTGAATTGAGACTTGATTCCATTCAATGGCAAAAAGAACATAAAGAAGAAAGATAAACCAATTCCTTAAGGATTAAGTCTTGCTTCCAATCAATGGCAAAAGGAACTTCAAGGAGAATTAGAAACCAATTCCTTTTGAATTGAGACTTGATTCCATTCAATGGCAAAAAGAACATAAAGAAGAAAGATAAACCAATTCCTTAAGGATTAAGTCTTGCTTCCAATCAATGGCAAAAGGAACTTCAAGGAGAATTAGAAACCAATTCCTTTTGAATTGAGACTTGATTCCATTCAATGGCAAAAAGAACATAAAGAAGAAAGATAAACCAATTCCTTAAGGATTAAGTCTTGCTTCCAATCAATGGCAAAAGGAACTTCAAGGAGAATTAGAAACCAATTCCTTTTGAATTGAGACTTGATTCCATTCAATGGCAAAAAGAACATAAAGAAGAAAGATAAACCAATTCCTTAAGGATTAAGTCTTGCTTCCAATCAATGGCAAAAGGAACTTCAAGGAGAATTAGAAACCAATTCCTTTTTGAATTGAGACTTGATTCCATTCAATGGCAAAAAGAACATAAAGAAGAAAGATAAACCAATTCCTTAAGGATTAAGTCTTGCTTCCAATCAATGGCAAAAGGAACTTCAAGGAGAATTAGAAACCAATTCCTTTTTGAATTGAGACTTGATTCCATTCAATGGCAAAAAGAACATAAAGAAGAAAGATAAACCAATTCCTTAAGGATTAAGTCTTGCTTCCAATCAATGGCAAAAGGAACTTCAAGGAGAATTAGAAACCAATTCCTTTTGAATTGAGACTTGATTCCATTCAATGGCAAAAAGAACATAAAGAAGAAAGATAAACCAATTCCTTAAGGATTAAGTCTTGCTTCCAATCAATGGCAAAAGGAACTTCAAGGAGAATTAGAAACCAATTCCTTTTGAATTGAGACTTGATTCCATTCAATGGCAAAAAGAACACATAAAGAAGAAAGATAAACCAATTCCTTAAGGATTAAGTCTTGCTTCCAATCAATGGCAAAAGGAACTTCAAGGAGAATTAGAAACCAATTCCTTTTGAAATTGAGACTTGATTCCATTCAATGGCAAAAAGAACATAAAGAAGAAAGATAAACCAATTCCTTAAGGATTAAGTCTTGCTTCCAATCAATGGCAAAAGGAACTTCAAGGAGAATTAGAAACCAATTCCTTTTTGAATTGAGACTTGATTCCCATTCAATGGCAAAAAGAACATAAAGAAGAAAGATAAACCAATTCCTTAAGGATTAAGTCTTGCTTCCAATCAATGGCAAAAGGAACTTCAAGGAGAATTAGAAACCAATTCCTTTTGAATTGAGACTTGATTCCATTCAATGGCAAAAGAACATAAAGAAGAAAGATAAACCAATTCCTTAAGGATTAAGTCTTGCTTCCAATCAATGGCAAAAGGAACTTCAAGGAGAATTAGAAACCAATTCCTTTTGAATTGAGACTTGATTCCCATTCAATGGCAAAAAGAACATAAAGAAGAAAGATAAACCAATTCCTTAAGGATTAAGTCTTGCTTCCAATCAATGGCAAAAGGAACTTCAAGGAGAATTAGAAACCAATTCCTTTTGAATTGAGACTTGATTCCATTCAATGGCAAAAAGAACATAAAGAAGAAAGATAAACCAATTCCTTAAGGATTAAGTCTTGCTTCCAATCAATGGCAAAAGGAACTTCAAGGAGAATTAGAAACCAATTCCTTTTGAATTGAGACTTGATTCCATTCAATGGCAAAAAGAACATAAAGAAGAAAGATAAACCAATTCCTTAAGGATTAAGTCTTGCTTCCAATCAATGGCAAAAGGAACTTCAAGGAGAATTAGAAACCAATTCCTTTTGAATTGAGACTTGATTCCCATTCAATGGCAAAAGAACATAAAGAAGAAAGATAAACCAATTCCTTAAGGATTAAGTCTTGCTTCCAATCAATGGCAAAAGGAACTTCAAGGAGAATTAGAAACCAATTCCTTTTGAATTGAGACTTGATTCCATTCAATGGCAAAAAGAACATAAAGAAGAAAGATAAACCAATTCCTTAAGGATTAAGTCTTGCTTCCAATCAATGGCAAAAGGAACTTCAAGGAGAATTAGAAACCAATTCCTTTTGAATTGAGACTTGATTCCATTCAATGGCAAAAAGAACATAAAGAAGAAAGATAAACCAATTCCTTAAGGATTAAGTCTTGCTTCCAATCAATGGCAAAAGGAACTTCAAGGAGAATTAGAAACCAATTCCTTTTGAATTGAGACTTGATTCCATTCAATGGCAAAAAGAACATAAAGAAGAAAGATAAACCAATTCCTTAAGGATTAAGTCTTGCTTCCAATCAATGGCAAAAGGAACTTCAAGGAGAATTAGAAACCAATTCCTTTTGAATTGAGACTTGATTCCATTCAATGGCAAAAAGAACATAAAGAAGAAAGATAAACCAATTCCTTAAGGATTAAGTCTTGCTTCCAATCAATGGCAAAAGGAACTTCAAGGAGAATTAGAAACCAATTCCTTTTGAATTGAGACTTGATTCCCATTCAATGGCAAAAAGAACATAAAGAAGAAAGATAAACCAATTCCTTAAGGATTAAGTCTTGCTTCCAATCAATGGCAAAAGGAACTTCAAGGAGAATTAGAAACCAATTCCTTTGAAATTGAGACTTGATTCCATTCAATGGCAAAAAGAACATAAAGAAGAAAGATAAACCAATTCCTTAAGGATTAAGTCTTGCTTCCAATCAATGGCAAAAGGAACTTCAAGGAGAATTAGAAACCAATTCCTTTTGAATTGAGACTTGATTCCATTCAATGGCAAAAAGAACATAAAGAAGAAAGATAAACCAATTCCTTGAGGATTAAGTCTTGCTTCCAATCAATGGCAAAAGGAACTTCAAGGAGAATTAGAAACCAATTCCTTTTGAATTGAGACTTGATTCCATTCAACGGCAAAAAGAACTTAAAGAAGAAAGATAAACCAAGTCCTTGAGGATTAGGTCTTGCTTCCAATCAATGGCAAAACGAATTTCAAGGAGAATTAGACACCAATTGCTTTTGAATTGAGACTTGATTCCACTCAATGGGAAAAAGAACATAAAGAAGCAAGTTAAACCAATTCCTTAAGGATTAAGTCTTGCTTCCAGTCAATGCCAAAAGGAACTTCAAGGAGAATTAGAGACCAATTCCTTTTGAATTGAGATTTGATTCCACTCAATGGGAAAAAGAACATAAAGAAGAAAGATAAACCAATTCCTTAAGGATTAAGTTTTGCTTCCAATCAAAGTTAAAAGGAACTTCAAGGAGAATTAGAAACCAATTCCTTTTTGAATTGAGACTTGATTCCATTCAATGGCAAAAGAGAACATAAAGAAGAAAGATAAACCAATTCCTTAAGGATTAAGTCTTGCTTCCAGTCAATGGCAAAGGGAACTTCAAGGAGAATTAGAGACCAATTCCTTTTGAATTGAGACTTGATTCCATTCAATGGCAAAAAGAACTTAAAGAAGAAAGATAAACCAATTCCTTAAGGATTAAGTCTTGCTTCCAATCAATGGCAAAAGGAACTTCAAGGAGAATTAGACACCAATTCCTTTTGAATTGAGACTTGATTCCATTCAATGGCAAAAAGAACATAAAGAAGAAAGATAAACCAATTCCTTAAGGATTAAGTCTTGCTTCCAATCAATGGCAAAAGGAACTTCAAGGAGAATTAGAAACCAATTCCTTTTGAATTGAGACTTGATTCCATTCAATGGCAAAAAGAACATAAAGAAGAAAGATAAACCAATTCCTTAAGGATTAAGTCTTGCTTCCAATCAATGGCAAAAGGAACTTCAAGGAGAATTAGAAACCAATTCCTTTTGAATTGAGACTTGATTCCATTCAATGGCAAAAAGAACATAAAGAAGAAAGATAAACCAATTCCTTAAGGATTAAGTCTTGCTTCCAATCAATGGCAAAAGGAACTTCAAGGAGAATTAGAAACCAATTCCTTTTTGAATTGAGACTTGATTCCATTCAATGGCAAAAAGAACATAAAGAAGAAAGATAAACCAATTCCTTAAGGATTAAGTCTTGCTTCCAATCAATGGCAAAAGGAACTTCAAGGAGAATTAGAAACCAATTCCTTTTGAATTGAGACTTGATTCCATTCAATGGCAAAAAGAACATAAAGAAGAAAGATAAACCAATTCCTTAAGGATTAAGTCTTGCTTCCAATCAATGGCAAAAGGAACTTCAAGGAGAATTAGAAACCAATTCCTTTTGAATTGAGACTTGATTCCATTCAATGGCAAAAAGAACATAAAGAAGAAAGATAAACCAATTCCTTAAGGATTAAGTCTTGCTTCCAATCAATGGCAAAAGGAACTTCAAGGAGAATTAGAAACCAATTCCTTTTGAATTGAGACTTGATTCCATTCAATGGCAAAAAGAACATAAAGAAGAAAGATAAACCAATTCCTTAAGGATTAAGTCTTGCTTCCAATCAATGGCAAAAGGAACTTCAAGGAGAATTAGAAACCAATTCCTTTTGAATTGAGACTTGATTCCATTCAATGGCAAAAAGAACATAAAGAAGAAAGATAAACCAATTCCTTAAGGATTAAGTCTTGCTTCCAATCAATGGCAAAAGGAACTTCAAGGAGAATTAGAAACCAATTCCTTTTGAATTGAGACTTGATTCCATTCAATGGCAAAAAGAACATAAAGAAGAAAGATAAACCAATTCCTTAAGGATTAAGTCTTGCTTCCAATCAATGGCAAAAGGAACTTCAAGGAGAATTAGAAACCAATTCCTTTTGAATTGAGACTTGATTCCATTCAATGGCAAAAAGAACATAAAGAAGAAAGATAAACCAATTCCTTAAGGATTAAGTCTTGCTTCCAATCAATGGCAAAAGGAACTTCAAGGAGAATTAGAAACCAATTCCTTTTGAATTGAGACTTGATTCCATTCAATGGCAAAAGAACATAAAGAAGAAAGATAAACCAATTCCTTAAGGATTAAGTCTTGCTTCCAATCAATGGCAAAAGGAACTTCAAGGAGAATTAGAAACCAATTCCTTTTGAATTGAGACTTGATTCCATTCAATGGCAAAAAGAACATAAAGAAGAAAGATAAACCAATTCCTTAAGGATTAAGTCTTGCTTCCAATCAATGGCAAAAGGAACTTCAAGGAGAATTAGAAACCAATTCCTTTTGAATTGAGACTTGATTCCATTCAATGGCAAAAAGAACATAAAGAAGAAAGATAAACCAATTCCTTAAGGATTAAGTCTTGCTTCCAATCAATGGCAAAAGGAACTTCAAGGAGAATTAGAAACCAATTCCTTTTGAATTGAGACTTGATTCCATTCAATGGCAAAAAGAACATAAAGAAGAAAGATAAACCAATTCCTTAAGGATTAAGTCTTGCTTCCAATCAATGGCAAAAGGAACTTCAAGGAGAATTAGAAACCAATTCCTTTTGAATTGAGACTTGATTCCATTCAATGGCAAAAAGAACATAAAGAAGAAAGATAAACCAATTCCTTAAGGATTAAGTCTTGCTTCCAATCAATGGCAAAAGGAACTTCAAGGAGAATTAGAAACCAATTCCTTTTGAATTGAGACTTGATTCCATTCAATGGCAAAAAGAACATAAAGAAGAAAGATAAACCAATTCCTTAAGGATTAAGTCTTGCTTCCAATCAATGGCAAAAGGAACTTCAAGGAGAATTAGAAACCAATTCCTTTTGAATTGAGACTTGATTCCATTCAATGGCAAAAAGAACATAAAGAAGAAAGATAAACCAATTCCTTAAGGATTAAGTCTTGCTTCCAATCAATGGCAAAAGGAACTTCAAGGAGAATTAGAAACCAATTCCTTTTTGAATTGAGACTTGATTCCATTCAATGGCAAAAAGAACATAAAGAAGAAAGATAAACCAATTCCTTAAGGATTAAGTCTTGCTTCCAATCAATGGCAAAAGGAACTTCAAGGAGAATTAGAAACCAATTCCTTCCTTTTGAATTGAGACTTGATTCCATTCAATGGCAAAAAGAACATAAAGAAGAAAGATAAACCAATTCCTTAAGGATTAAGTCTTGCTTCCAATCAATGGCAAAAGGAACTTCAAGGAGAATTAGAAACCAATTCCTTTTGAATTGAGACTTGATTCCATTCAATGGCAAAAAGAACATAAAGAAGAAAGATAAACCAATTCCTTAAGGATTAAGTCTTGCTTCCAATCAATGGCAAAAGGAACTTCAAGGAGAATTAGAAACCAATTCCTTTTGAATTGAGACTTGATTCCATTCAATGGCAAAAAGAACATAAAGAAGAAAGATAAACCAATTCCTTAAGGATTAAGTCTTGCTTCCAATCAATGGCAAAAGGAACTTCAAGGAGAATTAGAAACCAATTCCTTTTGAATTGAGACTTGATTCCATTCAATGGCAAAAAGAACATAAAGAAGAAAGATAAACCAATTCCTTAAGGATTAAGTCTTGCTTCCAATCAATGGCAAAAGGAACTTCAAGGAGAATTAGAAACCAATTCCTTTTGAATTGAGACTTGATTCCATTCAATGGCAAAAAGAACATAAAGAAGAAAGATAAACCAATTCCTTAAGGATTAAGTCTTGCTTCCAATCAATGGCAAAAGGAACTTCAAGGAGAATTAGAAACCAATTCCTTTTGAATTGAGACTTGATTCCATTCAATGGCAAAAAGAACATAAAGAAGAAAGATAAACCAATTCCTTAAGGATTAAGTCTTGCTTCCAATCAATGGCAAAAGGAACTTCAAGGAGAATTAGAAACCAATTCCTTTTGAATTGAGACTTGATTCCATTCAATGGCAAAAAGAACATAAAGAAGAAAGATAAACCAATTCCTTAAGGATTAAGTCTTGCTTCCAATCAATGGCAAAAGGAACTTCAAGGAGAATTAGAAACCAATTCCTTTTGAATTGAGACTTGATTCCATTCAATGGCAAAAAGAACATAAAGAAGAAAGATAAACCAATTCCTTAAGGATTAAGTCTTGCTTCCAATCAATGGCAAAAGGAACTTCAAGGAGAATTAGAAACCAATTCCTTTTGAATTGAGACTTGATTCCCATTCAATGGCAAAAAGAACATAAAGAAGAAAGATAAACCAATTCCTTAAGGATTAAGTCTTGCTTCCAATCAATGGCAAAAGGAACTTCAAGGAGAATTAGAAACCAATTCCTTTTTGAATTGAGACTTGATTCCATTCAATGGCAAAAAAAGAACATAAACATAAAGAAGAAAGATAAACCAATTCCTTAAGGATTAAGTCTTGCTTCCAATCAATGGCAAAAGGAACTTCAAGGAGAATTAGAAACCAATTCCTTTTGAATTGAGACTTGATTCCATTCAATGGCAAAAAGAACATAAAGAAGAAAGATAAACCAATTCCTTAAGGATTAAGTCTTGCTTCCAATCAATGGCAAAAGGAACTTCAAGGAGAATTAGAAACCAATTCCTTTTGAATTGAGACTTGATTCCATTCAATGGCAAAAAGAACATAAAGAAGAAAGATAAACCAATTCCTTAAGGATTAAGTCTTGCTTCCAATCAATGGCAAAAGGAACTTCAAGGAGAATTAGAAACCAATTCCTTTTGAATTGAGACTTGATTCCATTCAATGGCAAAAGAACACATAAAGAAGAAAGATAAACCAATTCCTTAAGGATTAAGTCTTGCTTCCAATCAATGGCAAAAGGAACTTCAAGGAGAATTAGAAACCAATTCCTTTTGAATTGAGACTTGATTCCATTCAATGGCAAAAAGAACATAAAGAAGAAAGATAAACCAATTCCTTAAGGATTAAGTCTTGCTTCCAATCAATGGCAAAAGGAACTTCAAGGAGAATTAGAAACCAATTCCCTTTTGAATTGAGACTTGATTCCATTCAATGGCAAAAAGAACATAAAGAAGAAAGATAAACCAATTCCTTAAGGATTAAGTCTTGCTTCCAATCAATGGCAAAAGGAACTTCAAGGAGAATTAGAAACCAATTCCTTTTGAATTGAGACTTGATTCCATTCAATGGCAAAAAGAACATAAAGAAGAAAGATAAACCAATTCCTTAAGGATTAAGTCTTGCTTCCAATCAATGGCAAAAGGAACTTCAAGGAGAATTAGAAACCAATTCCTTTTGAATTGAGACTTGATTCCATTCAATGGCAAAAGAACATAAAAGAAGAAAGATAAACCAATTCCTTAAGGATTAAGTCTTGCTTCCAATCAATGGCAAAAGGAACTTCAAGGAGAATTAGAAACCAATTCCTTTTTGAATTGAGACTTGATTCCATTCAATGGCAAAAAGAACATAAAGAAGAAAGATAAACCAATTCCTTAAGGATTAAGTCTTGCTTCCAATCAATGGCAAAAGGAACTTCAAGGAGAATTAGAAACCAATTCCTTTTGAATTGAGACTTGATTCCATTCAATGGCAAAAAGAACATAAAGAAGAAAGATAAACCAATTCCTTAAGGATTAAGTCTTGCTTCCAATCAATGGCAAAAGGAACTTCAAGGGAGAATTAGAAACCAATTCCTTTTGAATTGAGACTTGATTCCATTCAATGGCAAAAAGAACATAAAGAAGAAAGATAAACCAATTCCTTAAGGATTAAGTCTTGCTTCCAATCAATGGCAAAAGGAACTTCAAGGAGAATTAGAAACCAATTCCTTTTGAATTGAGACTTGATTCCCATTCAATGGCAAAAAAGAACATAAAGAAGAAAGATAAACCAATTCCTTAAGGATTAAGTCTTGCTTCCAATCAATGGCAAAAGGAACTTCAAGGAGAATTAGAAACCAATTCCTTTTTGAATTGAGACTTGATTCCATTCAATGGCAAAAAGAACATAAAGAAGAAAGATAAACCAATTCCTTAAGGATTAAGTCTTGCTTCCAATCAATGGCAAAAGGAACTTCAAGGAGAATTAGAAACCAATTCCTTTTGAATTTGAGACTTGATTCCACTCAAAGGCAAAAAGAACATAAAGTAGAAAGATAAACCAATTCCTTAAGGATTAAGTCTTGCTTCCAAACAATGGCAAAAGGAACTTCAAGGAGAATTAGAAACCAATTCCTTTTGAATTGAGACTTGATTCCATTCAATGGCAAAAAGAACATAAAGAAGAAAGATAAAACCAATTCCTTAAGGATTAAGTCTTGCTTCCCAATCAATGGCAAAAGGAACTTCAAGGAGAATTAGAAACCAATTCCTTTTGAATTGAGACTTGATTCCCATTCAATGGCAAAAAGAACATAAAGAAGAAAGATAAACCAATTCCTTTAAGGATTAAGTCTTGCTTCCAATCAATGGCAAAAAGGAACTTCAAGGAGAATTAGAAACCAATTCCTTTTGAATTGAGACTTTGATTCCATTTCAATGGCAAAAAGAACATAAAGAAGAAAGATAAACCAATTCCTTAAGGATTAAGTCTTGCTTCCAATCAATGGCAAAAGGAACTTCAAGGAGAATTAGAAACCAATTCCTTTTTGAATTGAGACTTGATTCCATTCAATGGCAAAAAAGAACATAAAGAAGAAAAGATAAACCAATTCCTTAAGGATTAAGTCTTGCTTCCAATCAATGGCAAAAGGAACTTCAAGGAGAATTAGAAACCAATTCCTTTTGAATTGAGACTTGATTCCATTCAATGGCAAAAAGAACATAAAGAAGAAAAATAAACCAATACCTTAAGGATTAAGTCTTGCTTGCAAACAATGGCAAAAGGAACTTCAAGGAGATTTAGAAACCAATTCCTTTTGAATTGAGACTTGATTCCATTCAATGGCAAAAAGAACATAAAGAAGAAAGATAAACCAATTCCTTAAGGATTAAGTCTTGCTTCCAATCAATGGCAAAAGGAACTTCAAGGGAGAATTAGAAACCAATTCCTTTTGAAATTGAGACTTGATTCCATTCAATGGCAAAAAGAACATAAAGAAGAAAGATAAACCAATTCCTTAAGGATTAAGTCTTGCTTCCAATCAATGGCAAAAGGAACTTTCAAGGAGAATTAGAAACCAATTCCTTTTTGAATTGAGACTTGATTCAATTCAATGGCAAAAGAACATAAAGAAGAAAGATAAACCAATTCCCTTAAGGGATTAAGTCTTGCTTCCAATCAATGGCAAAAGGAACTTCAAGGAGAATTAGAAACCAATTCCTTTTGAATTGAGACTTGATTCCATTCAATGGCAAAAAAAGAACATAAAGAAGAAAGATAAACCAATTCCTTAAGGATTAAGTCTTGCTTCCAATCAATGGCAAAAGGAACTTCAAGGAGAATTAGAAACCAATTCCTTTTGAATTGAGACTTGATTCAATTCAATGGCAAAAAGAACATAAAGAAGAAAGATAAACCAATTCCTTAAGGATTAAGTCTTGCTTCCAATCAATGGCAAAAGGAACTTCAAGGGAGAATTAGAAACCAATTCCTTTTGAATTGAGACTTGATTCCATTCAATGGCAAAAAGAACATAAAGAAGAAAAGATAAACCAATTCCTTAAGGATTAAGTCTTGCTTCCAATCAATGGCAAAAGGAACTTCAAGGAGAATTAGAAACCAATTCCTTTTGAATTGAGACTTGATTCCATTCAATGGCAAAAAGAACATAAAGAAGAAAGATAAACCAATTCCTTAAGGATTAAGTCTTGCTTCCAATCAATGGCAAAAGGAACTTCAAGGAGAATTAGAAACCAATTCCTTTTTTGAATTGAGACTTGATTCCATTCAATGGCAAAAAGAACATAAAGAAGAAAGATAAACCAATTCCTTTAAGGATTAAGTCTTGCTTCCAATCAATGGCAAAAGGGAACTTCAAGGAGAATTAGAAACCAATTCCTTTTGAATTGAGACTTGATTCCATTCAATGGCAAAAAGAACATAAAGAAGAAAGATAAACCAATTCCTTAAGGGATTAAGTCTTGCTTCCAATCAATGGCAAAAGGAACTTCAAGGAGAATTAGAAACCAATTCCTTTTTGAATTGAGACTTGATTCCATTCAATGGCAAAAAGAACATAAAGAAGAAAGATAAACCAATTCCTTAAGGATTAAGTCTTGCTTCCAATCAATGGCAAAAGGAACTTCAAGGAGAATTAGAAACCAATTCCTTTTGAATTGAGACTTGATTCCATTCAATGGCAAAAAAGAACATAAAGAAGAAAGATAAACCAATTCCTTAAGGATTAAGTCTTGCTTCCAATCAATGGCAAAAGGAACTTCAAGGAGAATTAGAAACCAATTCCTTTTGAATTGAGACTTGATTCCATTCAATGGCAAAAAGAACATAAAGAAGAAAGATAAACCAATTCCTTAAGGATTAAGTCTTGCTTCCAATCAATGGCAAAAGGAACTTCAAGGAGAATTAGAAACCAATTCCTTTTGAATTGAGACTTGATTCCATTCAATGGCAAAAGAACATAAAGAAGAAAGATAAACCAATTCCTTAAGGATTAAGTCTTGCTTCCAATCAATGGCAAAAGGAACTTCAAGGAGAATTAGAAACCAATTCCTTTTTGAATTGAGACTTGATTCCATTCAATGGCAAAAAGAACATAAAGAAGAAAGATAAACCAATTCCTTAAGGATTAAGTCTTGCTTCCAATCAATGGCAAAAGGAACTTCAAGGAGAATTAGAAACCAATTCCTTTTGAATTGAGACTTGATTCCATTCAATGGCAAAAAGAACATAAAGAAGAAAGATAAACCAATTCCTTAAGGATTAAGTCTTGCTTCCAATCAATGGCAAAAGGGAACTTCAAGGGAGAATTAGAAACCAATTCCTTTTGAATTGAGACTTGATTCCATTCAATGGCAAAAAGAACATAAAGAAGAAAGATAAACCAATTCCTTAAGGGATTAAGTCTTGCTTCCAATCAATGGCAAAAGGAACTTCAAGGAGAATTAGAAACCAATTCCCTTTTGAATTGAGACTTGATTCCATTCAATGGCAAAAAGAACATAAAGAAGAAAGATAAACCAATTCCTTAAGGATTAAGTCTTGCTTCCAATCAATGGCAAAAGGAACTTCAAGGAGAATTAGAAACCAATTCCTTTTGAATTGAGACTTGATTCATTCAATGGGAAAAAGAACATAAAGGAAAAAGATAAACCAATTCCTTAAGGATTTAGTCTTGCTTCCAATCAATGGCAAAAGGAACTTCAAGGAGAGTTAGAAACCAATTCCTTTTGAATTGAGACTTGATTCCATTCAATGGCAAAAGAACATAAAGAAGAAAGATAAACCAATTCCTTAAGAATTAAGTCTTGCTTCCATTCAATGGCAAAAGTAACTTCAAGGAGAATTAGAGACCAATTCCGTTTGAATTGAGGCTTGATTCCACTCAATGGCAAAAAGAACATAAAGAAGAAAGACAAACCAATTCCTTAAGGATTAAGTCTTGCTTCCAAACAATGGCAAAAGGAACTTCAAAGAGAATTAGAAACCAATTCCTTTTTGAATTGAGACTTGATTCCATTCAATGGCAAAATGAACATAAAGAAGAAAGATAAACCAATTCCTTAAGGATTAAGTCTTGCTTCCAAACAATGGCAAAAGGAACTTCAAAGAGAATTAGAAACCAATTCCTTTTTGAATTGAGACTTGATGCAATTCAATGGCAAAAAGAACTTAAAGAAGAAAGATAAACCAATTCCTTATGGATTAAGTCTTGTTTCCAATCAATGGCAAAAGGAACTTCAAGGAGAATTAGAAACCAATTCCTTTTGGATTGTGACTTGATTCAATTCAATGGCAAAAAGAACTTAAAGAAGAAAGATAAACGAATTCCTTAAATTTTAAGTCTTGCTTCTCATCAATGGAAATAGGAACTTCAACGAGAATGAGAAACCAATTCCTTTTGAATTGAGACTTGATTCCATTCAATGGCAAAAAAGAACATAAAGAAGAAAGATAAACCAATTCCTTAAGGATTAAGTCTTGCTTCCAAACAATGGCAAAAGGAACTTCAAAGAGAATTAGAAACCAATTCCTTTTGAATTGAGACTTGATTCCACTCAATGGCAAAAAGAACATAAAGAAGAAAGATAAACCAATTCCTTAAGGATTAAGTCTTGCTTCCAAACAATGGCAAAAGGAACTTTAAAGAGAATTAGAAACCAGCTCCTTTTCAATTGAGACTTGATTCCATTCAATGGCAAAAAGAACATAAAGAAGAAAGATAAACCAATTCCTTAAGGATTAAGTCTTGCTTCCAATCAATGGCAAAAGGAACTTCAAGGAGAATTAGAAACCAATTCCTTTTGAAATTGAGACTTGATTCCATTCAATGGCAAAAAGAACATAAAGAAGAAAGATAAACCAATTCCTTAAGGATTAAGTCTTGCTTCCAATCAATGGCAAAAGGAACTTCAAGGAGAATTAGAAACCAATTCCTTTTTGAATTGAGACTTGATTCCATTCAATGGCAAAAGAACATAAAGAAGAAAGATAAACCAATTCCTTAAGGATTAAGTCTTGCTTCCAATCAATGGCAAAAGGAACTTCAAGGAGAATTAGAAACCAATTCCTTTTGAATTGAGAGACTTGATTCCATTCAATGGCAAAAAGAACATAAAGAAGAAAGATAAACCAATTCCTTAAGGATTAAGTCTTGCTTCCAATCAATGGCAAAAGGAACTTCAAGGAGAATTAGAAACCAATTCCTTTTTGAATTGAGACTTGATTCCATTCAATGGCAAAAAGAACATAAAGAAGAAAGATAAACCAATTCCTTAAGGATTAAGTCTTGCTTCCAATCAATGGCAAAAGGAACTTCAAGGAGAATTAGAAACCAATTCCTTTTGAATTGAGACTTGATTCCATTCAATGGCAAAAAGAACATAAAGAAGAAAGATAAACCAATTCCTTTAAGGATTAAGTCTTGCTTCCAATCAATGGCAAAAGGAACTTCAAGGAGAATTAGAAACCAATTCCTTTTTGAATTTGAGACTTGATTCCATTCAATGGCAAAAAGAACATAAAGAAGAAAGATAAACCAATTCCTTAAGGATTAAGTCTTGCTTCCAATCAATGGCAAAAGGAACTTCAAGGAGAATTAGAAACCAATTCCTTTTTGAATTGAGACTTGATTCCATTCAATGGCAAAAGAACATAAAGAAGAAAGATAAACCAATTCCTTAAGGATTAAGTCTTGCTTCCAATCAATGGCAAAAGGAACTTCAAGGAGAATTAGAAACCAATTCCTTTGGAATTGTGACTTGATTCAATTCAATGGCAAAAAGAACATAAAGAAGAAAGATAAACCAATTCCTTAAGGATTAAGTCTTGCTTCCAATCAATGGCAAAAGGAACTTCAAGGAGAATTAGAAACCAATTCCTTTTGAATTGAGACTTGATTCCATTCAATGGCAAAAAGAACATAAAGAAGAAAGATAAACCAATTCCTTAAGGATTAAGTCTTGCTTCCAATCAATGGCAAAAGGAACTTCAAGGAGAATTAGAAACCAATTCCTTTTGAATTGAGACTTGATTCCATTCAATGGCAAAAGAACATAAAGAAGAAAGATAAACCAATTCCTTAAGGATTAAGTCTTGCTTCCAATCAATGGCAAAAGGAACTTCAAGGAGAATTAGAAACCAATTCCTTTTTGAAATTGAGACTTGATTCCATTCAATGGCAAAAAGAACATAAAGAAGAAAGATAAACCAATTCCTTAAGGATTAAGTCTTGCTTCCAATCAATGGCAAAAGGAACTTCAAGGAGAATTAGAAACCAATTCCTTTTGAATTGAGACTTGATTCCATTCAATGGCAAAAGAACATAAAGAAGAAAGATAAACCAATTCCTTAAGGATTAAGTCTTGCTTCCAATCAATGGCAAAAGGAACTTCAAGGAGAATTAGAAACCAATTCCTTTTTGAATTGAGACTTGATTCCATTCAATGGCAAAAAAAAGAACATAAAGAAGAAAGATAAACCAATTCCTTAAGGATTAAGTCTTGCTTCCAATCAATGGCAAAAGGAACTTCAAGGAGAATTAGAAACCAATTCCTTTTGAATTGAGACTTGATTCCATTCAATGGCAAAAGAACATAAAGAAGAAAGATAAACCAATTCCTTAAGGATTAAGTCTTGCTTCCAATCAATGGCAAAAGGAACTTCAAGGAGAATTAGAAACCAATTCCTTTTGAATTGAGACTTGATTCCCATTCAATGGCAAAAGAACATAAAGAAGAAAGATAAACCAATTCCTTAAGGATTAAGTCTTGCTTCCAATCAATGGCAAAAGGAACTTCAAGGAGAATTAGAAACCAATTCCTTTTGAATTGAGACTTGATTCCATTCAATGGCAAAAAGAACATAAAGAAGAAAGATAAACCAATTCCTTAAGGATTAAGTCTTGCTTCCAATCAATGGCAAAAGGAACTTCAAGGAGAATTAGAAACCAATTCCTTTTGAATTGAGACTTGATTCCATTCAATGGCAAAAAGAACATAAAGAAGAAAGATAAACCAATTCCTTAAGGATTAAGTCTTGCTTCCAATCAATGGCAAAAGGAACTTCAAGGAGAATTAGAAACCAATTCCTTTTGAATTGAGACTTGATTCCATTCAATGGCAAAAAGAACATAAAGAAGAAAGATAAACCAATTCCTTAAGGATTAAGTCTTGCTTCCAATCAATGGCAAAAGGAACTTCAAGGAGAATTAGAAACCAATTCCTTTTGAATTGAGACTTGATTCCATTCAATGGCAAAAAAGAACATAAAGAAGAAAGATAAACCAATTCCTTAAGGATTAAGTCTTGCTTCCAATCAATGGCAAAAGGAACTTCAAGGAGAATTAGAAACCAATTCCTTTGAATTGAGACTTGATTCCATTCAATGGCAAAAAGAACATAAAGAAGAAAGATAAACCAATTCCTTAAGGATTAAGTCTTGCTTCCAATCAATGGCAAAAGGAACTTCAAGGAGAATTAGAAACCAATTCCTTTTGAAATTGAGACTTGATTCCATTCAATGGCAAAAAGAACATAAAGAAGAAAGATAAACCAATTCCTTAAGGATTAAGTCTTGCTTCCAATCAATGGCAAAAGGAACTTCAAGGAGAATTAGAAACCAATTCCTTTTGAATTGAGACTTGATTCCATTCAATGGCAAAAAGAACATAAAGAAGAAAGATAAACCAATTCCTTAAGGATTAAGTCTTGCTTCCAATCAATGGCAAAAGGAACTTCAAGGAGAATTAGAAACCAATTCCTTTTGAATTGAGACTTGATTCCATTCAATGGCAAAAGAACATAAAGAAGAAAGATAAACCAATTCCTTAAGGATTAAGTCTTGCTTCCAATCAATGGCAAAAGGAACTTCAAGGAGAATTAGAAACCAATTCCTTTTTGAATTGAGACTTGATTCCATTCAATGGCAAAAAGAACATAAAGAAGAAAGATAAACCAATTCCTTAAGGATTAAGTCTTGCTTCCAATCAATGGCAAAAGGAACTTCAAGGAGAATTAGAAACCAATTCCTTTTGAATTGAGACTTGATTCCCATTCAATGGCAAAAAGAACATAAAGAAGAAAGATAAACCAATTCCTTAAGGATTAAGTCTTGCTTCCAATCAATGGCAAAAGGAACTTCAAGGAGAATTAGAAACCAATTCCTTTTGAATTGAGACTTGATTCCATTCAATGGCAAAAAGAACATAAAGAAGAAAGATAAACCAATTCCTTAAGGATTAAGTCTTGCTTCCAATCAATGGCAAAAGGAACTTCAAGGAGAATTAGAAACCAATTCCTTTTGAATTGAGACTTGATTCCATTCAATGGCAAAAGAACATAAAGAAGAAAGATAAACCAATTCCTTAAGGATTAAGTCTTGCTTCCAATCAATGGCAAAAGGAACTTCAAGGAGAATTAGAAACCAATTCCTTTTGAATTGAGACTTGATTCCATTCAATGGCAAAAGAACATAAAGAAGAAAGATAAACCAATTCCTTAAGGATTAAGTCTTGCTTCCAATCAATGGCAAAAGGAACTTCAAGGAGAATTAGAAACCAATTCCTTTTGAATTGAGACTTGATTCCATTCAATGGCAAAAGAACATAAAGAAGAAAGATAAACCAATTCCTTAAGGATTAAGTCTTGCTTCCAATCAATGGCAAAAGGAACTTCAAGGAGAATTAGAAACCAATTCCTTTTGAATTGAGACTTGATTCCATTCAATGGCAAAAAGAACATAAAGAAGAAAGATAAACCAATTCCTTAAGGATTAAGTCTTGCTTCCAATCAATGGCAAAAGGAACTTCAAGGAGAATTAGAAACCAATTCCTTTTGATTGAGACTTGATTCCATTCAATGGCAAAAAGAACATAAAGAAGAAAGATAAACCAATTCCTTAAGGATTAAGTCTTGCTTCCAATCAATGGCAAAAGGAACTTCAAGGAGAATTAGAAACCAATTCCTTTTGAATTGAGACTTGATTCCATTCAATGGCAAAAAGAACATAAAGAAGAAAGATAAACCAATTCCTTAAGGATTAAGTCTTGCTTCCAATCAATGGCAAAAGGAACTTCAAGGAGAATTAGAAACCAATTCCTTTTGAATTGAGACTTGATTCCATTCAATGGCAAAAAGAACATAAAGAAGAAAGATAAACCAATTCCTTAAGGATTAAGTCTTGCTTCCAATCAATGGCAAAAGGAACTTCAAGGAGAATTAGAAACCAATTCCTTTTGAATTGAGACTTGATTCCATTCAATGGCAAAAAGAACATAAAGAAGAAAGATAAACCAATTCCTTAAGGATTAAGTCTTGCTTCCAATCAATGGCAAAAGGAACTTCAAGGAGAATTAGAAACCAATTCCTTTTGAATTGAGACTTGATTCCATTCAATGGCAAAAAGAACATAAAGAAGAAAGATAAACCAATTCCTTAAGGATTAAGTCTTGCTTCCAATCAATGGCAAAAGGAACTTCAAGGAGAATTAGAAACCAATTCCTTTTGAATTGAGACTTGATTCCATTCAATGGCAAAAGAACATAAAGAAGAAAGATAAACCAATTCCTTAAGGATTAAGTCTTGCTTCCAATCAATGGCAAAAGGAACTTCAAGGAGAATTAGAAACCAATTCCTTTTGAATTGAGACTTGATTCCATTCAATGGCAAAAAGAACATAAAGAAGAAAGATAAACCAATTCCTTAAGGATTAAGTCTTGCTTCCAATCAATGGCAAAAGGAACTTCAAGGAGAATTAGAAACCAATTCCTTTTGAATTGAGACTTGATTCCATTCAATGGCAAAAAGAACATAAAGAAGAAAGATAAACCAATTCCTTAAGGATTAAGTCTTGCTTCCAATCAATGGCAAAAGGAACTTCAAGGAGAATTAGAAACCAATTCCTTTTGAATTGAGACTTGATTCCATTCAATGGCAAAAGAACATAAAGAAGAAAGATAAACCAATTCCTTAAGGATTAAGTCTTGCTTCCAATCAATGGCAAAAGGAACTTCAAGGAGAATTAGAAACCAATTCCTTTTGAATTGAGACTTGATTCCATTCAATGGCAAAAAGAACATAAAGAAGAAAGATAAACCAATTCCTTAAGGATTAAGTCTTGCTTCCAATCAATGGCAAAAGGAACTTCAAGGAGAATTAGAAACCAATTCCTTTTGAATTGAGACTTGATTCCATTCAATGGCAAAAAGAACATAAAGAAGAAAGATAAACCAATTCCTTAAGGATTAAGTCTTGCTTCCAATCAATGGCAAAAGGAACTTCAAGGAGAATTAGAAACCAATTCCTTTTGAATTGAGACTTGATTCCATTCAATGGCAAAAAGAACATAAAGAAGAAAGATAAACCAATTCCTTAAGGATTAAGTCTTGCTTCCAATCAATGGCAAAAGGAACTTCAAGGAGAATTAGAAACCAATTCCTTTTGAATTGAGACTTGATTCCATTCAATGGCAAAAAGAACATAAAGAAGAAAGATAAACCAATTCCTTAAGGATTAAGTCTTGCTTCCAATCAATGGCAAAAGGAACTTCAAGGAGAATTAGAAACCAATTCCTTTTGAATTGAGACTTGATTCCATTCAATGGCAAAAAGAACATAAAGAAGAAAGATAAACCAATTCCTTAAGGATTAAGTCTTGCTTCCAATCAATGGCAAAAGGAACTTCAAGGAGAATTAGAAACCAATTCCTTTTGAATTGAGACTTGATTCCATTCAATGGCAAAAAGAACATAAAGAAGAAAGATAAACCAATTCCTTAAGGATTAAGTCTTGCTTCCAATCAATGGCAAAAGGAACTTCAAGGAGAATTAGAAACCAATTCCTTTTGAATTGAGACTTGATTCCATTCAATGGCAAAAAGAACATAAAGAAGAAAGATAAACCAATTCCTTAAGGATTAAGTCTTGCTTCCAATCAATGGTAAAAGGAACTTCAAGGAGAATTAGAAACCAATTCCTTTTGAATTGAGACTTGATTCCATTCAATGGCAAAAAGAACATAAAGAAGAAAGATAAACCAATTCCTTAAGGATTAAGTCTTGCTTCCAATCAATGGCAAAAGGAACTTCAAGGAGAATTAGAAACCAATTCCTTTTGAATTGAGACTTGATTCCATTCAATGGCAAAAAGAACATAAAGAAGAAAGATAAACCAATTCCTTAAGGATTAAGTCTTGCTTCCAATCAATGGCAAAAGGAACTTCAAGGAGAATTAGAAACCAATTCCTTTTGAATTGAGACTTGATTCCATTCAATGGCAAAAAGAACATAAAGAAGAAAGATAAACCAATTCCTTAAGGATTAAGTCTTGCTTCCAATCAATGGCAAAAGGAACTTCAAGGAGAATTAGAAACCAATTCCTTTTGAATTGAGACTTGATTCCATTCAATGGCAAAAAGAACATAAAGAAGAAAGATAAACCAATTCCTTAAGGATTAAGTCTTGCTTCCAATCAATGGCAAAAGGAACTTCAAGGAGAATTAGAAACCAATTCCTTTTGAATTGAGACTTGATTCCATTCAATGGCAAAAAGAACATAAAGAAGAAAGATAAACCAATTCCTTAAGGATTAAGTCTTGCTTCCAATCAATGGCAAAAGGAACTTCAAGGAGAATTAGAAACCAATTCCTTTTGAATTGAGACTTGATTCCATTCAATGGCAAAAAGAACATAAAGAAGAAAGATAAACCAATTCCTTAAGGATTAAGTCTTGCTTCCAATCAATGGCAAAAGGAACTTCAAGGAGAATTAGAAACCAATTCCTTTTGAATTGAGACTTGATTCCATTCAATGGCAAAAAGAACATAAAGAAGAAAGATAAACCAATTCCTTAAGGATTAAGTCTTGCTTCCAATCAATGGCAAAAGGAACTTCAAGGAGAATTAGAAACCAATTCCTTTTGAATTGAGACTTGATTCCATTCAATGGCAAAAAGAACATAAAGAAGAAAGATAAACCAATTCCTTAAGGATTAAGTCTTGCTTCCAATCAATGGCAAAAGGAACTTCAAGGAGAATTAGAAACCAATTCCTTTTGAATTGAGACTTGATTCCATTCAATGGCAAAAAGAACAACATAAAGAAGAAAGATAAACCAATTCCTTAAGGATTAAGTCTTGCTTCCAATCAATGGCAAAAGGAACTTCAAGGAGAATTAGAAACCAATTCCTTTTGAATTGAGACTTGATTCCATTCAATGGCAAAAAGAACATAAAGAAGAAAGATAAACCAATTCCTTAAGGATTAAGTCTTGCTTCCAATCAATGGCAAAAGGAACTTCAAGGAGAATTAGAAACCAATTCCTTTTGAATTGAGACTTGATTCCATTCAATGGCAAAAAGAACATAAAGAAGAAAGATAAACCAATTCCTTAAGGATTAAGTCTTGCTTCCAATCAATGGCAAAAGGAACTTCAAGGAGAATTAGAAACCAATTCCTTTTGAATTGAGACTTGATTCCATTCAATGGCAAAAGAACATAAAGAAGAAAGATAAACCAATTCCTTAAGGATTAAGTCTTGCTTCCAATCAATGGCAAAAGGAACTTCAAGGAGAATTAGAAACCAATTCCTTTTGAATTGAGACTTGATTCCATTCAATGGCAAAAAGAACATAAAGAAGAAAGATAAACCAATTCCTTAAGGATTAAGTCTTGCTTCCAATCAATGGCAAAAGGAACTTCAAGGAGAATTAGAAACCAATTCCTTTTTGAATTGAGACTTGATTCCATTCAATGGCAAAAAGAACATAAAGAAGAAAGATAAACCAATTCCTTAAGGATTAAGTCTTGCTTCCAATCAATGGCAAAAGGAACTTCAAGGAGAATTAGAAACCAATTCCTTTTGAATTGAGACTTGATTCCATTCAATGGCAAAAAGAACATAAAGAAGAAAGATAAACCAATTCCTTAAGGATTAAGTCTTGCTTCCAATCAATGGCAAAAGGAACTTCAAGGAGAATTAGAAACCAATTCCTTTTGAATTGAGACTTGATTCCATTCAATGGCAAAAAGAACATAAAGAAGAAAGATAAACCAATTCCTTAAGGATTAAGTCTTGCTTCCAATCAATGGCAAAAGGAACTTCAAGGAGAATTAGAAACCAATTCCTTTTGAATTGAGACTTGATTCCATTCAATGGCAAAAAGAACATAAAGAAGAAAGATAAACCAATTCCTTAAGGATTAAGTCTTGCTTCCAATCAATGGCAAAAGGAACTTCAAGGAGAATTAGAAACCAATTCCTTTTGAATTGAGACTTGATTCCATTCAATGGCAAAAAGAACATAAAGAAGAAAGATAAACCAATTCCTTAAGGATTAAGTCTTGCTTCCAATCAATGGCAAAAGGAACTTCAAGGAGAATTAGAAACCAATTCCTTTTGAATTGAGACTTGATTCCATTCAATGGCAAAAAGAACATAAAGAAGAAAGATAAACCAATTCCTTAAGGATTAAGTCTTGCTTCCAATCAATGGCAAAAGGAACTTCAAGGAGAATTAGAAACCAATTCCTTTTGAATTGAGACTTGATTCCATTCAATGGCAAAAAGAACATAAAGAAGAAAGATAAACCAATTCCTTAAGGATTAAGTCTTGCTTCCAATCAATGGCAAAAGGAACTTCAAGGAGAATTAGAAACCAATTCCTTTTGAATTGAGACTTGATTCCATTCAATGGCAAAAAGAACATAAAGAAGAAAGATAAACCAATTCCTTAAGGATTAAGTCTTGCTTCCAATCAATGGCAAAAGGAACTTCAAGGAGAATTAGAAACCAATTCCTTTTGAATTGAGACTTGATTCCATTCAATGGCAAAAAGAACATAAAGAAGAAAGATAAACCAATTCCTTAAGGATTAAGTCTTGCTTCCAATCAATGGCAAAAGGAACTTCAAGGAGAATTAGAAACCAATTCCTTTTGAATTGAGACTTGATTCCATTCAATGGCAAAAAGAACATAAAGAAGAAAGATAAACCAATTCCTTAAGGATTAAGTCTTGCTTCCAATCAATGGCAAAAGGAACTTCAAGGAGAATTAGAAACCAATTCCTTTTGAATTGAGACTTGATTCCATTCAATGGCAAAAAGAACATAAAGAAGAAAGATAAACCAATTCCTTAAGGATTAAGTCTTGCTTCCAATCAATGGCAAAAGGAACTTCAAGGAGAATTAGAAACCAATTCCTTTTGAATTGAGACTTGATTCCATTCAATGGCAAAAAGAACATAAAGAAGAAAGATAAACCAATTCCTTAAGGATTAAGTCTTGCTTCCAATCAATGGCAAAAGGAACTTCAAGGAGAATTAGAAACCAATTCCTTTTGAATTGAGACTTGATTCCATTCAATGGCAAAAAGAACATAAAGAAGAAAGATAAACCAATTCCTTAAGGATTAAGTCTTGCTTCCAATCAATGGCAAAAGGAACTTCAAGGAGAATTAGAAACCAATTCCTTTTGAATTGAGACTTGATTCCATTCAATGGCAAAAAGAACATAAAGAAGAAAGATAAACCAATTCCTTAAGGATTAAGTCTTGCTTCCAATCAATGGCAAAAGGAACTTCAAGGAGAATTAGAAACCAATTCCTTTTGAATTGAGACTTGATTCCATTCAATGGCAAAAAGAACATAAAGAAGAAAGATAAACCAATTCCTTAAGGATTAAGTCTTGCTTCCAATCAATGGCAAAAGGAACTTCAAGGAGAATTAGAAACCAATTCCTTTTGAATTGAGACTTGATTCCATTCAATGGCAAAAAGAACATAAAGAAGAAAGATAAACCAATTCCTTAAGGATTAAGTCTTGCTTCCAATCAATGGCAAAAGGAACTTCAAGGAGAATTAGAAACCAATTCCTTTTGAATTGAGACTTGATTCCATTCAATGGCAAAAAGAACATAAAGAAGAAAGATAAACCAATTCCTTAAGGATTAAGTCTTGCTTCCAATCAATGGCAAAAGGAACTTCAAGGAGAATTAGAAACCAATTCCTTTTGAATTGAGACTTGATTCCATTCAATGGCAAAAAGAACATAAAGAAGAAAGATAAACCAATTCCTTAAGGATTAAGTCTTGCTTCCAATCAATGGCAAAAGGAACTTCAAGGAGAATTAGAAACCAATTCCTTTTGAATTGAGACTTGATTCCATTCAATGGCAAAAAGAACATAAAGAAGAAAGATAAACCAATTCCTTAAGGATTAAGTCTTGCTTCCAATCAATGGCAAAAGGAACTTCAAGGAGAATTAGAAACCAATTCCTTTTGAATTGAGACTTGATTCCATTCAATGGCAAAAAGAACATAAAGAAGAAAGATAAACCAATTCCTTAAGGATTAAGTCTTGCTTCCAATCAATGGCAAAAGGAACTTCAAGGAGAATTAGAAACCAATTCCTTTTGAATTGAGACTTGATTCCATTCAATGGCAAAAGAACATAAAGAAGAAAGATAAACCAATTCCTTAAGGATTAAGTCTTGCTTCCAATCAATGGCAAAAGGAACTTCAAGGAGAATTAGAAACCAATTCCTTTTGAATTGAGACTTGATTCCATTCAATGGCAAAAAGAACATAAAGAAGAAAGATAAACCAATTCCTTAAGGATTAAGTCTTGCTTCCAATCAATGGCAAAAGGAACTTCAAGGAGAATTAGAAACCAATTCCTTTTGAATTGAGACTTGATTCCATTCAATGGCAAAAAGAACATAAAGAAGAAAGATAAACCAATTCCTTAAGGATTAAGTCTTGCTTCCAATCAATGGCAAAAGGAACTTCAAGGAGAATTAGAAACCAATTCCTTTTGAATTGAGACTTGATTCCATTCAATGGCAAAAAGAACATAAAGAAGAAAGATAAACCAATTCCTTAAGGATTAAGTCTTGCTTCCAATCAATGGCAAAAGGAACTTCAAGGAGAATTAGAAACCAATTCCTTTTGAATTGAGACTTGATTCCATTCAATGGCAAAAAGAACATAAAGAAGAAAGATAAACCAATTCCTTAAGGATTAAGTCTTGCTTCCAATCAATGGCAAAAGGAACTTCAAGGAGAATTAGAAACCAATTCCTTTTGAATTGAGACTTGATTCCATTCAATGGCAAAAAGAACATAAAGAAGAAAGATAAACCAATTCCTTAAGGATTAAGTCTTGCTTCCAATCAATGGCAAAAGGAACTTCAAGGAGAATTAGAAACCAATTCCTTTTGAATTGAGACTTGATTCCATTCAATGGCAAAAAGAACATAAAGAAGAAAGATAAACCAATTCCTTAAGGATTAAGTCTTGCTTCCAATCAATGGCAAAAGGAACTTCAAGGAGAATTAGAAACCAATTCCTTTTGAATTGAGACTTGATTCCATTCAATGGCAAAAAGAACATAAAGAAGAAAGATAAACCAATTCCTTAAGGATTAAGTCTTGCTTCCAATCAATGGCAAAAGGAACTTCAAGGAGAATTAGAAACCAATTCCTTTTGAATTGAGACTTGATTCCATTCAATGGCAAAAAGAACATAAAGAAGAAAGATAAACCAATTCCTTAAGGATTAAGTCTTGCTTCCAATCAATGGCAAAAGGAACTTCAAGGAGAATTAGAAACCAATTCCTTTTGAATTGAGACTTGATTCCATTCAATGGCAAAAAGAACATAAAGAAGAAAGATAAACCAATTCCTTAAGGATTAAGTCTTGCTTCCAATCAATGGCAAAAGGAACTTCAAGGAGAATTAGAAACCAATTCCTTTTGAATTGAGACTTGATTCCATTCAATGGCAAAAAGAACATAAAGAAGAAAGATAAACCAATTCCTTAAGGATTAAGTCTTGCTTCCAATCAATGGCAAAAGGAACTTCAAGGAGAATTAGAAACCAATTCCTTTTGAATTGAGACTTGATTCCATTCAATGGCAAAAAGAACATAAAGAAGAAAGATAAACCAATTCCTTAAGGATTAAGTCTTGCTTCCAATCAATGGCAAAAGGAACTTCAAGGAGAATTAGAAACCAATTCCTTTTGAATTGAGACTTGATTCCATTCAATGGCAAAAAGAACATAAAGAAGAAAGATAAACCAATTCCTTAAGGATTAAGTCTTGCTTCCAATCAATGGCAAAAGGAACTTCAAGGAGAATTAGAAACCAATTCCTTTTGAATTGAGACTTGATTCCATTCAATGGCAAAAAGAACATAAAGAAGAAAGATAAACCAATTCCTTAAGGATTAAGTCTTGCTTCCAATCAATGGCAAAAGGAACTTCAAGGAGAATTAGAAACCAATTCCTTTTGAATTGAGACTTGATTCCATTCAATGGCAAAAAGAACATAAAGAAGAAAGATAAACCAATTCCTTAAGGATTAAGTCTTGCTTCCAATCAATGGCAAAAGGAACTTCAAGGAGAATTAGAAACCAATTCCTTTTGAATTGAGACTTGATTCCATTCAATGGCAAAAAGAACATAAAGAAGAAAGATAAACCAATTCCTTAAGGATTAAGTCTTGCTTCCAATCAATGGCAAAAGGAACTTCAAGGAGAATTAGAAACCAATTCCTTTTGAATTGAGACTTGATTCCATTCAATGGCAAAAAGAACATAAAGAAGAAAGATAAACCAATTCCTTAAGGATTAAGTCTTGCTTCCAATCAATGGCAAAAGGAACTTCAAGGAGAATTAGAAACCAATTCCTTTTGAATTGAGACTTGATTCCATTCAATGGCAAAAAGAACATAAAGAAGAAAGATAAACCAATTCCTTAAGGATTAAGTCTTGCTTCCAATCAATGGCAAAAGGAACTTCAAGGAGAATTAGAAACCAATTCCTTTTGAATTGAGACTTGATTCCATTCAATGGCAAAAAGAACATAAAGAAGAAAGATAAACCAATTCCTTAAGGATTAAGTCTTGCTTCCAATCAATGGCAAAAGGAACTTCAAGGAGAATTAGAAACCAATTCCTTTTGAATTGAGACTTGATTCCATTCAATGGCAAAAAGAACATAAAGAAGAAAGATAAACCAATTCCTTAAGGATTAAGTCTTGCTTCCAATCAATGGCAAAAGGAACTTCAAGGAGAATTAGAAACCAATTCCTTTTGAATTGAGACTTGATTCCATTCAATGGCAAAAAGAACATAAAGAAGAAAGATAAACCAATTCCTTAAGGATTAAGTCTTGCTTCCAATCAATGGCAAAAGGAACTTCAAGGAGAATTAGAAACCAATTCCTTTTGAATTGAGACTTGATTCCATTCAATGGCAAAAGAACATAAAGAAGAAAGATAAACCAATTCCTTAAGGATTAAGTCTTGCTTCCAATCAATGGCAAAAGGAACTTCAAGGAGAATTAGAAACCAATTCCTTTTGAATTGAGACTTGATTCCATTCAATGGCAAAAAGAACATAAAGAAGAAAGATAAACCAATTCCTTAAGGATTAAGTCTTGCTTCCAATCAATGGCAAAAGGAACTTCAAGGAGAATTAGAAACCAATTCCTTTTGAATTGAGACTTGATTCCATTCAATGGCAAAAAGAACATAAAGAAGAAAGATAAACCAATTCCTTAAGGATTAAGTCTTGCTTCCAATCAATGGCAAAAGGAACTTCAAGGAGAATTAGAAACCAATTCCTTTTGAATTGAGACTTGATTCCATTCAATGGCAAAAAGAACATAAAGAAGAAAGATAAACCAATTCCTTAAGGATTAAGTCTTGCTTCCAATCAATGGCAAAAGGAACTTCAAGGAGAATTAGAAACCAATTCCTTTTGAATTGAGACTTGATTCCATTCAATGGCAAAAAGAACATAAAGAAGAAAGATAAACCAATTCCTTAAGGATTAAGTCTTGCTTCCAATCAATGGCAAAAGGAACTTCAAGGAGAATTAGAAACCAATTCCTTTTGAATTGAGACTTGATTCCATTCAATGGCAAAAAGAACATAAAGAAGAAAGATAAACCAATTCCTTAAGGATTAAGTCTTGCTTCCAATCAATGGCAAAAGGAACTTCAAGGAGAATTAGAAACCAATTCCTTTTGAATTGAGACTTGATTCCATTCAATGGCAAAAGAACATAAAGAAGAAAGATAAACCAATTCCTTAAGGATTAAGTCTTGCTTCCAATCAATGGCAAAAGGAACTTCAAGGAGAATTAGAAACCAATTCCTTTTGAATTGAGACTTGATTCCATTCAATGGCAAAAAGAACATAAAGAAGAAAGATAAACCAATTCCTTAAGGATTAAGTCTTGCTTCCAATCAATGGCAAAAGGAACTTCAAGGAGAATTAGAAACCAATTCCTTTTGAATTGAGACTTGATTCCATTCAATGGCAAAAAGAACATAAAGAAGAAAGATAAACCAATTCCTTAAGGATTAAGTCTTGCTTCCAATCAATGGCAAAAGGAACTTCAAGGAGAATTAGAAACCAATTCCTTTTGAATTGAGACTTGATTCCATTCAATGGCAAAAAGAACATAAAGAAGAAAGATAAACCAATTCCTTAAGGATTAAGTCTTGCTTCCAATCAATGGCAAAAGGAACTTCAAGGAGAATTAGAAACCAATTCCTTTTGAATTGAGACTTGATTCCATTCAATGGCAAAAAGAACATAAAGAAGAAAGATAAACCAATTCCTTAAGGATTAAGTCTTGCTTCCAATCAATGGCAAAAGGAACTTCAAGGAGAATTAGAAACCAATTCCTTTTGAATTGAGACTTGATTCCATTCAATGGCAAAAGAACATAAAGAAGAAAGATAAACCAATTCCTTAAGGATTAAGTCTTGCTTCCAATCAATGGCAAAAGGAACTTCAAGGAGAATTAGAAACCAATTCCTTTTGAATTGAGACTTGATTCCATTCAATGGCAAAAAGAACATAAAGAAGAAAGATAAACCAATTCCTTAAGGATTAAGTCTTGCTTCCAATCAATGGCAAAAGGAACTTCAAGGAGAATTAGAAACCAATTCCTTTTGAATTGAGACTTGATTCCATTCAATGGCAAAAAGAACATAAAGAAGAAAGATAAACCAATTCCTTAAGGATTAAGTCTTGCTTCCAATCAATGGCAAAAGGAACTTCAAGGAGAATTAGAAACCAATTCCTTTTGAATTGAGACTTGATTCCATTCAATGGCAAAAAGAACATAAAGAAGAAAGATAAACCAATTCCTTAAGGATTAAGTCTTGCTTCCAATCAATGGCAAAAGGAACTTCAAGGAGAATTAGAAACCAATTCCTTTTGAATTGAGACTTGATTCCATTCAATGGCAAAAAGAACATAAAGAAGAAAGATAAACCAATTCCTTAAGGATTAAGTCTTGCTTCCAATCAATGGCAAAAGGAACTTCAAGGAGAATTAGAAACCAATTCCTTTTGAATTGAGACTTGATTCCATTCAATGGCAAAAAGAACATAAAGAAGAAAGATAAACCAATTCCTTAAGGATTAAGTCTTGCTTCCAATCAATGGCAAAAGGAACTTCAAGGAGAATTAGAAACCAATTCCTTTTGAATTGAGACTTGATTCCATTCAATGGCAAAAAGAACATAAAGAAGAAAGATAAACCAATTCCTTAAGGATTAAGTCTTGCTTCCAATCAATGGCAAAAGGAACTTCAAGGAGAATTAGAAACCAATTCCTTTTGAATTGAGACTTGATTCCATTCAATGGCAAAAAGAACATAAAGAAGAAAGATAAACCAATTCCTTAAGGATTAAGTCTTGCTTCCAATCAATGGCAAAAGGAACTTCAAGGAGAATTAGAAACCAATTCCTTTTGAATTGAGACTTGATTCCATTCAATGGCAAAAAGAACATAAAGAAGAAAGATAAACCAATTCCTTAAGGATTAAGTCTTGCTTCCAATCAATGGCAAAAGGAACTTCAAGGAGAATTAGAAACCAATTCCTTTTGAATTGAGACTTGATTCCATTCAATGGCAAAAAGAACATAAAGAAGAAAGATAAACCAATTCCTTAAGGATTAAGTCTTGCTTCCAATCAATGGCAAAAGGAACTTCAAGGAGAATTAGAAACCAATTCCTTTTGAATTGAGACTTGATTCCATTCAATGGCAAAAAGAACATAAAGAAGAAAGATAAACCAATTCCTTAAGGATTAAGTCTTGCTTCCAATCAATGGCAAAAGGAACTTCAAGGAGAATTAGAAACCAATTCCTTTTGAATTGAGACTTGATTCCATTCAATGGCAAAAGAACATAAAGAAGAAAGATAAACCAATTCCTTAAGGATTAAGTCTTGCTTCCAATCAATGGCAAAAGGAACTTCAAGGAGAATTAGAAACCAATTCCTTTTGAATTGAGACTTGATTCCATTCAATGGCAAAAGAACATAAAGAAGAAAGATAAACCAATTCCTTAAGGATTAAGTCTTGCTTCCAATCAATGGCAAAAGGAACTTCAAGGAGAATTAGAAACCAATTCCTTTTGAATTGAGACTTGATTCCATTCAATGGCAAAAAGAACATAAAGAAGAAAGATAAACCAATTCCTTAAGGATTAAGTCTTGCTTCCAATCAATGGCAAAAGGAACTTCAAGGAGAATTAGAAACCAATTCCTTTTGAATTGAGACTTGATTCCATTCAATGGCAAAAAGAACATAAAGAAGAAAGATAAACCAATTCCTTAAGGATTAAGTCTTGCTTCCAATCAATGGCAAAAGGAACTTCAAGGAGAATTAGAAACCAATTCCTTTTGAATTGAGACTTGATTCCATTCAATGGCAAAAAGAACATAAAGAAGAAAGATAAACCAATTCCTTAAGGATTAAGTCTTGCTTCCAATCAATGGCAAAAGGAACTTCAAGGAGAATTAGAAACCAATTCCTTTTGAATTGAGACTTGATTCCATTCAATGGCAAAAAGAACATAAAGAAGAAAGATAAACCAATTCCTTAAGGATTAAGTCTTGCTTCCAATCAATGGCAAAAGGAACTTCAAGGAGAATTAGAAACCAATTCCTTTTGAATTGAGACTTGATTCCATTCAATGGCAAAAGAACATAAAGAAGAAAGATAAACCAATTCCTTAAGGATTAAGTCTTGCTTCCAATCAATGGCAAAAGGAACTTCAAGGAGAATTAGAAACCAATTCCTTTTGAATTGAGACTTGATTCCATTCAATGGCAAAAAGAACATAAAGAAGAAAGATAAACCAATTCCTTAAGGATTAAGTCTTGCTTCCAATCAATGGCAAAAGGAACTTCAAGGAGAATTAGAAACCAATTCCTTTTGAATTGAGACTTGATTCAATTCAATGGCAAAAAGAACATAAAGAAGAAAGATAAACCAATTCCTTAAGGATTAAGTCTTGCTTCCAATCAATGGCAAAAGGAACTTCAAGGAGAATTAGAAACCAATTCCTTTTGAATTGAGACTTGATTCCATTCAATGGCAAAAAGAACATAAAGAAGAAAGATAAACCAATTCCTTAAGGATTAAGTCTTGCTTCCAATCAATGGCAAAAGGAACTTCAAGGAGAATTAGAAACCAATTCCTTTTGAATTGAGACTTGATTCCATTCAATGGCAAAAAGAACATAAAGAAGAAAGATAAACCAATTCCTTAAGGATTAAGTCTTGCTTCCAATCAATGGCAAAAGGAACTTCAAGGAGAATTAGAAACCAATTCCTTTTGAATTGAGACTTGATTCCATTCAATGGCCAAAAGAACTTAAAGAAGAAAGATAAACCAATTCCTTGAGGATTAAGTCTTGCTTCCAATCAATGGCAAAAGGAACTTCAAGGAGAATTAGAAACCAATTCCTTTTGAATTGAGACTTGATTCCACTCAATAGGAAAAAGAAAATAAAGAAGAAAGGTAAACCAATTCCTTAAGGATTAAGTCTTGCTTCCAATCAACGTCAAAAGGAACTTCAAGGAGAATTAGAAACCAATTCCTTTTGAATTGAGACTTGATTCCATTCAATGGCAAAAGAACATAAAGAAGAAAGATAAACCTTCCAATTCCTTAAGCAAAAGATTAAGGAACTCTTGCTTCCAATCAATGGCAAAAGGAACTTCAAGGAATAAAGAATTAGAAACCAATTCCTTTTGAATTGAGACTTGATTCAATTCAATGGCAAAAAGAACTTAAAGAAGAAAGATAAACCAATTCCTTAAGGATTAAGTCTTGCTTCCAATCAATGGCAAAAGGAATTTCAAGGAGAATTAGAAACCAATTCCTTTTGAATTAAGACTTGATTCCATTCAATGGCAAAAAGAACTTAAAGAAGAAAGATAAACCAATTCCTTAAGGATTAAGTCTTGCTTCCAATCAATGGCAAAAGGAATTTCAAGGAGAATTAGAGACCAATTCCTTATGAATTGAGACTTGATTCCACTTCAATGGGAAAAAGAACATAAAGAAGAAAGATAAACCAATTCCTTAAGGATTAAGTCTTGCTTCTAATCAATGGCAAAAGGAACTTCAAGGAGAATTAGAGACCAATTCCTTTTGGATTGTGACTTGATACAATTCAATGGCAAAAAGAACTTAAAGAAGAAAGATAAACCAATTCCTTAAGGATTAAGTCTTGCTTCTAATCAATGGCAAAAGGAACTTCAAGGAGAATTAGAGACCAATTCCTTTTGAATTCAGACTTGATTCCACTCAATGGGAAAAAGAACATAAATAAGAAAGATAAACCAATTCCTTAAGGATTAAGTCTTGCTTCCAATCAACGTCAAAAGGAACTTCAAGGAGAATTAGAAACCAATTCCTTTTGGATTGAGACTTGATTCAATTCAATGGCAAAAGAAACATAAAGAAGAAAGATAAACCAATTCCTTAAGGATTAAGTCTTGCTTCCAATCAATGGCAAAAGGAACTTCAAGGAGAATTAGAAACCAATTCCTTTTGAATTGTGACTTGATTCAATTCAATGGCAAAAAGAACATAAAGAAGAAAGATAAACCAATTCCTTAAGGATTAAGTCTTGCTTCCAATCAATGGCAAAAGGAACTTCAAGGAGAATTAGAAACCAATTCCTTTTGAATTGAGACTTGATTCCATTCAATGGCAAAAAGAACATAAAGAAGAAAGATAAACCAATTCCTTAAGGATTAAGTCTTGCTTCCAATCCAATCAATGGCAAAAGGACTTGATTCTTCAAGGAGAATTAAAGAAAAAGATAAACCAATTCCTTTTGAATTGAGACTTGATTCAATTCAAT
>JAVHNN010000438.1:0-14051 GCA_031439585.1 Pterocarpus macrocarpus
TGATTGGCATTTTTAGGGATTTGGTGCTTAGAGGAGGCGTGTCGAGAATGTCAGTGGTGGGGGCTAACGTGCGCCGGGGTGTAAAGTGTTAATGGTTTTGGGAAGGTGCAAGATTGAAGAAGAAGAAGATGATGATGATGGAGGTGTAGGCACGAGGATCACGTGGGTTTGGTTTCGCAGGCGCAGGCTGAAAAATGCCAGAGGCCAGTGCCAGGACTGTCCTGCGTGCTGGGTAATGCAGCTGCCTTTTGGCATTGGTGAGAAAAAAATGCAAAATCTTGAGTCTATGATACTTGGGTGAAAAAAAAAAATTGAAGTACTAAAAAAATAAATTGACAGAATACTGTCCAACCATCTTATCATCATATCATAATGACACAGGTAGACGTAATTTTTTTCCCCCACTGTAAACTGTAAACCATAGCACTACTAAACAATCTATAAAATCATGACATCATTCCAATCTGTGGTGTATACGTCAAATGAGAGCCATTAACATAAGGAGCAGGTTACGGGGAACTGCAATTTAAATGAGCGCAGATAAAGAAAATAAGCTTAACCAGAAAGTTAAAAATTCATGCAATTGAATTGAAGCCTAATATTTTTTTCTAATATTAATCTTCAAATTACATAGACTCAGTCGAACTTTTTCTGAACAAATTTACACAAAAAAAAGAACAAATGACAAGTACACAATAGTTTTTTCCCCCTTCTTTTGGTTGAGGGACAAGTACACAATAGTTTTATTATATTTCATATGTTAGTATTATTTTTCAAATTCTTAACGTTTGATTTCTTTTTTTGGGTTAGGTGTGAAAAATGACTTCTCATTACTATAAAGAGTTAATTAAAATGGTAAATAACTCCTTAAACCTCCAAAGCTATGAATAGAGGTGTTTCATTTTTTTTTTTTTTGGGGTCAAAAAATAGGCTATGTTTGCATGAGACAATGTTGTGAGCGTTATTTTTGGGCCAAGCATAGCTGATCCAGTCATGAAGAGCAACAAAGTGAACATTCATCATGTAAAGTAAGGCCCGAACCGAGTCTTGAAGGGTTCGACCACAAAATGGTTTTGCCGTTAAAGCAAGTCCATTTGTGAACATAAGGGTCCACTCTCCACTTCTGTGTCTTGACTACGCCCCATGTTTTAGGTCTTGATAGTCTTGTTTGTGCTTTCTCGCTCGCTTTCACAGTTTCAGTTCCCCATCATCTGTGTCTCTCTCTCACACTCTCTGCGCGAAGCTGAAGAACCATCACCTGCTTCCACTCCAATCATTCTTCCGACTCCAATGGCTTCGAAGCTGGGGTTAGCTGGAGGGATTCCGGAGCGTCGCGTTCGCGTGATATGGGACGCCATTGATTCCCGCCAGTACAAGAACGCCTTCAAGCACGTCTCCACGCTCCTCACCAAACACCCCAATTCCCCCTACGCTCTCGTAAGATCCCTTTTTCTCCCTCCATTCTCGCTCTCTAACTCTGTCATCGCTGATTCCAGAAGCTTCCAATTTCTCCGCAAATGAACTTGTCTGTGATGCGCGCTTGTTACATGTGATGCAGTTAATTCGTCAGGTTCTCCTAGGGCATGGCATTCTGAAATAGTGGCAGTTCTTTCTTTAGTAAAACCTTAGATTACATTAGTCTCTGGAATTGTGAGCGTAGTTTCTGAATTTAGGAATTTCATTTTTAAAGTTCCCGATAATATAGTCTCGGTTCAACGGGAACCCTACAGATGGTAATATGTCCATCATTGATTTTTAAAATTCTACGCATATATAATTTTAAATTATGTTTTGAATGATAGATATGTTATCACGTAGGGTTCACTATCAACCCGAGACTAGATTATCATCACTCTTCAGTTTGTAGTCAAATTAGTCCGTAACGTTGTATTCTCGTTAGTCAGATTAGTTCTCATAAGGACTTAAAAGCAAATTTCCTAAAGTCTGGTGCCTCGACTATTATAACTTATGCTTATAATTTTAAGAACCAAAATGAGGGGTTACAAGTTCCTTCTTATTATTCTTTTGGATTTGTTGTTATTAGGGTTTGTGTTTTATTCCCACTTCTTGCTCCAAAGTTTGTTTGTTGTAACTTGTAACTCTTAAATTTGGCTGTGTTCGTTAGGCACTCAAAGCTCTTGTTTTGGAAAGAATGGGGAAGCCCGAGGAAGCCTTATCTGTTTGCCTGAATGCCAAGGAGCTCTTGTATGCAAACGATTCCCTCTTGATGGATGATCTTACTCTCAGTACACTGCAGATAGTGTTTCAGCGACTAGATCACTGTTAGTGTTTTTTTGGATTCTTGGTGTGATGTTATTTAATGCTTATGTGTGTGTTGCTTGGTCACTTAACTGAATTACTTTCTTGATGTGATCAGTGAATTTGGCTACAAGCTGTTACGAACATGCTTGTAGTAAGTTCCCAAATAGTCTGGAACTCATGATGGGGCTCTTTAACTGCTATGTTCGCGAGTACTCATTTGTGAAGCAACAACAAGTTTGTGCATTTTTTCTTTTTTTTCCCCCCTTGGTTTTCTGCTTTTTCTATGGATATTTGTTGCTACCTTATTTGTGGAAAATTCTAACATTGCCAATACATTTTTATGGTTTGCAGACAGCTATCAAAATGTACAAACTTGCTGGAGAAGAAAGGTTTCTGCTTTGGGCAATTTGTAGTATCCAATTACAGGTTCTCCGTTCTTTATACTGCTACTTCTTTTTCTTCTCCCTCCCTTCATTAGTGAGCTATCTTGTGCAACTTGTGTAATATTGTTCTTTTCGGCATTCAGTACGGACAGACTATGATAAAATATGATGTGACTAAGAGAGTGTCATGATGTAATGGATAGATACAACAAAGAAAGATATATTTACAATATCATATATGCTGCTAGTGGTATTGGTACCTTTGTAGGTTGTGCTGGCCTATAATTGGTTGCTTTTGTTTCAGTTGATTCATTATACTCTAGCATGTGAGAAGTGCTGGATAGTCATAGTTTTCAGATAATTTAAGTATAAGCATTATTATGATTCTGTTTCCTTTTTATTTGTTGCCCCTTCCAAAGTGGTAAGAATATTAAAATTTTTATAAGTACCATTTGATTTTGATTCTATCCTTTGCTTTACTGCCTGCCCAGTACATGGATTGCACAAAGAACAAGTAAAGACTAGGAGAGAGTAAAAAAGAGTTTACAACATTTGAAATTTGTGCTAGACATAAGTAACTATTGAAGTTGACACATTTGCTAATAGAAGTGCTAGTTTCTAAGAAGATATTTTATATGCAGTTTTGGTTTCTCCCAAGACCTGTGGCTCACTAGAGCCAAGAAAAAAGTTGATGATTCCAGCAGCTCAGCAGTCTAGTCTGGTTTCGGGCTCCAGAATTTCGGGTTCAAGAAAAAAATTTGTAGAATTATGTGCAGCGCTATAAAATCTTCTGAAATGTGGTTACTTAGTTGCTATTGTGTGTACATTAAAAAGATTGTCTGATCAACCATCTATGTCATCAATCTGATTTTATGTGTTGCAAAGATATGTGTTGAACAAACCTGTGACTGCTATTTACTTTAGAAACTTATTTCTAACTTGTCTTTAGAGCACACTGGGAACTGTTACATTTTGGAACCTTGTTAAGTGACATTTTCTGCGGAAGTTTGTTATCATGACAATATTGCTGTTTTTCTTTTGGATATCTGTTTAGGTATTCATACTGGGCTTGATTAAATTCTGTATAAAACAAGTTCTATTTAATTATTTTGGAAACTGAACTCCTGATAGGTACTTCATGGCAATGGAGGAGAGAAGCTGCTGCTTTTAGCTGAAGGATTACTTAAGAAACACATCGCTTCACATAGTTTACATGAGCCTGAAGGTGATCTATATTTTTATTCTCTCTTATCTATTATGACTATGAACAACCATAAAAGCCCTTTTATATAGTAAAATGAATCATATAGTGTTTTATGTTCAAATTTTGTTGCAGCTCTTTTGCTCTACATATCCATATTGGAAAAGCAAGCTAAGTTTGGGGATGCTTTAGAAGTTCTCTCTGGGAAATTGGGATCATTATTGACGATTGAAGTTGATAAGCTACGGATACAGGTAATCTCAGTAGCTTTCTTTGTATTTAATTTTTGGATTTTGTATATTATTTTTATAGCATTGAAAATGGCCATCCAGTTAACTGGGGAAATTGGTTTCTGGAGGATGTTTTGTGGTTGATGTAGTAGAATTCACCATAGTGTAGAAATTAAGAGAACAGAGAAGTAACATGGAAGCTGAAATGGTGCTTTATGGAATTCACTATTAATCTGTAGATTCCTGGGTTGATGGAAATGTTGCATTCATTGCAGTATTGAAAGAATGTAATATACAGAAATACAATGCTTTGAGGCATACTCTTTTTCAAAGTCATGCTGAGAATAAGCTAAAATTTGTATAGAGGTTCACCTTTTTGTGTTTATATCTTTGGTGCACTATTGAAAAAGTGAACCTCTTTCGAAAAGTGCACCTCTTTCAAGGAGTGTAAAACATAAATTTGCAGTTGCTCTTGCATCTGAATGAAAGCAGCAAGTCACTTACATATTTGGATGGAGCTCTGGACTTTCAGAGGTGCCTTTCAAGAATAAATTTCTCTCCCTTTGGAAATGGGTTAGAAAACAGAACCATAATTTGCATTGCAGGAAAACACACCTGAAGAATCAGTATTCCAAACCTTTTATTTTTTTGTATTAATAGATAAATGAATTTAATCAAGCAAATGCAGTATCTATATTGCTTTTAAATATGATTATTTTATGGCTTCTCTTTGGTACTATTCACATGGTTTCTTTCAGGGTTTTTACTACAGAGGGGAAATGTAAAGCTTTTTATTTTACTACTTTCTGCCTTGTTTGTTTTCATGTATTTTTCTATCTTATCTTTTTTCCTTGTATCTCTCTGTTTTCCCCCTTTTTTTTATTATAGAACAAGGTTTCTTCTTGTTATTCTGTAAGGAAAAAAAAAAAAAAACTGGAGCATTTGTTTATTCCTACCTTTTGTATTGAGGATCTCTTGTCCCTCCTGCTTTATGTAATATCCTTCTCTTATTAATAATATTTCTTAAAAAATAAAATAAAATAAAAAATACTGGAGCATTATTCTCATTTCTCTTGTTTGACTGTTCTCATCAACCTGTATGCTTTGACTTTAAGTTGACAGGGGAGACTTCTGGCTCGGGCAGGTGACTATGCTGCTGCTGCTGATATTTTTCAGAAAATTCTAGAGTCAAGGTATGGGTTTGGATGCTGACTCCATGTTTAAGCACACCACTGCAAAATCTTAGGTTGGAAACTGTTGATTGTTGTTAATGGAAATGGATAAATGTGGTCTTGGTAGTAATATGTATCTTACTATCATGATGTGTGGGAACTGTGAAGCATGCCCAAAATTGAAATTTGGATCAGCATTTATGGTTATATAGCGTTGCTAACTCCTTTTTCTCTCTTTCTTTCTTTTTGTTTTTTCCCCTAATTCTATTGTTTGGGAGATTACTCCAGTACCTGTCTTATTTTGTTGGGTACCTTTACTTTTATGAGTTATCAAACATTTATTGCTTTCTAGTTATATTATGGACTAAAAGCTTTTATTTGAGTCCCAAAAATCTATGAATGTTTGACAACTCGTCAAGCATATTAGTACCTGGGAAAAAAATCTGGGCACTTTTGCAACTTACCCTGCTCTTCTATATAGTTTAGTGTTGTATACTCTGTCTTCACTCAGGTTTTAATATTGCTACTGTTGAAGTGTTGATGTTGTTTCTTCATTTGGCAGTCCAGATGACTGGGAGTGTTTCCTTCATTATCTAGGCTGTTTGCTGGAAGATGGCAGCATTTGGTGTGACGAGGCTGTTAATGATCCAGTTCATCCCCCCAAATTTGTCAAGTGCAAGGTCTCACACTTGATGGATGAACAGGTGAATGTTTACCCTCTTGCATAAAGTGGCCTTCTACTATTTTTATTTGCATGGAACTTGATTCGTGAACAACCTACAACATGAATGCAGTTCGATAGTCAAGTATCAAATGCATCAGCTTTTATACAGAAGCTACAAGAAGATACCATTAACAACCCTGTAAGGTGTCCATACTTAGCAACTATAGAAATTGAAAGAAGAAGGCATCTATGTGGGAAGGGGAATGATGAAAGCCTAATGGATGCCATTGTACAATACTTTTGCGGGTACTTATACCACTGTACTTGTCATTCTGAAGTTTATTAGTTTTCTTTTTAAATCTTGTGCATGTACAGAGCTTTATGAGGGGGTTGTTATGGAATTTATTATTGACTAAGGGCCATTGGGAAAAATTCCAGAAGGCAGTTTAAATTTAGGTTTATGGGTTCCATATCTGGTGATTATTATGCTGCTGCCATAGATCTTCATTCAATTTCTACTGAGTCACTTCTATCGAAGTTGATTCTGGTCATGTATATTGATGGCCTGAAGCTGTTATTACCACATGTTATATGAAAGCTTATTTTTGTTGGGATAGTTGCTGTGGTACTCATGTTTTTTTCCATGGCATTGGTACCATCATTCATCATCAAATCTTTTGGTTGTTTTTCACAATAAATTTTCAGAGTCCCCTAAGAATAACCAGTAAGCAACTAATGTTTGTGTTCAAATATAAAGCCATTCATGTGTCTCTATCCAACAACTTAAGCTTTTGGAGAGATGGTTTATGTCATGGTATCAATGTCCCTCTATGCCCAAGTAGTCTAGAGTTCAAACGTTGCTGCCCCCATTATTGTAAATAAAATAAATTGAATTTCAGCACAAGGTTGGTGAGTCTGGGTATTCTCCACATTTCAAGCTTGAAAGGCTTTTGTGTGAAGGGGCATGTTAAGATATAAAGCCATTCACATGCATCTACCCAATAGTTTAAGCTTTTAGGAGAGATGGTTTGTGACACTTTAATAACTAATGAAGGTAATAGTACCCAAAAATAAAATGGCTTCTGGAGTAATCTCCACTTTTGTTTCTGTAATAAATGTGAAATTATTATATATTTGACTACATTAGTTAGTGTTTATCAATTTGATGCTGTTGTAGAGAAGTCTGGGTTCTGTGCCAATTTGACTACATTAGTTAGTGTTTCAACATATTATTTGCAACTCTAGGTTAGCAGGCTACATAATAATCCTTTTTATTAGTAATTTAGCTGCCTTCGCATTTGATGTGTTCTTCTAAAACTATAAATTTACAATTATTTGATTAAGAATTCTGTTTAATGGTCATAGGTTTGGTGACTTGGCCTGCTTTACTTCAGATGTTGAGATGTTTGTCGAAGTCTTCACTCCTGATAAAAAGGCAGAGCTTTTGGAGAAGTTAATGAAGAGCAGTGATGCTTTATCAACAACACCAACCAAGACACTTGGGCGGTGTATAACCCTGTTCAAAATTCAGCAATTACTGGTGGGGAACATGTTCAAGTCTTCTGCAAATGGTGGGTCCCATGCAGTTGCATATGACTTGGCATTACATAGTTATTTTTGTCGAAATTCCTATGTTCTGTCTTGTTACTTGTTGGAGGCATGAACCATGTTTGAGGCTCCATCTAACAAATTAAGCTTGTACGAGAGTACTTTTTTTTTTCCCCGCAGTTGGGGGCGGGGGGTGTTGTGTAAATGTGTATATGTCAATCCCAAAGGGCTTTTGCATGAAGAGACATATTGGAGATATACATCATTACTGAGTGTCCACCTAAAATGTTAAGCTTATAAGAGAACTGGTCTTTACGCACCTTATTTCAAGTCTAACAGATCTAATCAGTCATTTATCATATTAAAAAAGTATTTGTTATAATTGTGCATCTGAGCTTATTTAGTTCTGGATTAAATGATAATATTTCATAACCATTGTTATCTCTCCTTTGATGGACAAACTTCTTTACATCTGATATTGTGGCTTAGTTCATAGCATGAGATTCATTATTTAGTTTTCACGTAACTAATACATGCTCACCTGAACTTGTCCCAGAACTCGAGGTCGCTTGTGTTCAAATGTCTGAAATGTATTGCAAAACCCTTCGACTTTCAAAGGACCTGGATCCACAGGAGAGCATGCATGGCGAGGAGCTGCTTTCAGTTACATGTAATATGTTGGTTCAGGTATGGCATGTTACTTTTTAAAACCTTTCATGGTGGCAAAATCATTTTGAAGAGATTCTAAAATTGATTATTTAGTTTTTTTTATTTATAGAAAAATGAAATTTATTAATGAGAAAGAAAAAAGTACATAAGAGAGAGGATAAGGTATCCACACAAGAAGAAAGAAAAAGAAAACATTTATGTACACTATGAGATTGAGCCATGTAACAAGGCATGCCAATCTCTCTGCATATGTACTAAAGAAACATCTCTATAAAGATCATTACTAACAACGTAATCCTATACAAAATGTTGTCTAAAGTAGAAGTCCCCAGCATTCCTTTCCAGCCACCAAGAATAGCAAAAACTGAACATTGACAGAGTTATAGCCATAGCTTGTTTATGAATCCTAAAGCCTTCGAATTGAGTAAGCAAATACTGATGTGAGTCCTTGGGTCAAACCCAGCTCTCTCCAAAAATGCCAAAGCTGGTTCCAAAGATAATTTGCAGCAGTACAATGCTCGCCCTCCCAAAAAAACAACAAAAAAAAAAAAAAACGCACACAACACCAAAGGGAAAAAGATCTAATTCTAAACTACAACAACACAAAATACACATTAGGAGAAAAATCCATGAGAGACCTATGCTTATGTAGCTTGTTTTAGTTTTTTTTCTCTTGTCGACATGTGGATCTGCCAGTTGAATTTTTCCTCTTTTTCTCTCCAATAAATGTCTTTTTTTTGTACTTTAAAAAAATAAAAAATGAATATGGGCATTGAAGATCACATGTCTCCTTGGTCAGAAAAAAATGATATCACAGACAGATGATACTTTGTGATTCTTTTGTGTAACATTTGTGAACATTGTTGTGCTCTACAAATGCATCACAGTTAATTTCACATTTTAAAAATATGTACAATGCTCTGGCCTCTTTTTGACATATTGTGCTATTTTCATGTAGTTATTCTGGCGCACTAAGAATGTTGTCTACTTGGTAGAGGCAATCATGGTTTTGGAGTTTGGGTTGGCAATACGAAGGTGAGGAATAATTGTCATGCATTGTATCTTGCAATCTAACATGAAAATGCATTAAGTTGAGAAAGCATTGCATTGAAGTTTTGCAGATCTTTCTATTAAATGATGCCTCTGATAGATGTATGTTTGTGTAAAATATGCATTTATGATCAAGCAAGTTTGAGAATCTGCTGTCACAAATATAAATTTTATCACATCATAGTAGTCCGACCAATTGATAAATTTTTCTGAGACTGCTAAGATTTATCTCGAGTTACTATTTGGTATAGAATTTTTCACTTAAAAGACATTCTTCTAAGAATTAAGACACTCCTTTTTGTATTACTTCTTGACTTATGAACCTATCAATGTTGCAATCATATTAGTCAATCACGGATAGCAGCGCGGAGCGGCCAACCCCAAAAACACTATAGCTCATAGCGGAATGACCGCTATTTTAATAAATATAGATGACTAATATGTAATTTACACAATATAATACAAATATTCACAAATAAAAACTACATACAATTAAACTCATTCATCATTAATAATAAAAAATGATAATCCATACTCTAAAAACATGCAATTACCATCAATCTAATACCTAAATAAAACTTCAAAAAACACTTAGAAGCTTCCTGTGATTGAGATGATGATGTTGCCATAGCTAAATTTTAAATTAAATAAATTTTATAACTATATAAGCTATGACAGTTCAGAATAGTGAGCAAATAAACACCAAACTGGAACAGACATTGAAAAGAGGAGTGGCAGCAGGCCACTGGGCAAAAAACGAGTAAAGAACAGAAAAAAGAAAAAAGAAAAAAGAAAAAGGCAAAAAAAAAAAAAAAAAACAGACAAACCATGGGATGAAAAGTAAAAACAGAGATGTAGGAGGAGAAATGAAGAAAAGAAATAGAGAGAGAAAGGGAGGAGTATGGCCGGAAAGTATGGCTGCCAGAGGTTGAGGTTTAGTCGCCGGAACTGGCCGCCGCCGGAAGCTTGTCACTGATGGTAGGTCGCTGGACGTTGGTGCAGAGAGAACAAGAAGAAGAGAGAAAACTTGGGTCGGTGAAGTCCAATTGTGAGAAAGAAAGGAGGAAGAAAACATAGCAGATTAAAATGGGGGACAAAATCACCCTTATGGCCCCATACTAACTCGGCAACAATCGGATATCAGGGGTAACATCGGGTTTTTCTAATACTGCAGCAAAAGCGTCACATATCGCAATTTCATCCACTTAACCCAAGCACGACATTTGCAGCCATGATTGCCGCACCTGCAAAAATGCAATGCAACCCACATCCTTTCGCGGTCACCCTCCGCGACACTCACCGCTATAGCGCGCGATTGACTACTATGGTTGCAATTTCCAACTGTATGGTGGATTGTTGATTTTCTTGGCCCTGTTTGCATTAATGTTCAGAAGGATGAAAATTTCCCAGCTTTTATGTTTCTTGTTGCTCCGTACCCATTTATCATTCTTGTAGTTTGTGCTACTGCTGTTGCAACAGAAGTGTAAGAACTACAAATACATATTTTTAATCTTAATGATTTGTTTTAAAGTTTAGTTATTTGGTCTTGAAGACAACAATAAAAGTTGTCTCTATTACTGACATTATCATTGCACGATTCTTTTGCAAGGATGGATGGTGTATTCTCATTTGATTACTTTTGGTGGGGATTACATATCGTGCTTATACTACTAGCTTTGAAGCACTTGAAGATTTGCTTCAAACCCACATATCTTGAGCTTAACATTTACGGTGCTTTGCAACAGGAACTTAATGCCTTATAAAATAATTTGTGCACTTCTTGTTGCTTTTGACAGATATGTGTCACAGTACAAGATCTTGCTATTGCACCTGTATTCCCACTTTGGTTCTCTTTCGGTGGCATATGAATGGTAAGGTAGTTCAATTCCTTCAATTTTACATTGCTCTCATAGTATGCCACCATAATGTATATCTTCTGCTGATTAGAAGGTATGTATTTGTGATCATTACACAATTTGTTGCCATTATCATATTGAAAGCATATTTTATTTTGTGTTCAGGTATAAATCACTGGATGTCAAGAATATCTTGATGGAAAGTGTTTTGCACCTCATGTTGCCTCAGATGTTGGCATCTCCTCTTTGGACTGAGTCAAACAGTCTGTTAAAGGATTACCTGAAGTTTATGGATGACCACTTCAGAGAATCTGCAGATTTAACATTTCTTGCATATCGCCATAGTATTTACTCAAAAGTATGTATAATTGAGTTTATTGTTTCAAAAATCAATAGATATTCCATTTTCAAGTAAATAACGCAAATGCATGCAGCCTATGGATGCATATATTTGCAATTCCAGCCAATTTTCTTTTAAAGATTTCCTCATTTGTTGCTTGCTAGATAAGCAGCATTTAGTTACCATCTTCATATCTAAGAGGTTATGCTTGCCCTCCCAAAAGATTGAGAATACTTGCCTCTCTCCTACAAGTTTTAGCAGGCGAAAAACATTGATAATTTTGAGGTGTTGATTTCTTCATAATATCATATTAGTTTTCAATAAAGGATGGGCTTTATTGATGCAATGGTGGGCCCATACTTTTTTGTGAGAATTTTAAGACTGGAAGGGCTTCATTTTGTCAAAAACATTAAGTGTACCTTTTTTAATTAAGTACTTTTACCATTGAACCTGGTTAGAAATGATGTGGAGATTTTACCGTGTTTTGTTGTATTCTGAGTGGAATGCCAATGCCATACTCAAAACATGAATAGGCCTTTCGTCATTTGTTGCATAGATTGATTGATATAGTGAGGCACACATGACATATATGTTAATACACATTGCATGATAATCTTTTGTTCTTGTCAATTCTAGTGTTATGTTGAAGAGGCCATGTTTGAGTTGATTGAACTGAGGTATAAATTTACACTATATTTCAGGTAATTGAATTTGTGCAGTTTAAAGAACGGTTGCAACAGTCTAGTCAGTATTTAGTGGCACGAGTTGAAGCGTCAATTTTACGGCTAAAGCAGAATGCAGATAACATTGAAGAAGAAGAGGTAATTCATGACTTGCACTTTGGTACTGGTGGCTACCTTTCGTAATACATATGATGGTAGGTTAATAACTGCATATTCTCTCAGGGTGTCCTTCAAAGCATAAAATGTGGGATTCAATTCCTTGATCTGTCTAATGAGATTGGGTCGAAGTCTCTATCCTTCAATGAAGATTTGCAGTTACGACCTTGGTGGACACCAACTTCAGAGAAAAACTATCTTTTAGGTCAGCTTTTCAATATAGAAACATTGGGAATGGGATGAGTTGGATTGGATGGATGAGTTTGAAAATATCCATGTAGATCTGTGCAATAATTAGATTTTTTTTAAAACTCGCGTGCAGCATACTTATGTGTGGTGGGAATCAGAAATGCTTTTCAGCATATAATGTTTTCATTTTAATTTGCTATATTTCATTTTTTTTTTCCTTTGTTCATTGATAATTATGTTAAACTTATTTGATGGTTAACTTATGTTTCAGAATCGTTTGAAGGGATTTCTCATTGTCCTAGAGAAATTTTGGTAGGTGAATTCAGTCCTTGATGACTTGTGTCTGCTGTATAATAATCCTTTTTTCAGTAAAAACTTTGTTATTTTTTTAATCCCTGCCCTCAGTGCATGGTATTGCTATGTAGACCAAAGAGAGGGAAACAAGTTTCCAGAAAGTGATTGAAAAGAAATCCCTACTTCCACGGATGATCTATCTTTCTATTCAAAGTGCTTCAGCTTCAGTTAAGGAGCAGGTTGAGGTCAATGGTTCTGTTTCACCAAAAATCTCTTCAGATCTGAAATTGTTGCTTGAGCGCTATGCACAACTTTTGGGCTTTTCTCTGAGTGAAGCAGTAGAAGTGGTTATGGGCTTTCCTAGTGGTGAAAGATCCTCTGTGGTATGGTTTGCTCATGTTTTTATGCTGCTATTATTAAAATATATTGTGGAAACGATGGTAGAATCTCACCTCAGGTGATTTGGGGATGTGTGAGAATGCCTGAAGAAGTTCTAGTAAGGAGAGTTGATCAAATAAAGGGTAGCCTAATAGAGGAAGTGGAAGTTTTAGAAAAACCATAAGTAAAACTATTAAAAGATATCTAGATTTTAATTATTTAAATATAAACATGACTATAACAGAATGCTATGATGCCGTTTGATCTATATAGCCTAACCCGCCTAGTGGGACGAGGCTTAGTTGTTATTGTTATATTAAAATATATTGAATGGAGCCATGAGACTAATAGACTAGGCAGCGTTGCTTGCAATAACTTATTCCCACGGAAATAGTATATTATGTGATCTCTATTTTTGCAACGGAGAGATAAATTGACAAAGCTGCTATCTTGAAAATGTCAGAACTCAGAAGTGAAAATGAGAAATGTTTTGGCACACTAGGTGTGATGGCATTGAAAACTGAGCTGCACAAAAAAATGTTTCAGCAGGTTCAAATAAGGTTTAGGTTGTGTTTGGTTTATAATTTGCAAACCAAAAATTTTGTCCAACAGAAAAGCAATTTCTTTTTATTTCTGCCCAAACTATAGTTTGAGACTAAACATCAAGTTGAAATGTAATTCAATATAATTTTGCCAATCATGTGAAAATAAGTTGAAATTCAGTTTGCTCCCTCTAAACCATGATTTGGGCCTTCTCAATATCAAACCAAACATGCACTTAGCCGTTTAGGTGGGCTCAGCTAAACTCAGATGATATCATCTGCGCATGTGTAAAATAGGTGTCCATTGACAGCAGCTAACATAACTGTCGTTTTTTTTTTGGATAAAAGACATAACTGTTTTACTACTGTCTTATTTGATGGTTTCCAGTGGGCGTAATTGTCTCATCACCTGCAACTGATAAAGTTGCAACTGA
>JAVHNN010000439.1:0-41695 GCA_031439585.1 Pterocarpus macrocarpus
ATGGCCAAAGAAACAAAAGAGAAAGAGAAACCAATTTCTTAATAAGACTTGATTCCAATCATGTACAAAAGGAACATAAAGGAGAATGAGAAACCAATTCCTTTTGGAATAAGACTTGATTCCAATCAATGGCCAAAAGAACATAAAAGAAAGAGAAACCAATTGCTTGGATAAAGACTTGATTCCAATCAATTGCAAAGGAACATAAAATAGAATGAGTAACCAATTCCATTTGGAATAAGACTTGATTCCAATCAATTGCAAAAGAACATAAAGGAGAAGAGAAACCAATTCCTTGGAATAAGACTTGATTCCAATCAATGGTCAAAAGAACATAAAAGAAAGAGAAACCAATTTCTTGGAATAAGACTTGATTCCAATCATGTACAAAAGAACATAAAGGAATGAGAAACCAATTCCTTTGGAATAAGACTTGATTCCAATCAATGCAAAGGAACATAAGAAGAATGAGAAACCAATTCCATTTGGAATAAGACTTGATCCAATCAATGGCCAAAAAGAACATAAAAAGAAAGAGAAACCAATTGCTTTGGATAAAGACTTGATTCCAATCAATTGCAAATGGAACATAAAGGAGAATGAGAAACCAATTCCTTTGGAATAAGACTTGATTCCAATCAATGGGCCAAAAGAACCAAAGAAGAAAGAGAAACCAATTTTCTTAATAAGACTTGATTCCAATCATGTACAAAGGAACATAAAGGAGAATGAGAAACCAATTCCTTTTGGAATAAGACTTGATTCCAATCAATGGCCAAAAGAACATAAAAAGAAAGAGAAACCAATTGCTTAAGGATAAAGACTTGATTCCAATCAATTGCAAAGGAACATAAAAGAATGAGAAACCAATTCCATTTGGAATAAGACTTGATTCCAATCAATTGCAAATGGAACATAAAGGAGAATGAGAAACCAATTCCTTTTGGAATAAGACTTGATTCCAATCAATGGTCAAAAGAACCAAAAGAAGAAAGAGAAACCAATTCCTTTTGGAATAAGACTTGATTCCAATCATGTACAAAGAACATAAAGAAGAATGAGAAACCAATTCCTTTTGGAATAAGACTTGATTCCAATCAATGCAAAAGAACATAAAAGAATGAGAAACCAATTCCATTTGGAATAAGACTTGATCCAATCAATGGCCAAAAGAACTTAAAGAAGAAAGAGAAGCCAATTGCTTAAGGATAAAGACTTGATTCCAATCAATTGCAAGTGGAACATAAACGAGAATGAGAAACCAATTCCTTTTGGAATAAGACTTGATTCCAATCAATGGTCAAAAGAACTTAAAGAAGAGAAACCAATTCTTAAGGATAAGACTTGCTTCCAATCTTGTGCAAAAGGAACATAAAGGAGAATGAGAAACCAATTCCTTTTGGAATAAGACTTGATTCCAATCAATGGCCAAAAGAACTTAAAAAAGAAAGAGAAACCAATTGCTTAAGGATAAAGACTTGATTCCAATCAATTGCACAAGGAACATAAAGGAGAATGAGAAACCAATTCCTTACGGAATAAGATTTGCTTCCAGTCAATTACAAAAGGAACAGAAAGGAGAATGAGAAACCAATTCCTTTTGGAATAAGACTTGATTCCAATCAATGGCAAAAGAACCATAAAGAAGAAAGAGAAACCAATTCCTTTTGGATAATACTTGATTCTAATCATGTACAAAAGGAACATAGAAGAGAATGAGAAATCAATTCCTTTTGGTATAAGATTTGATTCCAATCAATGCAAAGGAACATAAAGAATGAGAAACCAATTCCTTTGGAATAAGACTTGATTCCAATCAATGGCAAAAGAACATAAAGAAGAAAGAGAAACCAATTCCTTAAGGATAAAGACTTGATTCCAATCAATGCAAAAGGAACATAAAGGAGAATGAGAAACCAATTCCTTTTGGAATAAGACTTGATTCCAATCAATGGCCAAAGAACATAAAAGAAAGAAAGAGAAACCAATTTCTTAATTAAGACTTTGATTCCAATCATGTGCAAAAGGAACATAAAGGAGAATGAGAAACCAATTCCTTTTGGAATAAGACTTGATTCCAATCAATGGCAAAGAACATAAAGAGAAAGAGAAACCAATTGCTTTTGGATAAAGACTTGATTCCAATCAATTGCAAAGGAACATAAGAGAATGAGAAACCAATTCCTTGGAATAAGACTTGATTCCAATCAATTGCAAATGGAACATAAAGGAGAAGAGAAACCAATTCCTTTGGAATAAGACTTGATTCCAATCAATGGCAAAAAGAACATAAAAGAAGAAAGAGAAACCAATTTCTTAAGGATAAGACTTGATTCCAATCATGTACAAAAGGAACATAAAAGAATGAGAAACCAATTCCTTTTGGAATAAGACTTGATTCCAATCAATTGCAAAAGGAACATAAAAGAAATGTGAAACAAATTCCATGTGGAATAAAACTTGATTCCAATCAATGGCCAAAGAACATAAAGAAGAAAGAGAAACCAATTCCTTTTGGATAAGACTTGATTCCAATCAATTGCAAATGGAACATAAAGGAGAATGAGAAACCAATTCCTTTTGGAATAAGACTTGATTCCAATCAATGGCCAAAAGAACCAAAAGAGGAAAGAGAAACCAATTCCTTAAGGATTAAGACTTGCTTCCAATCAATGGCAAAAGGAACATAAAGGGCAATGAGAAAGCAATTCCTTTTGGAATCACGCTTGATTCCCATCAATGGCCAAAAGAACATAAAAAAAGAAAGAGAAACCAATTCCTTAAGGATAAAGACTTGATTCCAATCAATTGCAAAGGAACATAAAGGAGAAATGAGAAACCAATTCCTTTTGGAATAAGACTTGATTCCAATCAATGGCAAAGGAACATAAAGGAGAAGAGAAACCAATTCCTTTGGAATAAGACTTGATTCCAATCAATGTACAAAAGAACATAAAGAAGAATGAGAAACCAATTCCTTTGGAATAAGACTTGATTCAATCAATGGCAAAAGGAACATAAAGAGAATGAGAAACCAATTCCTTTGGAATAAGACTTGATTCCAATCAATGGCAAAGAACATAAAGGAATGAGAAACCAATTCCTTTGGAATAAGACTTGATTCCAATCAATGGCAAAAGAACTTAAAGAAGAGAAGAAACCAATTCCTTTTGGATAAAGACTTGATTCCAATCAATTGCAAAAGAACATAAAGGAGAATGAAACCAATTCCTTTTGGAATAAGACTTGATTCCAATCAATGGCAAAAGAACAAAAGAGGAAAGAGAAACCAATTCTTAAGGAATAAGACTTGATTCCAATCAATGCAAATGGAACATAAAGGAGAATGAGAAACCAATTCCTTTTGGAATAAGACTTGATTCCAATCAATGGCCAAAAAGAACCTAGAGAAAAGGAGAAACCAATTCCTTAAGGATTAAGACTTGATTCCAATCGATTGCAAATGGAACATAAAGAGAATGAGAAACCAATTCCTTTGGAATAAGACTTGATTCCAATCAATGGCAAAAGAACATAAAGGAGAAGAGAAACCAATTCCTTTTGGAATAAGACTTGATTCCAATCAATGCAAAAGAACATAAAGGAGAATGAGAAACCAATTCCTTTTGGAATAAGACTTGATTCCAATCAATGGCCAAAGAACAAAAAGAAAAAGAAACCAATTTGGAATAAGACTTGATTCCAATCAATTGCAAAAGAAACATAAAGAGAATGAGAAACCAATTCCTTTGGAATAAGACTTGATTCCAATCAATGGCCAAAAGAACATAAAGAGAAGAGAAACCAATTCTTAAGGATAAAGACTTGATTCCAATCAATGCAAAAGGAACATAAAAAGAGAATGAAACCAATTCCTTTTGGAATAAGACTTGATTCCAATCAATGGCAAAAGAACCATAAAGAAGAAAGAGAAACCAATTCCTTTGAATAAGACTTGATTCCAATCATGTCAAAAGGAACATAAGAGAATGAGAAACCAATTCCTTTTGGAATAAGACTTGATTCCAATCAATGGCAAAAGAACATAAAGAAGAAAGAGAAACCAATTCCTTGGAATAAAGACTTGATTCCAATCAATTGCAAAAGGAACATAAAGAATGAGAAACCAATTCCTTGGAATAAGACTTGATTCCAATCATTGCAAAAGAACATAAAGAGAAGAGAAACCAATTCCTTTTTTTGGAATAAGACTTGATTCCAATCAATTGCAAACCAAAAGAAGAAAAGAGAAACCAATTCTTTTGGAATAAGACTTGATTCCAATCAATGTCAAAAGAACATAAAGAAGAAGAGAAACCAATTCCTTTTGGAATAAAGACTTGATTCCAATCAATTGCAAAGGAACATAAAGGAGAATGAGAAACCAATTCCTTTGGAATAAGACTTGATTCCAATCAATGGCCAAAAGAACATAAAGAAGAAAGAGAAACCAATTCCTTTGGAATAAGACTTGCTTCCAATCAATTGCAAAAGGAACATAAACGAGAATGAGAAACCAATTCCTTTTGGAATAAGACTTGATTCCAATCAATGGCCAAAAGAACATAAAAAAGAAAGAGAAACCAATTCATCATGGATTAAGGCTTGCTTCCAATCAATGGCAAAGAACATAAAGAATGAGAAACCAATTCCTTGGAATAAGACTTGATTCCAATCAATTGCAAAAGGAACATAAAGGAGAATGAGAAACCAATTCTTGGAATAAGACTTGATTCCAATCAATGGCAAAGAACATAAAGAAGAAAGAGAACCAATTCCTTGGAATAAGACTTGATTCCAATCAATGTGCAAAAGGAACATAAGGAGAATGAGAACCAAATTCCTTTTGAATAAGACTTGATTCCAATCAATGGCAAAAAGAACATAAAGAATGAGAAACCAATTCCTTTGGAATAAGACTTGATTCCAATCAATGGCCAAAAGAACATAAAGAAGAAAGAGAAACCAATTCCTTTGGATAAAGACTTGATTCCAATCAATGCCAAAGGAACATAAAGAGAATGAGAACCAATTCCTTTTGGATAAGACTTGATTCCAATCAATGGCCAAAAGAACATAAAGAGAAAGAGAAACCAATTTCTTAGGATAAGACTTGATTCCAATCATGTACAAAAGGAACATAAAGGAGAATGAGAAACCAATTCCTTTTGGAATAAGACTTGATTCCAATCAATGGCCAAGAACATAAAGAAGAAAGAGAAACCAATTGCTTAAGGATAAAGACTTGATTCCAATCAATTGCAAAGGAACATAAAAGAATGAGAAACCAATTCCTTTTGGAATAACGCTTGATTCCAATCAATTGCAAATGGAACATAAAGAAGAATGAGAAACCAATTCCTTTTGGAATAAGACTTGATTCCAATCAATGGTCAAAGAACATAAAAGAAGAAAGAGAAACCAATTTCTTTAAGGAATAAGACTTGATTCAATCAATGCAAAAGGAACATAAAGAATGAGAAACCAATTCTTTTGGAATAAGACTTGATTCCAATCAATTGCAAAGGAACATAAAGAATGAGAAACCAATTCCTTTGGAATAAGACTTGATTCCAATCAATGGCCAAAAGAACTTAAAGAAGAAGAGAAACCAATTGCTTAAGGATAAAGACTTGATTCAATCAATTGCAAAAGAACATAAAGGAGAATGAGAAACCAATTCCTTTTGGAATAAGACTTGATTCCAATCAAATGCAAAAGAACATAAAGAAGAAGAAACCAATTCCTTTGGAATAAGACTTGATTCCAATCAATGGCAAAAGAACATAAAGGAGAATGAGAAACCAATTCTTTTGGAATAAGACTTGATTCCAATCAATGCAAAAAGAACATAAAGAGAATGAGAAACCAATTCCTTTTGGAATAAGACTTGATTCCAATCAATGCAAAGGAACATAAAAGAATGAGAAACCAATTCCTTTGGAATAAGACTTGATTCCAATCAATTGCAAAAGAACATAAAAGAAGAAAGAGAAACCAATTCCTTTGGATAAAGACTTGATTCCAATCAATGGCAAAAGAACATAAAGGAGAATGAGAAACCAATTCCTTTGGAATAAGACTTGATTCCAATCAATGGCAAAAGAACATAAAGAAGAAAGAGAAACCAATTTGGAATAAAGACTTGATTCCAATCAATGTGCAAAAGGAACATAAGGAGAATGAGAAACCAATTCCTTTGGAATAAGACTTGATTCCAATCAATGGCCAAAAGAACTTAAAAGAAAGAGAACCAATTCCTTAAGGATAAAGACTTGATTCCAATCAATTGCAAAGGAACATAAAGGAGAATGAGAAACCAATTCCTTTTGGAATAAGACTTGATTCCAATCAATGGCAAAAGGAACATAAAGGAGAAGAGAAACCAATTCTTTTGGAATAAGACTTGATTCCAATCAATGGCAAAAGAACATAAAGAAGAAAGAGAAACCAATTCCTTTTGGAATAAGACTTGATTCCAATCATGGCCAAAAGGAACATAAAGGAGAATGAGAAACCAATTCTTTGGAATAAGACTTGATTCCAATCAATGCAAAAAGGAACATAAAGAAAGAAAGAAACCAATTCCTTTGGAATAAGACTTGATTCCAATCAATGGCCAAAAGAACATAAAGAAGAAAGAGAAACCAATTCCTTTTGGATAAAGACTTGATTCCAATCAATTGCAAAGGAACATAAAGGAGAATGAGAAACCAATTCTTTTGGAATAAGACTTGATTCCAATCAATGGCAAAAGAACAAAAAAAAAGAGAAAGAGAAACCAATTCCTTAAGGATAAAGACTTGATTCCAATCATGTGCAAAAGGAACATAAAGAAGAATGAGAAACCAATTCCTTTTGGAATAAGACTTGATTCCAATCAATGGCCAAAAGAACATAAAGAATAAAGGGAAACCAATTCCTTAAGGATAAAAGACTTGATTCCAATCAATTGCAAAAAGAACATAAGGAGAATGAGAAACCAATTCCTTTGGAATAAGACTTGATTCCAATCAATGGCAAAAGAACATAAAGGAGAAGAGAAACCAATTCCTTTTGGAATAAGACTTGATTCCAATCAATGGCAAAAGAACATAAAGGAGAATGAGAAACCAATTCTTTTGGAATAAGACTTGATTCCAATCAAATGGCCAAAAGGAACATAAAGGGAATGAGAAACCAATTCCTTTTGGAATAAGACTTGATTCAATCAATGCAAAAGAACATAAGAGAATGAGAAACCAATTCCTTTGAATAAGACTTGATTCAATCAATGGCCAAAAGAACATAAAGAAGAAAGAGAAACCAATTCCTTAAGGATAAAGACTTGATTCCAATCAATTGCAAAGGAACATAAAGGAGAATGAGAACCAATTTTTGGAATAAGACTTGATTCCAATCAATGGCCAAAAGAACCATAAAGAGAAAGAGAAACCAATTCCTTTTGGAATAAGACTTGATTCAATCAATGTGCAAAAGAACATAAAGAAGAATGAGACCAATTCCTTTTGAATAAGACTTGATTCCAATCATGGCCAAAAGAACATAAAGAAGAAAGAGAAACCAATTTCCTTTGGATAAGACTTGATTCCAATCAATTGCAAAGGAACATAAAGAGAAATGAGAAACCAATTCCTTTGGAATAAGACTTGATTCCAATCAATGGCCAAAAGGAACATAAAGGAGAATGAGAAACCAATTCCTTTTGAATAAGACTTGATTCCAATCAATGGCAAAAGAACCAAAAGAAGAAAGAGAAACCAATTTAAGGATAAATACTTGATTCCAATCATGTGCAAAAGGAACATAAAGGAGAATGAGAAACCAATTCCTTTGGAATAAGACTTGATTCCAATCAATGGCAAAAGAACATAAAAAGAATGAGAAACCAATTCCTTTGGAATAAAGACTTGATTCAATCAATGGCCAAAAGAACATAAAGAAGAAAGAGAAACCAATTCCTTTGGATAAAGACTTGATTCCAATCAATTGCAAAGGAACATAAAGGAGAATGAGAAACCAATTCCTTTTGGAATAAGACTTGATTCCAATCAATGGCCAAAAGAACAAAAGAAGAAAGAGAAACCAATTCCTTAAGGATAAGACTTGATTCCAATCATGTGCAAAAGGAACATAAAGAAGAATGAGAAACCAATTCCTTTTGGAATAAGACTTGATTCCAATCAATGGCCAAAGCAACATAAAAAAGAAAGAGAAACCAATTCCTTTTGGATAAAGACTTGATTCCAATCAATTGCAAAGGAACATAAAGAGAATGAGAAACCAATTCCTTTGGAATAAGACTTGATTCCAATCATTGCAAAAGGAACATAAAGGAGAATGAGAAACCAATTCCTTTTGGAATAAAGACTTGATTCCAATCAATGGCAAAGAACATAAGAAAGAGAAACCAATTCCTTTTGGAATAAGACTTGATTCCAATCAATGGCCAAAAGGAACATAAAGAGAAGAGAAAAACCAATTCTTTTGGAATAAGACTTGATTCCAATCAATGGCAAAAGCAACATAAAGGAGAATGAGAAGCCAAGTCCATTTGGAATAAGACTTGATTCCAATTAGTGGTCGATAGAACATAAAGAAAAAAGAGAAACCAATTTGCTAAAGGATAAAGACTTGATTCCAATCAATTGCAAAGGAACATAAAGGAGAATGAAACCAATTCTTTTGGAATAAGACTTGATTCCAATCAATGGCAAAGAACATAAAGAAAGAGAAACCAATTCCTTAATAAGAACTTGATTCCAATCAATTGCAAAAGGAACATAAAGAAGAATGAGAAACCAATTCCTTTTGGAATAAGACTTGATTCCAATCAATGGCCAAAAGAACATAAAAAGAAAGAGAAACCAATTCCTTTTGGATAAAGACTTGATTCCAATCAATTGCAAAAGGAACATAAAGGAAATGAGAAACCAATTCCTTGATTAAGACTTGCTTCCAATCAATTGCAAAAGGAACAGAAAGGAAAAAGAGAAACCAATTCCATTTGGAATAAGACTTGATTCCAATCAATGGCCAAAAGAACATAAAGAAGAATGAGAAACCAATTCCTTAAGGAATAAGACTTGCTTCCAATCAATGGTCAAAAGGAACATAAAGGAGAATGAGAAACCAATTCTTTGGAATAAGACTTGATTCCAATCAATTGCAAAGGAACATAAAGAGAATGAGAAACCAATTCCTTTGGAATAAGACTTGATTCCAATCAATGGCCAAAAGAACATAAAGAAGAAAGAGAAACCAATTCCTTAAGGATAAAGACTTGATTCCAATCAATGCAAAAGGAACATAAAGGAGAATGAGAAACCAATTCCTTTTGGAATAAGACTTGATTCCAATCAATGGCCAAAAGAACATAAAAAGAAAGAGAAACCAATTCCTTTGGATAAGACTTGATTCCAATCAATGTGCAAAAGGAACATAAAGAAGAATGAGAAACCAATTCCTTTTGGAATAAGACTTGATTCCAATCATGGCAAAAGAACATAAAAGAAAGAGAAACCAATTTCCTTGGAATAAAGACTTGATTCCAATCAATGGCAAAAGGAACATAAAGAGAATGAGAAACCAATTCCTTTGGAATAAGACTTGATTCCAATCAATGGCAAAAGAACATAAAGGAGAATGAGAAACCAATTCCTTTGGAATAAGACTTGATTCCAATCAATGGCAAAAGAACATAAAGAAGAAATGAGAAACCAATTCCTTTGGAATAAGACTTGATTCCAATCAATGGCAAAAGGAACATAAGAAGATGAGAAACCAATTCCTTTTGAATAAGACTTGATTCCAATCAATGCAAAAGAACATAAAGAGAATGAGAAACCAATTCCTTTTGGAATAAGACTTGATTCCAATCAATGGCCAAAGAACATAAAGAAGAAAAGAGAAACCAATTCCTTAAGGATAAAGACTTGATTCCAATCAATGGCAAAAGGAACATAAAGGAGAATGAGAAACCAATTCCTTTGGAATAAGACTTGATTCCAATCAATGCCAAAAGAACATAAAGAGAAAGAGAAACCAATTTTTTGGAATAAGACTTGATTCCAATCATTGCAAAAGAACATAAAGGAGAATGAGAAACCAATTCCTTTGGAATAAGACTTGATTCCAATCAATGGCCAAAAGAACATAAAAGAAAGAGAAACCAATTCTTTTGGAATAAAGACTTGATTCCAATCAATTGCAAAAGAACATAAGAAGAAATGAGAAACCAATTCCTTTTAAGAATTTGATTCCAATCAATGGCAAAGGAACATAAAGAAGAATGAAAACCAATTCCTTTTGGAATAAGACTTGATTCCAATCAATGGCAAAAGAACATAAAGAAGAAAGAGAAACCAATTCCTTTGGAATAAAGACTTGATTCCAATCAATGGCAAAAGGAACATAAAGGAGAATGAGAAACCAATTCTTTGGAATAAGACTTGATTCCAATCAATTGCAAAGGAACATAAAGAGAATGAGAAACCAATTCCTTTGAATAAGACTTGATTCCAATCAATGGCCAAAAGAACTTAAAGAAAGAGAAACCAATTCTAAGGATAAAAGACTTGATTCCAATCAATTGCAAAGGAACATAAAGGAGAATGAGAAACCAATTCCTTTGGAATAAGACTTGATTCAATCAATGGCAAAAAGAACAAAAGAAGAAAGAGAAACCAATTCCTTGGAATAAGACTTGATTCCAATCAATTGCAAAAGAACATAAAGGAGAATGAGAAACCAATTCCTTTGGAATAAGACTTGATTCAATCAATGGCAAAAGAACATAAAAGAAAGAGAAACCAATTCCTTTGGATAAGACTTGATTCCAATCAATGCAAAGGAACATAAAGAGAATGAGAAACCAATTCCTTTGGAATAAGACTTGATTCCAATCATTGCAAAAGAACATAAAGGAGAATGAGAAACCAATTCCTTTTGGAATAAGACTTGATTCCAATCAATGGCAAAAGAACATAAAAGAAGAATGAGAAACCAATTCCTTTGGAATAAGACTTGATTCCAATCAATGTGCAAAAGGAACATAAAGAAGAGAAACCAATTTTGGAATAAGACTTGATTCCAATCAATGGCAAAAGAACTTATAGAAGAATGAGAAACCATTTCCTTTGGAATAAGACTTGATTCCAATCAATGGCAAAAGAACATAAAGAAGAAAGAGAAACCAATTCCTTTAAGGATAAGACTTGATTCAATCAATTGCAACAGGAACATAAAGGAGAAAGAGAAACCAATTCCTTTTGGAATAAGACTTGATTCCAATCAATGGCAAAAGAACTAAAAGAAGAAAGGGAAACTAATTGCTTAAGGATAAAGACTTGATTCAATCAATGCAAAAGGAACATAAAGGAGAATGAGAAACCAATTCCTTTTGGAATAAGACTTGATTCCAATCAATGGCCAAAAGAACATAAAAGAGAAGAAACCAATTCCTTTTGGATAAAGACTTGATTCCAATCAATTGCAAAAGGAACATAAAGAAGAATGAGAAACCAATTCCTTTGGAATAAGACTTGATTCCAATCAACAAAAGGAACATAAAGGAGAAGAGAAACCAATTCCTTTTGGAATAAGACTTGATTCCAATCAATTGCAAAAGAACATAAAGAGAATGAGAAACCAATTCCTTTGGAATAAGACTTGATTCCAATCAATGGCAAAAGAACATAAAGAAGAAAGAGAAACCAATTCCTTTGGAATAAAGACTTGATTCCAATCAATTGCAAAGGAACATAAAGGAGAATGAGAAACCAATTCCTTTGGAATAAGACTTGATTCCAATCAATGGCCAAAAGAACATAAAGAAGAAAGAGAAACCAATTCCTTTGGATAAGACTTGATTCCAATCAATTGCAAAGGAACATAAAAAAGAGAATGAGAAACCAATTCCTTTTGGAATAAGACTTGATTCCAATCAATGGCCAAAAGAACATAAAGAGAATGAGAAACCAATTCCTTAAGAATAAGACTTGATTCCAATCAATGTCAAAGGAACATAAAGGAGAATGAGAAACCAATTCTTTTGAATAAGACTTGATTCCAATCAATGGCCAAAAGAACATAAAGAAGAAAGAGAAACCAATTCCTTAAGGATAAAGACTTGATTCCAATCAATGCAAAAGGAACATAAAGAGAATGAGAAACCAATTCTTTGGAATAAGACTTGATTCCAATCAATGGCAAAAGGAACATAAAGGAGAAAGAGAAACCAATTCCTTTTGGAATAAGACTTGATTCCAATCAATGGCAAAAGAACATAAAGAGAATGAGAAACCAATTCCTTTTGGAATAAGACTTGATTCCAATCAATGGCAAAAGGAACATAAAGAAGAAGAGAAACCAATTCCTTAAGGAATAAGACTTTGATTCCAATCAATGCAAAAGGAACATAAAGAGAATGAGAAACCAATTCCTTTGGAATAAGACTTGATTCCAATCAATGCCAAAGAACATAAAAGAAGAGAGAAACCAATTCCTTTTGGATAAAGACTTGATTCCAATCAATGCAAAAGAACATAAAGAGAATGAGAAACCAATTCTTTTGGAATAAGACTTGATTCCAATCAATGGCCAAAAGAACATAAAAGAAGAAAGAGAAACCAATTCTAAGGATAAGACTTGATTCCAATCAATGCAAAAAGGAACATAAAGGAGAATGAGAAACCAATTCCTTTGGAATAAGACTTGATTCCAATCAATGCAAAAGAACATAAAAAAGAAAGAGAAACCAATTCCTTGGATAAAGACTTGATTCCAATCAATGCAAAAGGAACATAAAGGAGAATGAGAAACCAATTCCTTTGGAATAAAGACTTGATTCCAATCATGCCAAAAGAACAAAAAGAAAGAGAACCAATTCCTTTTGAATAAGACTTGATTCCAATCAATTGCAAAAGAACATAAAGAAGATGAGAAACCAATTTTTTGGAATAAGACTTGATTCCAATCAAATGCAAAAGAACATAAAAAGAAAGAGAAACCAATCTTTGGAATAAGACTTGATTCAATCAATTGCAAAAGGAACATAAGAGGAATGAGAAACCAATTCCTTTGGAATAAGACTTGATTCCAATCAATGCAAAAGAACTTAAAGAAGAAAGAGAAAACCAATTCCTTGGATAAAGACTTGATTCCAATCAATTGCAAAGGAACATAAAGAATGAGAAACCAATTCCTTTGAATAAGACTTGATTCCAATCAATGGCAAAAGGAACATAAAGGAAGAGAAACAATTCCTTTGGAATAAGACTTGATTCCAATCAATTGCAAAAGAACATAAAGAAGAAAGAGAAACCAATTCCTTAAGGAATAAGACTTGATTCAATCAATGGCAAAAGAACATAAAGAGAAAGAGAAACCAATTCCTTTTGGAATAGAGACTTGATTCCAATCAATGCAAAAGGAACATAAAGAGAATGAGAAACCAATTCCTTTGGAATAAGACTTGATTCCAATCATGGCAAAAGAACATAAAGAAGAATGAGAAACCAATTCCTTTGGATAAAGACTTGATTCCAATCAATTGCAAAAGGAACATAAAGAAGAATGAGAAACCAATTCCTTTGGAATAAGACTTGATTCCAATCAATGGCCAAAAGAACATAAAGAAGAAAGAGAAACCAATTTTTTGGAATAAGACTTGATTCAATCATTGCAAAAGGAACATAAAGGAGAATGAGAAACCAATTCCTTTGGAATAAGACTTGATTCCAATCAATGGCCAAAAGAACATAAAGAAGAAAGAGAAACCAATTCCTTTGGATAAAGACTTGATTCCAATCAATGGCAAAGAACATAAGGAAAGAGAAACCAATTCCTTTGGAATAAGACTTTGATTCCAATCAATGGCAAAGGAACATAAAGAAGAAGAAAACCAATTCCTTTGGAATAAGACTTGATTCCAATCAATGGCAAAAGAACATAAAGAAGAAAGAGAAACCAATTCTTTGGAATAAGACTTGATTCCAATCAATGCAAAAGGAACATAAAGAGAATGAGAAACCAATTCCTTTTGGAATAAGACTTGATTCCAATCAATGCAAAAGAACATAAAGGAGAAGAAACCAATTCCTTTTGGATAAAGACTTGATTCCAATCAATGGCCAAAAGAACATAAAGAAGAAAGAGAAACCAATTCCTTTTGGATAAAGACTTGATTCCAATCAATTGCAAAGGAACATAAAGGAGAATGAGAAACCAATTCCTTTGGAATAAGACTTGATTCCAATCAATTGCAAAAGAACATAAAGAGGAAAGAGAAACCAATTCCTTTGATAAGACTTGATTCCAATCAATGTGCAAAAGGAACATAAAGGAAATGAGAAACCAATTCCTTTTGGAATAAGACTTGATTCCAATCAATGTACAAAAGGAACATAAAAGAAAGAGAAACCAATTCCTTTGGATAAAGACTTGATTCCAATCAATGCAAAAGAACATAAAGAAGAATGAGAAACCAATTCTTTGGATAAGACTTGATTCCAATCAATTGCAAAGGAACATAAAGGAGAATGAGAAACCAATTCCTTTGGAATAAGACTTGATTCCAATCAATTGCAAAACAAAAAGAAGAATGAGAAACCAATTCCTTTAAGGAATAAGACTTGATTCCAATCAATGTGCAAAAGGAACATAAAGAGAATGAGAAACCAATTCCTTGGAATAAAGACTTGATTCCAATCAATTGCAAAAGGAACATAAAGAAGAATGAGAAACCAATTCCTTTGGAATAAGACTTGATTCCAATCAATGGCCAAAAGAACATAAAGAAGAAGAGAAACCAATTTCTTAAGGATAAAGACTTGATTCCAATCAATTGCAAAAGGAACATAAAGGAGAATGAGAAACCAATTCCTTTTGGAATAAGACTTGATTCCAATCAATGGCCAAAAGAAACATAAAGAGAAAGAGAAACCAATTCCTTTTGATAAGACTTGATTCCAATCAATGGCAAAAGGAACATAAAAGGAGAATGAGAAACCAATTCCTTTTGGAATAAGACTTGATTCCAATCAATGCCAAAGGAACATAAAAGAAAGAGAAACCAATTCCTTTTGGATAAGACTTGATTCCAATCAATTGCAAAGGAACATAAAGAGAATGAGAAACCAATTCCTTTGGAATAAGACTTGATTCCAATCAATGGCAAAAGAACATAAAGAAGAAAGAGAAACCAATTCCTTTTGGAATAAGACTTGATTCCAATCAATGGCAAAAGAACATAAAGAAGAAAGAGAAACCAATTCCTTTGGAATAAGACTTGATTCCAATCAATGGCCAAAAGAACATAAAAGAGAAGAGAAACCAATTCCTTTTGGAATAAGACTTGATTCCAATCAATTGCAAAAGGAACATAAAGAATGAGAAACCAATTCCTTTGGAATAAGACTTGATTCCAATCAATGGCCAAAAGAACTTAAAGAAGAAAGAAACCAATTCCTTAAGGATAAAGACTTGATTCCAATCAATTGCAAAGGAACATAAAGAGAATGAGAAACCAATTCCTTTTGGAATAAGACTTGATTCCAATCAATGGCAAAAGGAACATAAAGGAGAAAGAGAAACCAATTCCTTTGGAATAAGACTTGATTCCAATCAATGGCAAAAGAACATAAAGAAGAAAGAGAAACCAATTCTTGGAATAAGACTTGATTCCAATCATGTACAAAAGGAACATAAAGGAGAATGAGAAACCAATTCCTTTGGAATAAGACTTGATTCCAATCAATGCAAGAACATAAAGAGAATGAGAAACCAATTCCATTTGCAATAAGACTTGATCCCAATCGATGGCCAAAAGAACATAAAGAAGAAAGAGAAACCAATTCATCAAGGATTAAGACTTGATTCCAATCAATTGCAAATGGAACATAAAGGAGAATGAGAAACCAATTCCTGTTGGAATAAGACTTGATTCCAATCAATGGCCAAGAACGAAAAGAAGAAAGAGAAATCAATTCCTAAGGAGTAAGACTTGATTCTAATCATGTACAAAAGGAGCATAAAGGAGAATGAGAAACCAATTCCTTTTGGAATAAGACTTGATTCCAATCAATGGCCAAAAGAACTTAAAAAAAGAAAGAGAACCAATTCCTTAAGGATAAAGACTTGATTCCAATCAATTGCAAAAGGAACATAAAGAATGAGAAACCAATTCCTTTGGAATAAGACTTGATTCCAATCAATGGCAAAGAACATAAAGGAGAAGAGAGCCATTCCTTTTGGAATAAGACTTGATTCCAATCAATGGCAAAAGAACCATAAAGAAGAAAGAGAAACCAATTCCTTAAGGAATAAGACTTGATTCCAATCAATGTACAAAAGGAACATAAAGGAGAAGAGAAACCAATTCCTTTGGAATAAGACTTGATTCCAATCAATGCAAAAGGAACATAAGAGAATGAGAAACCAATTCCTTTGGAATAAAGACTTGATTCCAATCAATGGCCAAAAGAACATAAAGAAGAAGAGAAACCAATTCCTTTGGATAAAGACTTGATTCCAATCAATTGCAAATGGAACATAAAGAAATGAGAAACCAATTCCTTTGGAATAAGACTTGATTCCAATCAATGCCAAAGAACATAAAGGAAAGAGAAACCAATTTCTTAAATAAGACTTGATTCCAATCATGTACAAAGGAACATAAAGAATGAGAAACCAATTCCTTTGGAATAAGACTTGATTCCAATCAATGGCCAAAAGAACATAAAAAGAAAGAGAAACCAATTCTTAAGGATAAAGACTTGATTCCAATCAATTGCAAAAGGAACATAAAGAGAATGAGAAACCAATTCTTTGGAATAAGACTTGATTCCAATCAATGGCAAAGGAACATAAAGGAGAAGAAACCAATTCCTTTTGGAATAAGACTTGATTCCAATCAATGGTCAAAAGAACATAAAGAAGAAAGAGAAACCAATTTTTGGAATAAGACTTGATTCCAATCAATGCACAAAAGAACATAAAGGAAGAGAAACCAATTCCTTTTGGAATAAGACTTGATTCCAATCAATGGCAAAGGAACATAAAAAGAATGAGAAACCAATTCCTTTGGAATAAGACTTGATTCCAATCAATGGCCAAAGAACATAAAGAAGAAAGAGAAACCAATTCCTTTGGAATAAAGACTTGATTCCAATCAATTGCAAAGGAACATAAAGGAGAATGAGAAACCAATTCCTTTGGAATAAGACTTGATTCCAATCAATGGCCAAAGAACAAAAGAGAAAGAGAAACCAATTTCTTTGGAATAAGACTTGATTCCAATCATGTGCAAAGGAACATAAAGGAGAATGAGAAACCAATTCCTTTGGAATAAGACTTGATTCCAATCAATGGCAAAAGAACATAAAAAAGAAAGAGAAACCAATTCTTTGGATAAAGACTTGATTCCAATCAATTGCAAAGAACATAAAGGAGAATGAGAAACCAATTCCTTTTGGAATAAGACTTGATTCAATCAATGGCAAAAGAACATAAAGAAGAATGAGAAACCAATTCCTTAAGGAATAAGACTTGATTCCAATCAATGGCAAAAGAACATAAAGAAGAATGAGAAACCAATTCTTTTGGAATAAGACTTGATTCCAATCATGCCAAAAGAACATAAGAAGAAAGAGAAACCAATTCTTTGGAATAAGACTTGATTCCAATCAACCAAAAAGGAACATAAGAAGAATGAGAAACCAATTCCTTTGGAATAAGACTTGATTCCAATCAATGGCCAAAAGAACATAAAGAAGAAAGAAACCAATTGCTTAAGGATAAAGACTTGATTCCAATCAATTGCAAAGGAACATAAAGGAGAATGAGAAACCAATTCCTTTTGGAATAAGACTTGATTCCAATCAATGGCAAAAGAACTTAAAGAAGAAAGAGAAACCAATTCTTTAAGGATAAGACTTGATTCCAATAAATGCCAAAAGGAACATAAAGGAGAATGACAAACCAATTCCTTTTGGAATAAGACTTGATCCCAACAATGGCCAAAAGAACATAAAAAGAAAGAAACCAATTCTTAAGGATAAAGACTTGATTCCAATCAATTGCACAAAGGAACATAAAGAGAATGAGAAACCAATTCCTTGGAAATAAGACTTGATTCCAATCAATGGCAAAAGGAACATAAAGGAGAATGAGAAACCAATTCCTTTTGGAATAAGACTTGATTCCAATCAATGGCAAAGGAACATAAAAGAAGAAAGAGAAACCAATTCCTTTGGAAGGAATACTTGATTCCAATCAATGTGCAAAAGGAACATAAAGGAGAATGAGAAACCAATTCCTTTTGAATAAGACTTGATTCCAATCAATGCAAAAGGAACATAAAAAGAATGAGAAACCAATTCCTTTGGAATAAGACTTGATTCCAATCAATGGCCAAAAGAACATAAAGAAATGAGAAACCAATTCCTTTTGGAATAAGACTTGATTCCAATCAATTGCAAAGGAACATAAAGGAGAATGAGAAACCAATTCCTTTGGAATAAGACTTGATTCCAATCAATGGCCAAAAGAACATAAAGAAGAAAGAGAAACCAATTTCTTAAGGATATAAGACTTGATTCCAATCAATGCAAAAGGAACATAAAGGAGAATGAGAAACCAATTCCTTTTGGAATAAGACTTGATTCCAATCAATGGCAAAAGAACATAAAAGAAAGAAACCAATTGCTTAAGGATAAGACTTGATTCCAATCAATGGCAAAAGGAACATAAAGGAGAATGAGAAACCAATTCCTTTTGGAATAAGACTTGATTCCAATCAATGCCAAAGGAACATAAAGGAGAAAGAGAAACCAATTCCTTTTGGAATAAGACTTGATTCCAATCAATGGCAAGGAACATAAGAAATGAGAAACCAATTCCTTTTGGAATAAGACTTGATTCCAATCAATGGCAAAAGGAACATAAAGGAATGAGAAACCAATTCCTTTTGAATAAGACTTGATTCCAATCAATGCAAAAGAACATAAAAGAATGAGAAACCAATTCCTTTGGAATAAGACTTGATTCCAATCAATGTACAAAAGAACATAAAGAGAATGAGAAACCAATTCCTTTTGGAATAAGACTTGATTCCAATCAATTGCAAAAGAACATAAAGGAAAGAGAAACCAATTCCTTTGGAATAAGACTTGATTCCAATCAATGGCAAAAGGAACATAAAGAAGAATGAGAAACCAATTCTTTTGGAATAAGACTTGATTCCAATCAATGGAACATAAAGGAGAAAGAGAAACCAATTCCTTTTGAATAAGACTTGATTCCAATCAATGTACAAAAGAACATAAAGGAGAATGAGAAACCAATTCCTTTGGAATAAGACTTGATTCCAATCAATGCAAAGGAACATAAAGAGAATGAGAAACCAATTCCTTTTGGAATAAGACTTGATTCCAATCAATGGCCAAAAGAACATAAAGAAGAAAGAGAAACCAATTCCTTAAGGATAAAAGACTTGATTCCAATCAATGTGCAAAAGGAACATAAAGGAGAATGAGAAACCAATTCCTTTTGGAATAAGACTTGATTCCAATCAATGGCCAAAAGAACATAAAGAAGAAAGAGAAACCAATTTCTTAAGGATAAGACTTGATTCCAATCATTGCAAAAGGAACATAAAGAGAATGAGAAACCAATTCCTTTTGGAATAAGACTTGATTCCAATCAATGGCAAAAGAACATAAAAAGAAAGAGAAACCAATTCCTTTTGGAATAAAGACTTGATTCCAATCAATGGCAAAAGAACATAAAGAAGAATGAGAAACCAATTCCTTTTGGAATAAGACTTGATTCCAATCAATGGCAAAAGAACATAAAGGAGAATGAGAAACCAATTCCTTTTGGAATAAGACTTGATTCCAATCAATGGCCAAAGGAACATAAAGAAGAATGAGAAACCAATTCCTTAAGGAATAAGACTTGATTCCAATCAATGGCCAAAAGGAACATAAAGAAGAATGAGAAACCAATTCCTTAAGAATAAGACTTGATTCCAATCAATTGCAAAGGAACATAAAGAGAATGAGAAACCAATTCCTTTTGGAATAAGACTTGATTCCAATCAATGGCCAAAAGAACATAAAGAAGAAAGAGAAACCAATTCTTAAGGATAAAGACTTGATTCCAATCAATTGCAAAAGGAACATAAAGGAGAATGAGAAACCAATTCCTTTTGGAATAAGACTTGATTCCAATCAATGGTCAAAAGAACAAAAAAGAAAGAGAAACCAATTCCTTAACGATAAGACTTGATTCCAATCAATGTACAAAAGGAACATAAAGGAGAATGAGAAACCAATTCTTTTGGAATAAGACTTGATTCCAATCAATGGCCAAAAGAACATAAAAGAGAAAGAGAAACCAATTCCTTTTGGATAAGAGACTTGATTCCAATCAATTGCAAAAGAACATAAAGAATGAGAAACCAATTCCTTTTGGAATAAGACTTGATTCCAATCAATGGCAAAGGAACATAAAGAAGAATGAGAAACCAATTCCTTTTGGATAAGACTTGATTCCAATCAATGGCAAAAGAACATAAAAAGAATGAGAAACCAATTCCTTTTGGAATAAGACTTGATTCCAATCAATGGCAAAAGAACATAAAGAAGAATGAGAAACCAATTCCTTTTGGAATAAGACTTGATTCCAATCAATTGCAAAGGAACATAAAGAGAATGAGAAACCAATTCCTTTTGGAATAAGACTTGATTCCAATCAATGGCCAAAAGAACATAAAGAAGAAAGATAAACCAATTCCTTAAGGATAAGACTTGATTCCAATCAATTGCAAAGGAACATAAAGGAGAATGAGAAACCAATTCCTTTGGAATAAGACTTGATTCCAATCAATGGCCAAAAGAACCATAAAGAAGAAAGAGAAACCAATTTCTTAAGGATAAGACTTGATTCCAATCAATTCAAAAGGAACATAAAGGAAATGAGAAACCAATTCTTTTGGAATAAGACTTGATTCCAATCAATGGCAAAAGAACATAAAGGAAAGAGAAACCAATTCCTTTGGATAAAGACTTGATTCCAATCAATGGCAAAAGGAACATAAAGAAAATGAGAAACCAATTCCTTTTGGAATAAGACTTGATTCCACACGATTGCAAAAGGAACATAAAGGAGATGGAAAAGCCCATTTCTTTTGGAATAAGACTTGATTCCAATCAATGGTCAAAAGAACATAAAGAAGAAAGATAAACCAATTCCTTAAGGATAAGACTTGATTCCAATCAATGTGCAAAAGGAACATAAAGGAATGAGAAACCAATTCCTTTGGAATAAGACTTGATTCCAATCAATGCAAATGGAACATAAAGGAAAGAGAAACCAATTCCTTTTGGAATAAGACTTGATTCCAATCAATGGCAAAAGAACATAAAGAAGAAAGAGAAACCAATTCCTTAAGGATAAAGACTTGATTCCAATCAATTGCAAATGGAACATAAAGGAGAATGAGAAACCAATTCCTTTTGGAATAAGACTTGATTCCAATCAATGGCAAAAGAACATAAAAGAGAATGAGAAACCAATTCCTTTTGGAATAAGACTTGATTCCAATCAATGGCAAAAAGAACATAAAGAAGAAGGAGAAACCAATTCCTTTTGGAATAAGACTTGATTCCAATCAATGCAAAAGAACATAAAGAGAAAGAGAAACCAATTCCTTTTGGAATAAAGACTTGATTCCAATCAATTGCAAAGGAACATAAAGAGAATGAGAAACCAATTCTTTTGGAATAAGACTTGATTCCAATCAATGGCCACAAAGGAACATAAAGAAGAAAGAGAAACCAATTCCTTTTGAATAAGACTTGATTCCAATCAATTGCAAAAAGAACATAAAGAAGAATGAGAAACCAATTCCTTTTGGAATAAGACTTGATTCCAATCAATGGCAAAAGAACATAAAGAAGAAGAGAAACCAATTCCTTTTGGAATAAGACTTGATTCCAATCAATGCAAAAGGAACATAAAAAGAATGAGAAACCAATTCCTTTGGAATAAGACTTGATTCCAATCAATGGCCAAAAGAACATAAAGAAGAAAGAGAAACCAATTGCTTTGGATAAAGACTTGATTCCAATCAATTGCAAAGGAACATAAAGAGAATGAGAAACCAATTCCTTTTGGAATAAGACTTGATTCCAATCAATGGTCAAAAGAACATAAAGAAGAAGAGAAACCAATTCCTTTTGGAATAAGACTTGATTCCAATCAATGTACAAAAGGAACATAAAGGAGAATGAGAAACCAATTCCTTTTGGAATAAGACTTGATTCCAATCAATGGCCAAAAGGAACATAAACAAGAATGAGAAACCAATTGCTTTTGGAATAAGACTTGATTCCAATCAATGCAAAAGGAACATAAAGGAGAATGAGAAACCAATTCCATTTGGAATAAGACTTGGTTCCAATCAATGGCCAAAAGAACATAAAGAAGAATGAGAAACCAATACCTTTTGGATTAAGACTTGATTCCATTCAATGCCCAAAAGTACTTAAAGCAGAGTGAGAAACCAATTCCTTTGGAATAAGACTTGCTTTCAATCAATGGCCAAAAGAACTTAAAGAAGAAAGAGAAACCAATTCCTTTTGGAATAAGACTTGATTCCAATCAATGGCCAAAAGAACATAAAAAAGAATGAGAAAACAATTCCTTAGGGAATAAGACTTGATTCCAATCAATGGCAAAAGAACATAAAAGAAAGAGAAACCAATTGCTTAAGGATAAGACTTGATTCCAATCAATTGCAAAGGAACATAAAGGAGAATGAGAAACCAATTCCTTTGGAATAAGACTTGATTCCAATCAATGGCAAAAGAACATAAAGAAGAAAGAGAAACCAATTCTTTTGGAATAAAGACTTGATTCCAATCAATTGCAAAAGAACATAAAGGAGAATGAGAAACCAATTCCTTTTGGAATAAGACTTGATTCCAATCAATGGCAAAAGAACATAAAAAGAAGAGAAACCAATTGCTTAAGGAATAAGACTTGATTCCAATCAATTGCAAAGGAACATAAAGGAGAATGAGAAACCAATTCCTTTGGAATAAGACTTGATTCCAATCAATGGCAAAAGAACATAAAGAAGAAGAGAACCAATTCCTTTTGGATAAGACTTGATTCCAATCAATTGCAAAGGAACATAAAGGAGAATGAGAAACCAATTCCTTTTGGAATAAGACTTGATTCCAATCAATGGCCAAAAGAACAAAAAGAGAATGAGAAACCAATTCTTTGGAATAAAGACTTGATTCCAATCAATTGCAAATGGAACATAAAGGAGAATGAGAAACCAATTCCTTTTGGAATAAGACTTGATTCCAATCAATGGCCAAAAGAACATAAAAAGAAAGAGAAACCAATTCCTTAAGGATAAGACTTGATTCCAATCAATTGCACAAGGAACATAAAGGAGAATGAGAAACCAATTCCTTTTGGAATAAGACTTGATTCCAATCAATGGCCAAAAGGAACATAAAGGAGAATGAGAAACCAATTCCTTTTGGATTAAGACTTGATCCCATTCAATGCACAAAAGAACATAAAGAAGAAAGAGAAACCAATTCCTTTGGAATAAGACTTGATTCCAATCAATTACAAAAGGAACATAAAGGAAAGAGAAACCAATTCCTTTTGGAATAAGACTTGATTCCAATCAATGCAAAAGAACATAAAGAGAATGAGAAACCAATTCCTTTGGAATAAGACTTGATTCCAATCAATGGCAAAAGGAACATAAAGAAGAATGAGAAACCAATTCCTTTGGAATAAGACTTGATTCCAATCAATGGCAAAAGAACATAAAGAAGAATGAGAAACCAATTCCTTAAGGAATAAGACTTGATTCCAATCAATGTACAAAAGGAACATAAAAGAAGAATGAGAAACCAATTCCTTTGGAATAAGACTTGGTTCCAATCAATTCCAAAAGGAACATAAAGGAGAATGAGAAACCAATTCCTTTTGGAATAAGACTTGATTCCAATCAACGGCCAAAAGAACATAAAGAAGAAAGAGAAACCAATTGCTTAAGGATAAGACTTGATTCCAATCAATTGCAAAAGGAATATAAAAGGAGAATGAGAAAACCAATTCCTTTTGGAATAAGACTTGATCTTAACTGAATTGGGTCAAAAGAACCAAAAGAAGAAAGAAAAACCAATACAGAATGACATTATATTTGATCTCTAATCAATGTACAAAAGGAACATAAAGGAGAGAACAGAACAGAATTCCTTTTGGAATATGACTTGATTCCAATCATCGTCAAAAGGAACATAAAAGAAGAATGAGAAACCAATTCACAAGGATAAAGACATGATCTCCAATCAATTAAAAAGGAACATAACGCATCAATGAGAAATTAAATCAGCCTTTGGAGTAAGACTTGATTCCAACCAATGGCCACAAAACAACTTAAAGAAGAAAGAGAAAAACAATTGCTTAAGGATAAGACTTGATTCCAATCAATTGTAAATGGAACAAGAAGGAGAATGAAGAACTAATTCCTTTTTGGACTAAGGCTTCATCTCCAATCAATGGCCAAAAGCACTTAAAGAAGAAAGAGGCTAATTGCTTAAGGATAAAGACTTGATTCCAATCAACCCAGACAAGGAATGATAATCTGGCCAATTAGAAACCAATTCCCTTTGGAATAAGACTTGATCTCCAAATCAACGCCAAAAAGAATCTAAAATGAAAGAGAAGAGCGCATTGCTTAAGGAGAAAGACTTGATCTCTCCAATCCATTGCACAAGGAACATAAACTACCAATGAGAAACCAATTCCTTTTGGAATAAGACTTGATTCCAATCAATGGCCAAAAGAATATCAAAGGAGTCCAAATAAAGAGAAACAAATTTCTTAACGATTAATACTTGATTCTAATCATATTTAGTGGCAAAAGAACATAAAGTGAGAATGAGAAACCAATTCCTTTTGGAATAAGACTTGATTCCAATCAATGGCCAAAGAACATAAAGCACAGGTGGAACAGAATAATATATTGGACATAAAGACTTGATTCCAATCAATTGCACACAGAGCATAAAGAAGAATAAGAAACCAATTCTTTGGAATAACACTCTGATTCTCCAATCACTGGCCAAAAGAACTTAAAGAAGAATGAGAAAGCAATTGCTTAACAGAAAGACTCAGATTCCAATCTACTGCAATGCAGAACATAACAAATGAATGAGAAACCAATTCCTTTTGGAATAAGACTTGATTACAATCAATGGTCAAAAGAACCAAAAGAAGAAAGAGAAACCAATTTCTTAACGACTAATACTTGGATTCTATTCATAAAATAAAAAAGGATCATAAAAGAGAATGAGAAACCAATTCTTTTGGAATAAGACTTGATTACAATCAATGGCCAAAAGAACTTAAAGAAGAAAGAGAAAGCACCATAAGGATAAAGACTTGATTCCAACTATCAAGTGTATTGGAACATAATAAATAATGAGAAACTAATTCATTTTGGAATAAGACTTTGATTCCAATCAATGGTCAAAAGAACCACAGTGCTAAGACAAAACCAATTTAACTTTTGGATTAAGACTTGATTCTAATTATTTAAAAAGGAACATAAGGAGAAATGAGAAACCAATTCCTTTTTGTAATAAGACTTGATTCCAATCAACGTGTCAAAAGAACCAAAAAAGAGAAGAGAAACCAATTCCTTTCAACAATACTTGATTCTAATCAATGGCAAAAGGAAATGATAAGAGGAATGAGAAACTAATTCCTTTGGAATAAGACTTGATTCCAATAAACTAACACACAAAAGGAATTTAAGAAGAAATAGAAACCAATTGCTTAAGGATAAAGACATGATTCCAATCGATCGGGCATGCTTAAATACACCACACCAGAATGAGAAACCAATTCCATTTTGGAATAAGACTTGATTCCAATTGAAGGGCAAAAGAACTTAAAGAAAGAGAAGAAACCAATTAGTTAATAGAGTAAAGACTCCAATTCCAGGCAATCACTGTACAATGGAACATAAAGAGATCGAGAAACCAATTCATTTTGGAATAAGATTCTGATACCATAATCAATGCCAAAAAGAACTTAAAGAAGAAAGAGAAAGCAATTGCTTGAGGATAAAGACTTGATTCAAATCCATTGCACTGTCAAGAGAAGATACAGTCAATGAGAAACCAATTCCAGTTTAAATAAAGACTTGATTCCAATCAATGGTCATAAAAGAACCAAAAGAACAGAAACCAATTCCTTTGGAATAACGACTTACTACCAATCAATGGCAAAAGAACATAAAGGAGAATGAGAAACCAATTCTTTTGGAATAAGACTTGATTCAATCAATGCAAAAGAACATAAAGAAGAAAGAGAAACCAATTCCTTTGGAATAAGACTTGATTCTAATCATTTAAATGGAAGACATAAAGGAGAATGAGAAACCAATTCCTTTTGGAAAAAGACTTCATTCCAACTAATGGTCAAAAGAACCAAAAGCAGTTGTTAAAACCAATTCCTGTTGGAACTAAATAATACTTGATTCTAATCAATGTAATAAAAGAATATAAAGAAATTGAGAAACTAATTCCTTTTGGAATAAGACTTGATTCCAATCAATGGCCAAAAAGAACATAAAAAGAAGAAAGAGAAACCAATTGCTTAAGGATAAAGACATGATCTCAATCAACTGCAAACGCTGAACATAACTGTCAATGAGAAACCAATTCCTTTTGGAATAAGATTTGATTCCAATCAATGGCCAAAAGAACGTAAAGAAGACAAAGGGAAGACAATTCCATTTAAGGAGAAAGACTCGATTCCAATCAATGTGCAAATGAACATATAAGGAGAATGAGAAAGTCCAATTCCTTTGGAATAAATACTTGATTCCAATCACTAACGTACAAAAGGAACATAAAGAAGAAAGAGAACCCAATTGCTTAAGGAATAAAGACTTGATTCCAATCAATTGCACAAGGAACATAAATCTGATGTTGAGAAACCAATTCCTTTGGAATGGTACTTGATTCCAATCAAATTACTGTTAATCAAGAAGAAAGAGAAGAGATTGCATAAAGATTAAGTCTCGATTCCAATCAATTGGTCAAATGGAACATAAAGAGAATGAGAAACCAATTCCTTTTGGAATGAGATTCTGATTCCAATCACTTGTTAATCTAGAACTGAAAGAAGAAGAGATACCAATTGTTTTAGGACAAAGACTTGATTCCAATCAATCGCAAATGGAACATAAAGGAGAATGAGAAACCAATTCCTTTGGGAATAAGACTTGATTCCAATCAATGGTTAAAGAACTAAAGAAACCAATTCCTAGAGAAACCAATTCTTTAAGGAAAGAACTTAAAGGAACAAAAGAGAATTGATTCCAATCAATTCCTTAAGAACAGAAAGAGAAGAGAAACCAATTTCTTAACGATAATATTTGATTCCAACTACTTACAAAAGGAACATAATGGGAGAATTAAACCAATTCTTTTTGGACAAAGACTTGATTCCAACTAATGGCCAAAAGAACTTAAAGAAGATAGAGAAGCCATAATTTCTTAAGGAAAAAGAGTCGATTTACAATCACTAATTGCAAATGGAACACAAATAGAAATGAGGATCCAATTCCTTTGGAACAAGACTTGATTCCAACTGGGTTGCTAAGACCTTAAAGAAGAAAGAGAAGAATTGTTTAAGGATAAGACTTGATTCCAATCTAATTGCAAAGGAACACAAAGGAGAATGAGAAACCAATTCTTTTGGAATAAGATCAGATCTGCAATCAAATACTAAAAGAACATTCTAAAAAGAAAGAGAAACCAATTGTTAAGGATAAAGAGACACATTCCAACTGAACTGTGAGACAAGGAACATAATCTGGCTAATCTAGAAACCACTCCCATTTGGAATAAGATTTTGAGATACCAACTAATACAAAGGAACTTAAAGAAGAAAGAGAAAGCAATTGCTTAAGGAATAAAGACTTGATCTAAATCCATTGGGTACAACCAATATACTGTAGCCAATGAGAAACCAATTCAACTTTAGAATAAGACTTGATTCTAATCAATGGTCAAAGAACTAAAAGAAGAAATAGGAAACCAATTCCCTAACGTATTAATACTTGATTCTAATCATTTAAAAAAGGAACATAAAGGAGAATGAGAAACCACCTCTTTTTGGAAGTGACTTGATTCTTAATCAACAGTCAAAAGAACATAAAAAGAAGAAGAAAACCAATTTGTTAATGAGATTAATACTTGATTCTAATCAATGTACAAAAGGAACATAAAGGAGAATGAGAAACCAATTCCTTTGGAATAAGATCACATTCCAATCTAAAGGAAAGAACTTAGTGAAGACAGTGAGAAGCCAATTGCTTGCTGTGAAAGACTTGATTCTAGTTTTTAACTGTAAATGAAAACAAAGGAGAATGAGAAACCACCCCTTTGGAATAAGACTTGATTACAATCAATGGCCAAAAGAACTTAAAGAAGAAAGAGAAAGCAATTGCTTAAGGATAAAGACTTGATTCCAATCACGTGTGGGCAAAAGGAATATAAATACCAATTATAGTCCAATTCATTTTGGAATAAGACTTGATTCCAATCAACGTGTCATGCTAACCAAAAGGTAAACAGAAACCACCCCTGAACGAGATTAATACTTGATTCTAATTATTTAAAAAGTAATATAAAGGAGAGGGAGAAACCAATTCCTTTTGGAATAAGACTTGATTCCAATCAATGCACAAAAAGAACCAAAAAAGAATGAGAAAACCAATTTCAACGATAAATACTTGATTCTAATCACAGATAAAGTATGAAATATAAAAGTGAGTAATGAGAAACCAATTCCTTTGGAATAACACTCGATTCCAATCAATGGCCAAAAGAATTTAAGAAGAAATAAAAACCAATTCATGCATGATGTTATTACTTGATCTCCAATCGACTCCACAAGGATCATAGCTGGCCACTGATAAACCAATTCCATTTGAATAAGACTTGATTCCAAATCAATGGCCAAAAGAACTTGTACACAAAGATAGCCCACCGCTTTAAGGATAAAGACTTGAATCCATTCAATTGCAAATTCAACACTGCACAGAGAAACCAATTCCCTTGGAAACAGACTTGATTCGAACTACAATGGCAAAAGAACATCAAAGAGAATGAGAAACCAATTGTTATGGAATAAAGACATGATTCCAATCAACTCATAGAACATAATAGATAACTAGAAACGAATTCCTATTTGAATAAGACTTGATACCAATCAATGTACAAAAGGAACATAAAGAAGAAATGAGAAAGCAATTGGTTAATAGATACAAGATTTGATTCCAACCACTTTATACAAAGGAACATATAGGTCAAATAATAGAACTAATCACTTTTGAATAAGACTTCATTCCAACCAATTCACAAAGTTAACCAAAGTAGAAGTTGCAGGAACACAATTCCTTAACGATTGAATATCACTTAATTCCATTTAATGGCATAATGAACATAAAGAAGAATGAAATAATTCTTCTTTGGAATAAGACTTCATCTATAACCAACGGCTGTTATTAACCAAGTAAGAAAGAGAAACCACAATTTCCAGTTAATTATTAATACTTGATTCTAATCAATACAAAAGGAACATAAAGGAGAATGAGAAACTAATTCTTTTGAATAAGATACTTGATCTCAACTAATGGCTAAAAAGAATATATAGAAGCAAAGAGTAAACAATTAAGTATGAGGTACATAAGACTTGATTCCAATCAACTACAAGAAGAGAACTGTCAATGAGAAACCAATTCCTTTGGAATAATAATTTGATTCCAATCAAACACAAAGAATTTAAAAGAAAAGGAAGACAATTACTTACGATAAAGACTTGAGATCTAATCAATTGCCAAATGAAACATAAAGGAGAATGTTAAACCAATTCCTTTTGACAAGACTTGATTCCAATCACTACTAAAGAACTTAAAAAGTTAGCAGCAGAACTCAATTCCTAAGTTGGGTTGGATAAAGACTTGATCCAAATCAATTGCAAATACAAGGAACATAATCCACAAGGAGAAACCAATCTCCTTTGGTCAATTAGACTTGAACCAATCAATTTCAAAAGGAATTTAAGAGAAGAAAGACACCAATTGCTTAAGGATAAAGTCTTCATTCCAATCAATTAAATGAATATAAAGAAGAATGAGAAACCAATTCCTGAAGGAATGAGACTTGATTCCAATCAATACAAAAGAACATAAAGAGAATGATACATAAATTCCTGGCTGAGATGAAAGACTTGATTCCAATCAATGCAAAACTAACATAATAAAGAATGACAGAACCAATTCCTTGGGGGAAGAAGACTTGATTCCATCTCAATGGGCAAAAGAACATAAACCAGCAAGAGAGGTCCACTTTCTGAATGAATGAATACTTGATTCCAAATCATCATGTAAGAATACAAGGAGAAACAGAGTCACTCCTTGGAATGGATCATCTGGTTTCTTCAGTAACTTAGTAATACAGGCTGTTTCTATGGTAAGAGCTGTCAATGCATCAAATGAACATGAAAAGGAGAATGAGAAAACCAATTCCTTTGGAACAAGACTTGATTCCAATCAATGGCAAACAAAGAACCTAAAGAAGAAATGATAATAATTCGTTTATGACAAAGACTTGATTCCAAATCAATTGTAAATGAACATTAAGGAGAACGAGAAACCACCCTTTGAAATAAGACTTGATTCCAATCAATGGCCTAAAGACAATCCAAAAGAAAGAGAAACCACCATTTCTTAAGGATATAATACAGATTCCAACTCAACTGCAAAAGTGAACATAACTAACAATGAATTAACAATTCATTGATTGGAATAAGACTTGATTCCAACTATTGCTAAAAGGAACCCAAAGAAGGTAGAGAGAAAGAATCACAGGAATAAAGACATCGATTCAAATCAATGCATAACTATATACCAATGATAGAAACTGAAACCAAGTTGGAAGAAGACTTGATCTATAACTGAATAAATGGCAAGAGAAACAAATAAACAGAATGAGAAACCAATTGCTTTGAACCATTATATTTCATTTCTAACAATCAATTCTAAAGGAATGATAAAGGAGAATGAGAGTCTATTCCTTTGGAAAAAGACTTGATTCTAATCAATGGCCAACAGAACCAAAAAGAAGAAAGAAAAAACCAATTGCTTAAGAACATTGTATTGATTCTAATCTAGGCTGTGTTTAAGGAATATAAAGGATAATGAGGTTCCAATTCCTTTTGGAATAAGATCTGATTCCAATCACTGGCTAGAAAGAACACAAAAAGAAAGAGAGAAACCAATTATTAAAGATAAAGACAGATTCAACTAATCTTGCAACAGCGAATACAACTAATAATGGGAAACCAATTCCTTTGAAATAACACTTGATTCAACGATAAATGGCCAAAAGAACTTAGCAAAGAGGCAAGAGATAATTACTTGAAGATAAAGACTTGATTCCAATCAACTGCAAATGGAACATAAAGAAGAATAAGAAACCAATTCCATTTGGAATAAGACTTCATTCCAATCAACTGCCAAAGAATTAAAAAGATATAAAAACTGAATGGTTAAGGAAGAATACATCCCAACTAATTGCCAAGGCTAATATAATCATTATAGAGAAACTAATTATTTAAGGAATAAAGACTTGATCACAATTAAAGCACAAAGGAACCAAATAAAGGAGAAAGATAATCCAATTCCTATTAAGAGAAGACTTGATTTCAATCAACTGTAAATTGTAATAAAAATAGAGAATTATAAACAAATTCCTTTTGGAATAAGATTTGATTCCAACTTCAAGGCCAAGTGAAATAATCAAAACAAGAAATATAGAAAACCAATTTCTTCACGATGAATACTTCTGATTCCAAACAATTACAAAAGTGGAACATTATGGAGAACTAGAAACCAATTTTCTTGAATAAGACTTGATTCCAACCAATGGCCACAACAATTTAAATAGTAAATAGTTTAAACCAATTTTAAGGATGAAGACTCAATTCCAACTAATTTAAACAGAAGATAAAGGAGAACAGAAACCAATTCATTTTGAACAAGACTTGATTCTAACGAATAGCCAAAAGAACCAAAACTAAAGAACTAATAATTACATGGAGGATATCTTGATTCCAATCAACTTGCATAAGGAAGATAACTAAGAGTCAATGAGAAACCAATTCCTTTGGAATAAGACTTGATTCTAAACATTGGCATTAATTAACATAAAGGAGAATGAGAAACCAAATCCTTAATTGGATATAATACTTGATTTTAATCATTGGCAAAACGAACACAAAGGAGAATGAGAATTAAATTCCTTAAGGAATAAGACGGATTCCAGAATCAAACACAAAAGACTAAAAAGAAGGTGTATAAAGACTTTTGGAACAAGAGGGGCACCATCTAATCAACTAGAAATGTGGAACACAAGAAGAATGAGAAACCAATTCTTTGCACAAGACTTCATTCCAATCAATTGGCTAAAAGAACATAAACCAGTAGTGAAACCAATTGTTCGGCGCAGATAGGTTATATATTCCAATCAATCTACAAAGGAACATTTGATAACGATCAATGAGAAACCAATCCCATTTGGATTAAGACTTGATTCCAATCAATGACCAAAAGAACTTAAAGAAGAAAGAGGCTTGAATTGTTATAAATAAGACTTGATTCCAATCAATTGCAAATGGAACATAAAGGAAGAATGAGAACTCAATTCCTTGGAATAAGACTTGATTCCAATCAATGGTCAAAATAACTAAAAGAAGAAGAAACCAAGTTCTTAACGCTTAATACTTGATTCTAATCAATGCACAAAATAACATAAATGAGAACAGAAACCACCTCTTTGGAATAAGACTTTGATTCCAATCAATGGCCAAAGAACTTAAAGAAGAATGAGAAGACAATTGTTTAAGGATAAAGACTCCCATTCCAGTCTAAGAATCTGCAAATGGAACATAAAGGAGAATGAGAAACCAATTTTTGGAATAAGACTTGATTCCAATCAATGGCCAAAATAACTTAAAGAAAAAAAGAGAAGCAATGTCTGTTTAAGGATAATGACTTGATTCCACTCAATTGCAAAATACTCTGGAACATAAAGGAGAATGAGGAATCCACTCCTTTGGAATAAGACTTGATCTCCAATCAACGGTCAAAAGAACCAAAAGAAGAAAGAGAAACCAATTCCTATGGAATCAGTAATACTTGATTCTAATCATTTACCAAAGGAAATAGCAGGAGAATGAGTAAACAATTCCTTGAATGTGATCAGATTTCAACCAACACCAAAAGAACTTAAAAAGAAAGAGAAATTAATTGTTGGCAGAAATGGCACAAGATTCCAATCAATGCAACCCATTAAGGAACATAATCTGTCAATGGGAAACTAATTCCATTTGGAATAATACTCTGATTCCAATCAATGGCCAAAAGAACATTAAAGAAAGGGAAGACAATTACTTAAGGATAAAGACTCTGATTCCAACCAATTGCAAATGAACATATAAAGAGAATAAGAAACCAATTCCTTTCTAATAAGACTTGATTCCAATCAATGGCCAAAAAGAACTTTAAAGAAGAGAGAGAAGCCACCCGCTTAAGGATAAAGACTTGATTCCAATCAATCTGCACAAGCAACATAACGGACAATGAGAAACCAATTCCTTTGGAATGAAGGACTTGATTCCAAACAATCGCCAAAGAACGCTGCTAAAGGAAAAGAGAAGCCAATTGCTATGGAATGTAGACTTGATTCCAATCAATTGCACAAGGAACATAAAGGAGAATGAGAAACCAATTCCGCTTGTAATAAAGACTTGATTCTAATCGATGGTCAAAAGAACTTAAAGAAGAAAGAGAAATCAAAGCTTTAACGCTTAATACTTGATTCTAATCATGTACAAAAGGAACAAAAGAGAATGAGAAACCAATTCCTTTAAGAAGAGACTTGATTCCAATCAACACAAAAGAATCTCAAAGGTTGAAAGAAAATATAATTGCTTAAGGACAGTCTTCATTCCAATCAACTGCAAAATGAACATACAGAATGAGAAACTAATTCCTTTGGAACAAGACTTGATCACAATCAATGAGCATAAAAGAGAACTTGAAGAAAAAGGAGAAGACACTGCTTAAGACAAAGACTTGATTCCAATCAATCACAAATGAACATAGGGCAGAATGAGAAACCAATTCCTTGGGAACAAGACTTGATTCCAATCAATGGTTAAAAGAACCAAAAGAAGAAAGAGAAACCAATTTCTTTGGATACGACTTGATTCCAATCAATGGCCAAAAGAACATAAAAGAAAGAGAAACCAATTCTTTGGATAAACACTTGATTCCAACCATTTACAAAGGAACACAAAAGGAGAACGAAACCAATTCCTTGGAATAAGACTTGATTCCAATCAATGCCAAAAGAACTTAAAGAAGGAAGAGAAGCCACTCTCCTTTACAGTGACTCACTTTATCTGGGAATTCAATGGCAAATGGAATACAAGTGAGAATTGAGAGAAACCACACCTTCCTTTCGGACAAGACTTGATTCCAACTAATGGCCAAAAGAACTTAAAGTGAAAGAATAGCCAATTGTTTATGAAAAAGAGAGTTTATTTCAATCAATTGCAAATGGAAATATAGTTAGGAGAATGAGAAACCGTAATTCCTTTTGGAATAAGCACTTGATTCCAATCACAATGGCCGTAATAACTCACTAGGTGAGGAAGACAATTGGCTATAAGGATAAAAGACTTGATTCCAACCAATTGCCAATAACATAAATGAGAATTTATAAACCAATTCTTTTGGAATAAGACTTGATTCCAATCAATGGCCAAAAGAACTAGTGAAGAAGAGAAACCAATTATTTAAGGATAAAGACATGATTCCAATCAACTGCACAAGGAACATAACTGTCAATCTAGAAACTACAATTCCATTTTGAATAAGACTTGGATAACAATCAATGGCTAAAAGAACTTAAAGAAGAAAGAGAAGCCAACTGCTTAAGGATAAAGACTTGATTCCAGATCATAATTGCAAATGGAAATACATAAAGGAGAATGAGAAACCAATTCCTTAAGGAATAAGCTTTGATTCCAATCAATGGTTAAAGGAACCAAAATACAGTGAGAAACCACTCTCTTAACGATGAATACTTGATTCCAAACAATTTACAAAAGGGAAGTAATAGTAGTAGAACTAGAAACCAATTCCTTTGGAACAAGACTTGATTCCAATCAATGGCCAAAAGAATCTGAAAGGCGAATGAGAAGCCAATTCTTCTTAAGATAAAGACTTGATCTCAATCACCGTGCTCTAACACAAATGAGAATGAGAAACCAATTCCTTTGGAATAACACTTTGATTCCAATCAATGGCCAAAAGAACTTAAAGACGAAAGAGAAACCAAGTGCTTAAGGGATAAAGACACTTGATTCCAACTGAATTCTGTAGAACTAACATAACGGTCAATGAGAAACCAACCCCTTTGAATAAGATTTGATTCCAATCCATGGTCAAATAGAACCAAAAAGAAGAAATAGGTCCACTTTCTTAACGATTAATACTTGATTCTAATCATTTAAAAATGGAACATAAAGGAGAATGAGAAACCACCTTCCTTTGGAATAAGACTTGATTCCAATCACGGCCAAACGAACTTGGGGTGAAGAAAGTAGAAACCACTTGCTAAAGGACAAAGACTCGATTCCAATCAATTGCAAATGGAACATAAAGGAGAATGGAGAACCAATTCCATTGGTACAAGACTCCAGATTCCAACTCACTAACAAATAAACTTAAAAGAGAAGAGAAACTAATTGCTTAAAGATAAAGACAAGATTCCAATCACCAGACATAGAATATATTTTGTCAACTAGAAACCAATTTCTTGAATAAGACTTGATTCCAATCAATGACCAAAAGGAATCCTGTGCAGAGAAGTCCAATTCCTGTTAAGGATAAAGACATGATTCCAATCAACTCCACAAGGAACATACTTAATAACATGAAACCAATCTCCATCTGGAATCAACACTTGATTCTAATCAATTAAAGATAGTCTATGTTAAGAAGAAAGAGAAGACAATTACTTAAGGATAAAGACTCTGATTCCAATCAATTGCAATAGGAAGATAAAGGAGAAGAAGAAACTAATTTCTTTTGGAATAAGACTTGATTCATAATCAATGGCCACAAGAACCATAAAGAAGAAAGAGTAAGCCAATTGCTTAAGGATAACGACTTTGATTCCCAATTAATTGCACAAAGCAACATAAACGACAATGAGAAATCCAATTCCTTAAACAGAGACTTGATTCCAATCAATGGCCAAAAAGAACATCAAGCACAGGTGCCAATTGCTAAAGGATAAAGACTTCATCTCCAATCATTTAGTAAATGGAACGTAAAGGAGAATAGAGAAACCAATTTCTTTTGGAATAAGATTTGATTCAAACCACGTGGCAAAATTAAAGAAGAAAGAGAAGCCAATTGTTTAAGGATAAAGACTTGATTCCAATCAACCCATTGAAAGATAACGGCCACCCAGAGAAATCAATTCCATTTGAATAAGACTTGATATCAATCACCGCCAAAAAGAACTTTAAAGAAGAGAGAAGCCAATTGTTTGTTGATGAAAGACTTGATTCGAAACTATTTGGTAAATGGAACATAAAGGAGAATGAGAAACCAATCTCGCTTGGAATAAGACTTGATTCCAAATCAACGTCAAAAGCAATCATAAAGAAGAAAGAGAAACCAAGTTCTTAACGCTTAATACTTGATCTAAACCAATGTGCAAAATACATAAAGGAGAATGAGAAACGAATTCCTTTGGAATAAGACTTGATTCCAAATCAACGCCAAAAGAATCAAGAGAGAAAGAGAAGACCAATTTGTTAAGGAGTAAAGTCTCGATTCCAATCAATTGCAAATGGAAATATAAAGGAGAGTGAGAAACCAATTCCTTTTGAATAAGTGACTTGATTCCAATCAATGGTATGAAAAGAACTTAAAAAGAAAAAAAGATAAGATAATTCGCTAATGATAAAGACTTGATTCCAATCAATGGCAAAGGAACATAAAGAATGAGAAACCAATTCCTTTGGAATAAGACTTGATTCCAATGAATTGCAAAAGGACATAAAGGAGAGAATGAGAAACCAATTCCTTTTGGGAATAAGACTTGATTCCAACTGCTGGTTAAAAGAACCAAAAAGTACAGAGAAACCAATTCTTAACTATTGAATACTTGATTCCAATCATGTACAAAATAAACATAGAAGCGAGAAACCAATTCCTTTTGAATAAGACTTGATTCCAATCAATGCAAAAGAACATAAAAAGAATGAGAAACCAATTCCTTTTGGAATAAGACTTGATTCCAATCAATGGCCAAAAGAACTTAAAGAAGCAAGAGAAGCCAATTCCTTAAGGAAAAGATCTGATTTCAATCAATTGCAAATGGAGCTGTAAAGGAGAATGAGAAACCAATTCTTTTTGAATAAGATGACTTGATTCCAATCAATGGCCAAAAGAACTTAAAGAAGTAAGATAAGCCAATTGTTTAAGGAAAAGAGTCATTTAACCAATTGCAACAACATAAAGGAGAATGAGAAACCAATTCCTTTTGGTCAAAGACTTTGACCCAATCAATGGCCAAAAGAACATAAAAAGAAAGAGAAACCAATTCCTTTGGATAAAGACTTGATTCCAATCAATGCAAAAGAAACATAAAGAAGAAATGAGAAACCAATTCCTTTGGAATAAAGACTTGATTCCAATCAATTGCAAAGGAACATAAAGGAGAATGAGAACCAATTCCTTTTGAATAAGACTTGATTCCAATCAATGGCCAAAAGAACCATAAAGAGAAAGAGAAACCAATTCCTTAAGGATAAAGACTTGATTCCAATCAATGCAAAAGGAACATAAAGGAGAATGAGAAACCAATTCCTTTTGGAATAAGACTTGATTCCAATCAATGCAAAAGAACATAAAAAGAATGAGAAACCAATTCCTTTGGAATAAGACTTGATTCCAATCATGGCCAAAAGAACATAAAGAAGAAAGAGAAACCAATTCTTAAGATAAAGACTTGATTCCAATCAATTGCAAAAGAACATAAAGGAGAATGAGAAACCATTCCTTTGGAATAAGACTTGATTCCAATCAATGGCCAAAGAGAACATAAAGAAGAAAGAGAAACCAATTCCTAAGGATAAGACTTGATTCCAATCATGTACAAAAGGAACATAAAGGAGAATGAGAAACCAATTCTTTGGAATAAGACTTGATTCCAATCAATGGCCAAAGAACATAAAAAGAAAGAAACCAATTCCTTTGGATAAAGACTTGATTCCAATCAATTGCAAAGGAACATAAAGGAGAATGAGAAACCAATTCCTTGGAATAAGACTTGATTCCAATCAATTGCAAAAGGAACATAAAGAAGAAAGAAACCAATTCCTTTGGAATAAGACTTGATTCCAATCAATGGCAAAAGAACCATAAAGAAGAAAGAGAAACCAATTCTTAACGAATAAGACTTGATTCCAATCATGTACAAAAGAACATAAAGGGAAATGAGAAACCAATTCTTTTGGAATAAGACTTGATTCCAATCAATTGCAAAAGGAACATAAAGGAGAATGAGAAACCAATTCCTTTGGAATAAGACTTGATTCCAATCAATGGCCAAAAGAACATAAAGAAGAAAGAGAACCAATTTAAGGATAAAGACTTGATTCCAATCAATTGCAAAAGGAACATAAAGAGAATGAGAAACCAATTCCTTGAATAAGACTTGATTCCAATCAATGGCCAAAAGAACAAAAAAGGAAAGAGAAACCAATTTCTAAGGATAATACTTGATTCCAATCATGTACAAAAGGAACATAAAAGGAGAATGAGAAACCAATTCCTTTGGAATAAGACTTGATTCCAATCAATGGCCAAAATAAAAAAGAATGAGAAACCAATTGCTTTGGATAAAGACTTGATTCCAATCAATGGCCAAAAGAACATAAAGGAAATGAGAAACCAATACCTTTTGGATTAAGACTTGCTTCCAATCAATTGCAAATGGAACATAAAGGAGAATGAGAAACCAATTCCTTTTGGAATAAGACTTGATTCCAATCAATGGCAAAAGAACCAAAGAAGAAAGAGAAACCAATTTCTTAACGATTAAGACTTGATTCCAATCATGTACAAAAGAACATAAAGAGAATGAGAAACCAATTCCTTTGGAATAAGACTTGATTCCAATCAATGCAAAAGAACATAAAGAGAATGAGAAACCAATTCCTTTGGAATAAGACTTGATTCCAATCAATGGCAAAAGAACATAAAAGAAGAGAGAACCAATTCCTTAAGGATAAAGACTTGATTCCAATCAATTGCAAATGGAACATAAAGGAGAATGAGAAACCAATTCCTTTTGGAATAAGACTTGATTCCAATCAATGGCCAAAAGAACCAAAAGAAGAAAGAGAAACCAATTTAACGAATAAGACTTGATTCCAATCATGTACAAAGGAACATAAAGGAGAATGAGAAACCAATTCCTTTGGAATAAGACTTGATTCCAATCAATGGCAAAAGAACTTAAAAGAAAGAGAAACCAATTCCTTTTGGATAAAGACTTGATTCCAATCAATTGCAAAAGGAACATAAGAAGAATGAGAAACCAATTCCATTTGAATAAGACTTGATTCCAATCAATGCAAATGGAACATAAAGGAGAAGAGAAACCAATTCTTGGAATAAGACTTGATTCCAATCAATGGTCAAAGGAACAAAAGAAGAAAGAGAAACCAATTCTTAACGATTAAGACTTGATTCTAATCATGTACAAAAGGAACATAAAGGAGAATGAGAAACCAATTCCTTTGGAATAAGACTTGATTCCAATCAATGCAAAGGAACATAAAAGAATGAGAAACCAATTCCTTTGGAATAAGACTTGATTCCAATCATGGCCAAAGAACATAAAGAAGAAAGAGAAACCAATTCCTTAAGGATAAAAGACTTGATTCCAATCAATTGCAAATGGAACATAAAGGAGAATGAGAAACCAATTCCTTTTGGAATAAGACTTGATTCCAATCAATGGTCAAAAGAACCAAAGAGAAAGAGAAACCAATTGCTTAAGGATAAAGACATGATTGCAATCATGTTCGAAAGGAACATAAAGGAGAATGAGAAACCAATTCCTTTTGGAATAAGACTTGATTCCAATCAATGGCCAAAAGAACTTAAAGAAGAAAGAGAAACCAATTGCTTAAGGATAAAGACTTGATTCCAATCAATTGCACAAGGAACATAAAGAAATGAGAAACCAATTCCTTGGAATAAGACTTGATTCCAATCAATGGCCAAAGGAACATAAAGGAGAAAGAGAAACCAATTCCTTTTGGAATAAGACTTGATTCCAATCAATGGTCAAAAGAACCAAAAGAAGAAAGAGAAACCAATTCCTTTTGGAATAAGACTTGATTCCAATCAATGGCCAAAAGAACTTAAAGAAGAATGAGAAACCAATTCTTTGGAATAAGACTTGATTCTAATCAATTGCAAATAGAACATAAAGGAGAATGAGAAAACAAATCCCTTTAGAATAAGACTTGATTCCAATCAATGGCCAAACAGACAAAAAGAAGAAAGGGAAACCAATTGCTTAAGATAAAGACTTGATTCCAATCAATTGCAAATGCAACATAAAGGAGAATAGGAAACCAATGCCTTTTGGGATAAGACTTGATTCCAATCAATGGCCAAAAGAACCAAAAGAGGAAAGAGAAACCAATGCTTAGGGATAAAGACTTGATTCCAATCAATTGCAGAAGGAACATAAAGGAGAATGGGAAACCAATTCCCTTTTCAATAAGACTTGATTCCAATCAATGGCCGAAAGAACAAAAAGAAGAAAAAGAAACCAATTGCTTATGGAAAAAGACTTGATTCCAATCAATTGCAAAAGGAACATAAAAGAATGAGAAAACCAATTCCATTTGGAATAAGACATGATTCCAATCAATTGCAAAAGGAACAAGAAGGAGAATGAGAAACCAATTCCTTTTGGAAAAAGACTTGATTCCAATCCATGGTCAAAAGAACCAAAAGAAGAAATAGAAACCAATTTCTTAACGATGAAGACTTGATTCCAATCATGTACAAAAGGAGCATAAAGGAGAATGAGAAACCAATTCCTTAAGGAATAAGACTTGATCCCAATCAATTGCATGGAACACATAAAGAAATGAGAAACCAATTCCTTTTGGAATAAGACTTGATTCCAATCAATGGTCAAAAGAACTTAAAAAAGAAAGAGAAGCCAATTGCTTAAGAATAAAGACTTGATTCCAATCAATTGCAAATGGAACATAAAGGAGAATGAGAAACCAATTCCTTTTGGAATAAGACTTGATTCCAATCAATGGCCAAAAGAACTAAAAGAAGAAAGAGAAACCAATTTCTTAACGGTTAATACTTGATTCTAATCACGTACAAAAGTAGCATAAAGGAAATGAGAAACCAATTCCTTTTGGAATAAGACTTGATTCCAATCAATGGCCA
>JAVHNN010000044.1:0-55903 GCA_031439585.1 Pterocarpus macrocarpus
TAATTCCTAATGGATTAAGACATGCATCCAATCAATGGCCAAAAGAACTTAAAGAACAAAGAATAAAGGAAACCAATTCCTATGGATTAAGACTTGTTTCAATCAATGGCCAAAAGAACTTAAAGGACAAAGACAAACTAATTCCTAATGGATTAAGACATGCATCAATCAATGGCCAAAAGAACTTAAAAGAACAAAGGGAAACCAATTCCTTATGGATTAAGACTTGTTTCAATCAATGGCCAAAAGAACTTAAATGGGACAAAGACAAAACAAACTAATTCCTAATGGATTAAGACATGCATCCAATCAATGGCCAAAAGAACTTAAAGAACAAAAGGAAACCAATTCCTTATGGATTAAGACTTGTTTCCAATCAATGGCCAAAAGAACTTAAGGACAAAGACAAACCAATTCCTAATGGATTAAGACATGCATCCAATCAATGGCCAAAAGAACTTAAAGAACAAAGACAAACCAATTCCTAATGGATTAAGACTTGCATCCAATCAATGGCCAAAAGAACTTAAAGAACAAAGACAAACCAATTCCTAATGGATTAAGACATGCATCCAATCAATGGCCAAAAGAACTTAAAGAACAAAGACAAACCAATTCCTAATGGATTAAGACATGCATCCAATCAATGGCCAAAAGAACTTAAAGAACAAAGACAAACCAATTCCTAATGGATTAAGACTTGTTTCCAATCAATCGCCAAAAGAACATAAAGAACAAAGGGAAACCAATTCCTTTTGGATTAAGACTTGTTTCCAATCAATGGCAATAACAACTTAAAGAACAAAGAGAAACCAATTCCTTATGGATTAAGACTTGCTTCCAATCAATGGCCAAAAGAACTTAAAGAACAAAGGGAAACCAATTCCTTATGGATTAAGACTTGTTTCCAATCAATGGCCAAAAGAACTTAAAGGATAAAGACAAACAAATTCCTAATGGATTAAGACATGTTTCCAATCAATGGCCAAAAGAACTTAAAGAATAAAGCGAAACCAACTCCTTATGGATTAAGACTCGTTTCCAATCAATGGCCAAAAGAACTTAAAGAACAAAGGAAACTAATTCCTTATGGATTAAGACATGCATTCCAATCAATGGCCAAAAGAACTTAAAGAACAAAGGAAACCAATTCGTAATGGATTAAGATATGCATCCAATCAATGGCCGAAAGAACTTAAAGAACAAAAGGAAACCAATTCCTAATGGATTAAGACATGGATCCAATCAATCGCCAAAAGAACTTAAAGAACAAAGAAACCAATTCCTAATGGATTAAGACATGTGCATTCCAATCAATGGCCAAAAGAACTTAAAGAACAAAGAAACCAATTCCTAATGGATTAAGACTTGCATCCAATCAACGGCCAAAAGAACTTAATGAACAAAGGGAAACCAATTCCTTATAGATTAAGACTTGTTTCCAATCAATGGCCAAAAGAACTTAAAGAACAAAGAGAAACCAATTCCTTATGGATTAAGACTTGTGTCCAATCAATGGCCAAAAGAAAAAGGACAAAGACAAACTAATTCCTAATGGATTAAGACAAGCATTCAATCAATTGGCCAAAAGAACTTAAAGAACAAAGGGAAACCAATTCCTTATTGATTCAGACTTGCTTCCAGTCAATGGCCAAAAGAACTTAAAGAACAAATAGAAACCAATTCCCAAAGGATTAAGACTTGCTTCCAATCAATGGCTAAAAGAACTTAAAGGACAAAGATAAACTAATTCCTAATGGATTCAGACTTGCTTCCCATCAATGGCCAAAAGAACTTAAAGAACAAAGAGAAAACCAATTCCTAAAGAACAAATGGAAACCAATTCCTTATGGATTATTCCTTACACTTGCATTCCAATCAATGGCCAAAAGAACTTAAAGAACAAAGAGACCAATTCCTTATGGATTAAGACTTGCATCCAATCAATGGCCAAAAGAACTTAAAGGACAAAGACAAACTAATTCCTAATGGATTAAGACATGCATCCAATCAATGGCCAAAAGAACTTAAAGAACAAAGGGAAACCAATTCCTTATGGATTAAGACTTGCATCCAATCAATGGCCAAAAGAACTTTAAGAAGAAGGACAAACCAATTCCTTATGGATTAAGACTTGTTTCCAATCAATGGCCAAAAGAACTTAAAGAACAAAGGGAAACCAATTCCTTATGGATTAAGACTTGTTTCCAATCAATGGCCAAAAGAACTTAAAGAACAAAGAGAAATCCAATTCCTAAAGGATTAAGACTTGCTTCCAATCAATGGCCAAAAGAACTTAAAGGACAAAGGAAACCAATTCTTATGGATTAAGACTTGTTTCAATATGGATTAAAGGACAAAAGACTTGTAAGACATCCAATCAATGGCCAAAAGAACTTAAAGAACAAAGACAAACCAATTCCTATGGATTAAGACTTGTTTCCAATCAATGACCAAAAGAACTTAAAGGACAAAGACAAACAAATTCCTAATGGATGAAGACTTGCTTCCAATCAATGGCCAAAATAACTTAAAGGACAAAGGGACAAACCAATTACTTATGGATTAAGACTTGTTTCCAATCAATGGCCAAAAGAACTTAAAGAACAAAGAGGAACCAATTCCTAATGGATTTAGACATGCATCCAATCGAAGGCCAAAAGAACTTAAAGAACAAGGGTAAACCAATTCCTTATGGATTAAGACATGCATCCAATTAATGGCCAAAAGAACTTAAAGGATAAAAACAAACGAATTCCTAATGGATTAAGACATGCATCCAATCAATGACCAAAAGAACTTAAAGAACAATGGGAAACCAATTCCTTATGGATTAAGACTTGTTTCCAATCAATGGCCAAAAGAACTTAAAGAACAAAGAGGAACCAATTGCTTATGGATTAAGACTTGTCTCCAATCAATGACCAAAAGAACTTAAAGGACAAAGGAAACCAATTCCTAATGGATTAAGACATGTTTCCAATCAATGGCCAAAAGAACTTAAAGAACAAAGAAACCAATTCCTAATGGATTAAGACTTGTTTCCAATCAATGGCCAAAAGAACTTAAAGAACAAAACGAAACCAATTCCTTATGGATTAAGACTTGTTTCCAATCAATGGCCAAAAGAACTTAAAGCACATAGACAAACTAATTCCTAATGGATTGAGACATGCATCCAATCAATGGCCAAAAGAACTTGAAGAACAAAAGGAAACCAATTCCTAATGGATTAAGACTTGTTTCCAATCAATGGCCAAAAGAACTTAAAGAACAAAGACAAACCAATTCCTAATGGATTAAGACATGTTTCCAATCAATGGCCAAAAGAACTTAAAGAACAAAGGAAACCAATTCCTAATGGATTAAGACTTGCATCCAATCAATGGCCAAAAGAACTTAAAGAACAAAGACAAACCAATTCCTAATGGATTAAGACTTGCATCCAATCAATGGCCAAAAGAACTTAAAGAACAAAGGAAACCAATTCCTTATGGATTAAGACTTGTTTCCAATCAATGGCCAAAAGAACTTAAAGAACAAAGACAAACCAATTCCTAATGGATTAAGACATGCATCCAATCAATGGCCAAAAGAACTTAAAGAACAAAGAAACCAATTCCTTATGGATTAAGACTTGCATTCCAATCAATGGCCAAAAGAACTTAAAGAACAAAGACAAACCAATTCCTAATGGATTAAGACTTGCATCCAATCAATGGCCAAAAGAACTTAAAGAACAAAGGAAACCAATTCCTTATGGATTAAGACTTGTTTCCAATCAATGGCCAAAAGAACTTAAAGAACAAAGACAAACTAATTCCTAATGGATTAAGACATGCATCCAATCAATGGCCAAAAGAACTTAAAGAACAAAGGAAACCAATTCCTAATGGATTAAGACTTGTTTCAATCAATGGCCAAAAGAACTTAAAGAACAAAGACAAACCAATTCCTAATGGATTAAGACATGCATCCAATCAATGGCCAAAAGAACTTAAAGAACAAAGACAAACCAATTCCTAATGGATTAAGACTTGTTTCCAATCAATGGCCAAAAGAACTTAAAGAACAAAGACAAACCAATTCCTAATGGATTAAGACTTGCATTCCAATCAATGGCCAAAAGAACTTAAAGAACAAAGGAAACCAATTCCTAATGGATTAAGACTTGTTTCAATCAATGGCCAAAAGAACTTAAAGAACAAAGACAAACCAATTCCTTATGGATTAAGACATGCATCCAATCAATGGCCAAAAGAACTTAAAGAACAAAGGAAACCAATTCCTTATGGATTAAGACTTGTTTCCAATCAATGGCCAAAAGAACTTAAAGAACAAAGACAAACTAATTCCTAATGGATTAAGACTTGCATCCAATCAATGGCCAAAAGAACTTAAAGAACAAAGACAAACCAATTCCTTATGGATTAAGACTTGTTTCCAATCAATGGCCAAAAGAACTTAAAGAACAAAGACAAACCAATTCCTAATGGATTAAGACTTGCATCCAATCAATGGCCAAAAGAACTTAAAGAACAAAGGAAACCAATTCCTTATGGATTAAGACTTGTTTCCAATCAATGGCCAAAAGAACTTAAAGAACAAAGACAAACCAATTCCTAATGGATTAAGACTTGCATCCAATCAATGGCCAAAAGAACTTAAAGAACAAAGGAAACCAATTCCTAATGGATTAAGACTTGTTTCCAATCAATGGCCAAAAGAACTTAAAGAACAAAGACAAACCAATTCCTAATGGATTAAGACATGCATCCAATCAATGGCCAAAAGAACTTAAAGAACAAAGGACAAACCAATTCCTTATGGATTAAGACTTGTTTCCAATCAATGGCCAAAAGAACTTAAAGAACAAAGACAAACTAATTCCTAATGGATTAAGATGCTTGTTTCCAATCAATGGCCAAAAGAACTTAAAGAACAAAGGAAACCAATTCCTAATGGATTAAGACTTGTTTCCAATCAATGGCCAAAAGAACTTAAAGAACAAAGACAAACCAATTCCTAATGGATTAAGACTTGCATCCAATCAATGGCCAAAAGAACTTAAAGAACAAAGGAAACCAATTCCTTATGGATTAAGACTTGTTTCCAATCAATGGCCAAAAGAACTTAAAGAACAAAGACAAACCAATTCCTAATGGATTAAGACATGCATCCAATCAATGGCCAAAAGAACTTAAAGAACAAAGGAAACCAATTCCTAATGGATTAAGACTTGTTTCCAATCAATGGCCAAAAGAACTTAAAGAACAAAGGAAACCAATTCCTAATGGATTAAGACTTGTTTCCAATCAATGGCCAAAAGAACTTAAAGAACAAAGGAAACCAATTCCTAATGGATTAAGACATGCATCCAATCAATGGCCAAAAGAACTTAAAGAACAAAGACAAACCAATTCCTAATGGATTAAGACTTGCATCCAATCAATGGCCAAAAGAACTTAAAGAACAAAGGAAACCAATTCCTTATGGATTAAGACATGCATCCAATCAATGGCCAAAAGAACTTAAAGAACAAAGGAAACCAATTCCTAATGGATTAAGACTTGCATTCCAATCAATGGCCAAAAGAACTTAAAGAACAAAGGAAACCAATTCCTTATGGATTAAGACTTGTTTCCAATCAATGGCCAAAAGAACTTAAAGAACAAAGACAAACTAATTCCTAATGGATTAAGACATGCATCCAATCAATGGCCAAAAGAACTTAAAGAACAAAGGAAACCAATTCCTAATGGATTAAGACTTGTTTCCAATCAATGGCCAAAAGAACTTAAAGAACAAAGACAAACCAATTCCTAATGGATTAAGACTTGCATCCAATCAATGGCCAAAAGAACTTAAAGAACAAAGGAAACCAATTCCTTATGGATTAAGACTTGTTTCAATCAATGGCCAAAAGAACTTAAAGAACAAAGACAAACCAATTCCTAATGGATTAAGACATGCATCCAATCAATGGCCAAAAGAACTTAAAGAACAAAGGAAACCAATTCCTTATGGATTAAGACTTGTTCCAATCAATGGCCAAAAGAACTTAAAGAACAAAGACAAACCAATTCCTAATGGATTAAGACATGCATCCAATCAATGGCCAAAAGAACTTAAAGAACAAAGGAAACCAATTCCTTATGGATTAATACTTGTTTCCGATTAATGGCCAAAAGAACTTAAAGAACAAAGACAAACTAATTCCCAATGGATTAAGACATGCATCCAATCAATGGCCAAAAGAACTTAAAGAACAAAGAAACCAATTCCTTATGGATTAAGACTTGTTTCCAATCAATGGCCAAAAGAACTTAAAGAACAAAGGAAACCAATTCCTAATGGATTAAGACATGCATCCAATCAATGGCCAAAAGAACTTAAAGAACAAAGCGAAACCAATTCCTTATGGATTAAGACTTGTTTCCAATCAATGGCCAAAAGAACTTAAAGAACAAAGCCAAACTAACTCCTAATGCATTAAGACAAGCATCCAATCAATGGCCAAAAGAACTTAAAGAACAAAGCGAAACCAATTCCTTATGGATTAAGACTTGTTTCCAATCAATGGCCAAAAGAACTTAAAGAACAAAGAAACTAATTCCTAATGGATTAAGACATGCATCCAATCAATGGCCAAAAGAACTTAAAGAACAAAGGAAACCAATTCCTTATGGATTAAGACTTGTTTCCAATCAATGGCCAAAAGAACTTAAAGAACAAAGACAAACCAATTCCTAATGATTAAGACTTGTTTCCAATCAATGGCCAAAAGAACTTAAAGAACAAAGGGAAACCAATTCCTTATGGACTAAGACTTGTTTCTAATCAATGGCCAAAAGAACTTAAAGGAGAAAGACAAACCACTTCCTAATGGATTAAGACATGCATCCAATCAATGGCCAAAAGAACTTAAAGAACAAAGAAAACCAATTCCTTATGGATTAAGACTTTTTTCCAATCTACGGCCAAAAGAACTTAAAGAACAAAGACAAACTAATTCCTAATGGATTAAGACATGCATCCAATCAATCGCCCAAAGAGCTTAAAGAACAAAGGAAACCAATTCCTTATGGATTAAGACTTGTTCCAATCAATGGCCAAAAGAACTTAAAGAACAAAGACAAACCAATTCCTAATGGATTAAGACATGCATCCAATCAATGGCCAAAAGAACTTAAAGAACAAAGGGAAACCAATTCCTTATGGATTAAGACTTGTTTCCAATCAATGGCCAAAAGAACTTAAAGGACAAAGACATACGAATTCCTAATGGATTAAGACATGCATCCAATCAATGGCCAAAAGAACTTAAAGAACAAATGGACAAACCAATTCCTAATGGATTAAGACTTGTTTCCAATCAATGGCCAAAAGAACTTAAAGAACAAAGAAACCAATTCCTAATGGATTAAGACTTGTTTCCAATCAATGGCCAAAAGAACTTAAAGAACAAAGACAAACCAATTCCTAATGGATTAAGACTTGTTTCCAATCAATGGCCAAAAGAACTTAAAGAACAAAGACAAACTAATTCCTAATGGATTAAGACTTGTTTCCAATCAATGGCCAAAAGAACTTAAAGAACAAAGACAAACCAATTCCTAATGGATTAAGACTTGCATCCAATCAATGGCCAAAAGAACTTAAAGAACAAAGACAAACCAATTCCTAATGGATTAAGACTTGTTTCCAATCAATGGCCAAAAGAACTTAAAGAACAAAGACAAACCAATTCCTAATGGATTAAGACACTTGTTTCCATCCAATCAATGGCCAAAAGAACTTAAAGAACAAAGACAAACCAATTCCTTATGGATTAAGACTTGTTTCCAATCAATGGCCAAAAGAACTTAAAGAACAAAGACAAACTAATTCCTAATGGATTAAGACATGCATCCAATCAATGGCCAAAAGAACTTAAAGAACAAAGACAAACCAATTCCTTATGGATTAAGACTTGTTTCCAATCAATGGCCAAAAGAACTTAAAGAACAAAGAAACCAATTCCTTATGGATTAAGACTTGTTTCCAATCAATGGCCAAAAGAACTTAAAGAACAAAGACAAACCAATTCCTAATGGATTAAGACTTGTTTCCAATCAATGGCCAAAAGAACTTAAAGAACAAAGAAACCAATTCCTAATGGATTAAGACATGCATCCAATCAATGGCCAAAAGAACTTAAAGAACAAAGAAACCAATTCCTAATGGATTAAGACTTGTTTCCAATCAATGGCCAAAAGAACTTAAAGACAAAGGAAACCAATTCCTAATGGATTAAGACATGCATCCAATCAATGGCCAAAAGAACTTAAAGAACAAAGGAAACCAATTCCTTATGGATTAAGACTTGTTTCCAATCAATGGCCAAAAGAACTTAAAGAACAAAGACAAACCAATTCCTAATGGATTAAGACATGCATCCAATCAATGGCCAAAAGAACTTAAAGAACAAAGAAACCAATTCCTAATGGATTAAGACTTGCATCCAATCAATGGCCAAAAGAACTTAAAGAACAAAGGAAACCAATTCCTAATGGATTAAGACTTGCATCCAATCAATGGCCAAAAGAACTTAAAGAACAAAGACAAACCAATTCCTAATGGATTAAGACATGTTTCCAATCAATGGCCAAAAGAACTTAAAGAACAAAGAAACCAATTCCTAATGGATTAAGACATGTTTCCAATCAATGGCCAAAAGAACTTAAAGAACAAAGACAAACCAATTCCTAATGGATTAAGACTTGCATCCAATCAATGGCCAAAAGAACTTAAAGAACAAAGACAAACCAATTCCTAATGGATTAAGACTTGCATTCCAATCAATGGCCAAAAGAACTTAAAGAACAAAGAAACCAATTCCTTATGGATTAAGACTTGTTTCCAATTAATGGCCAAAAGAACTTAAAGAACAAAGGAAAATCCAATTCCTTATGGATTAAGTCTTGTTTCCAATAATGGCCAAAAGAACTTAAAGAACAAAGAAACCAATTCCTAATGGATTAAGACTTGTTTCCAATCAATGGCCAAAAGAACTTAAAGAACAAAGACAAACCAATTCCTAATGGATTAAGACTTGTTTCCAATAAATGGCCAAAAGAACTTAAAGGACAATGACAAACTAATTCCTAATGGATTAAGACATGCATCCAATCAATGGCCAAAAGAACTTAAAGAACAAAGACAAACTAATTCCTAATGGATTAAGACTTGTTTCCAATCAATGGCCAAAAGAACTTAAAGAACAAAGAAACCAATTCCTAATGGATTAAGACTTGTTTGCAATCAATGGCCAAAAGAACTTTCAGAACAAGGGCAAACCAATTCCTTATGGATTAAGACTTGCATCCAATCAATGGCCAATAGAACTTAAAGAACAAAGGGAAACCAATTCCTAATGGATTAAGACATGCATCCAATCAATGGCCAAAAGAACTTCGAGAACAAAGGGAAACCAATTCCTTATGGATTAAGACATGTTTCCAATCAATGGCCAAAAGAACTTAAAGAACAAAGAGAAAACCAAATCCTGAAGGATTAAGAGTTGCTTCCAATCAATGACCAAAAGAACTTAAAGGACAAAGACAAACAAATTCCTAATGGATGAAGACTTGCTTCCAATCAATGGCCAAAATAACTTAAAGGACAAAGACAAATGAATTCCTAATGGATGAAGACTTGCTTCCAATCAATGGCCAAAAGAACATAAAGAACAAAGGGAAACCAATTCCTAATGGATTAAGACTTGTTTCAATCAATGGCCAAAAGAACATAAAGAACAAAGGGAAACCAATTCCTAATGGATTAAGACATGCATCCAATCAATGGCCAAAAGAACTTAAAGAACAAAGGGAAACCAATTCCTTATGGATTAAGACATGTTTCCACTCAATGGCCAAAAGAACTTAAAGAACAAAGGCAAACCAATTGCTTGTGGATTAAGACTTGCTTCCAATCAATGGCCAAAAGAACTTAAAGAACAAAGAGAAAACCAAATCCTGAAGGATTAAGAGTTGCTTCCAATCAATGACCAAAAGAACTTAAAGGACAAAGAAACCAATTCCTAATGGATTAAGACTTGCATCCAATCAATGGCCAAAAGAACTTAAAGAACAAAGGGAAACTAATTCCTTATGGATTAAGACTTGTTTCCAATCAATGGCCAAAAGAACTTACAGGACAAAGACATTCAAATTCCTAATGGATTAACACGTGCATCCAATCAATGGCCAAAAGAACTTAAAGAACAAAGAGATACCAATTCCTAAAGGATTAAGACTTGCTTCCAATCAATGGCCAAAAGAACTTAAAGGACAAAGACAAACGAATTCCTAATGGATTATGACTTGCTTCCAATCAATGGCTAAAAGAACTTAAAGAACAAAGAGAAACCAATTCCTTTTGGATTAAGACTTGTTTCTAATCAATGCCCAAAAGAACTTAAAGAACAAAGACAAACTAATTCCTAATGGATTAAGACTTGTTTCCAATCAATGGCAAAAAGAACTGAAAGAACAAAGCAAACCAATTCCTTATGGATTAAGACTTGTCTCCAATCAATGGCCAAAAGAACTTAAAGGACAAAGACAAACCAATTCCTAATGGATTAAGACATGCATCCAATCAATGGCCAAAAGAACTTAAAGAACAAAGGAAACCAATTCCTTATGGACTAAGACTTCTTTCCAATCAATGGCCAAAAGAACTTAAAGAACAAAGACAAACCAATTCCTAATGGATTAAGACATGCATCCAATCAATGGCCAAAAGAACTAAAAGAACAAACTGAAACCAATTCCTTATGGATTAAGACTTGTTTCCAATCAATGGCCAAAAGAACTTAAAGGACAAAGACAAACCAATTCCTAATGGATTAAGACATGCATCCAATCAATGGCCAAAAGAACTTTAAGAACAAAGACAAACCAATTCCTTATGGATTAAGACTTGTCTCCAATCAATGGCCAAAAGAACTTAAAGAACAAAGACAAACTAATTCCTAATGGATTAAGACATGCATCCAATCAATGGCCAAAAGAACTTAAAGAACAAAGGAAACCAATTCCTTATGGATTAAGACTTGTTTCCAATCAATGGCCAAAAGAACTTAAAGAACAAAGACAAACTAATTCCTAATGGATTAAGACATGCATCCAATCAATGGCCAAAAGAACTTAAAGAACAAAGGAAACCAATTCCTTATGGATTAAGACTTGTTTCCAATCAATGGCCAAAAGAACTTGAAGGACAAAGACAAACTAATTCCTAATGGATTAAGACATGCATCCAATCAATGGCCAAAAGAACTTGAAGAACAAAGGAAACCAATTCCTTGTGGACTAAGACTTGTTTCCAATCAATGGCCAAAAGAACTTAAAGGACAAAGACAAACTAATTCCTAATGGATTAAGACATGCATCCAATCAATGGCCAAAAGAACTTAAAGAACAAAGGAAACCAATTCCTTATGGAATAAGACTTGGATCCGATCAATGGCCAAAAGAACTTAAAGAACAAAGACAAACTAATTCCTAATGGATTAAGACATGCATCCAATCAATGGCCAAAAGAACTTAAAGAACAAATGGAAACCAATTCCTTATGGATTAAGACTTGTTTCCAATCAATGGCCAAAAGAACTGAAAGGACAAAGACAAACTAATTCCTAATGGATTAAGACATGCATCCAATCAATGGCCAAAAGAACTTGAAGAACTAAAGGAAACCAATTCCTTATGGATTAAGACTTGATTTCAATCAATGGCCAAAAGAACTTAAAGGACAAAGACAAACTAATTCCTAATGGATTAAGACATGCATCCAATCAATGGCCAAAAGAACTTAAAGAACAAAGGAAGCCAATTCCTTATGGATTAAGACTTGTTTCAATCAATGGCCAAAAGAACTTAAAGGACAAAGACAAACTAATTCCTAATGGATTAAGACATGCATCCAATCAATGGCCAAAAGAACTTTAAGAACAAAGGGAAACCAATTCCCTATGGATTAAGACTTGTTTCCAATCAATGGCCAGAAGAACTTAAAGAACAAAGATAAACCAATTCCTTATGGATTAAGACTTGTTTCCAATCAATGGCCAAAAGAACTTAAAGAACAAAGGAAACCAATTCCTAATGGATTAAGACTTGTTTCCAATCAATGGCCAAAAGAACTTAAAGAACAAAGACAAACCAATTCCTAATGGATTAAGACTTGCATCCAATCAATGGCCAAAAGAACTTAAAGAACAAAGGAAACCAATTCCTAATGGATTAAGACATGTTTCCAATCAATGGCCAAAAGAACTTAAAGAACAAAGACAAACCAATTCCTAATGGAATAAGACTTGCATCCAATCAATGGCCAAAAGAACTTGAAGAACAAAAGGAAACCAATTCCTTATGGATTCAGACTTGTTTCCATTCGATGGCCAAAGGAACTTAAAGAACAAAGCCAAACTGATTGCTAATGGATTAAGACATGTATCCAATCAATGGCCAAAAGAACTAAAAGAACAAAGGGAAACCAACTCCTTATGGATTAAGACATGCATCCAATCAATGGCCAAAAGAACTTTAAGCACAAAGGGAAACGAATTCCTAATGGATTAAGACATGCATCCAATCAATGGCCAAAAGAACTTAAAGAACAAAGGGAAACCAATTCCTTATGGATTAAGACTTGTTTCCAATCAATGGCCAAAAGAACTTAAAGGACAAAGCCAAACTAATTCCTAATGGATTAAGACATGCATCCAATCAATGGCCAAAAGAACTTAAAGAACAAAAGGAAACCAATTCCTAATGGATTAAGACTTGTTTCAATCAATGGCCAAAAGAACTTAAAGGACAAAGCCAAACTAATTCCTAATGGATTAAGACATGCATCCAATCAATGGCCAAAAGAACTTAAAGAACAAAGGGAAATGAATTCCTAATGGATTAAGACATGCATCCAATCAATGGCCAAAAGAACTTAAAGAACAAAGAGAAACCAATTCCTTATGGATGAAGACTTGCATCCAATCAATGGCCAAAAAGAACTTAAAGAACAAAGGAAACCAATTCCTTATGGAATAAGACTTGTTTCCAACCAATGGCCAAAAGAACATAAAGAACAAAAACAAACCAATTACTTATGGATTAAGACTTGTTTCCAATCAATGGCCAAAGAACTTAAAGAACAAAGGAAACCAATTCCTAATGGATTAAGACTTGTTTCAATCAATGGCCAAAAGAACTTAAAGAACAAAGACAAACCAATTCCTAATGGATTAAGACATGCATCCAATCAATGGCCAAAAGAACTTAAAGAACAAAGAAACCAATTCCTAATGGATTAAGACTTGTTTCCAATCAATGGCCAAAAGAACTTAAAGAACAAAGACAAACTAATTCCTAATGGATTAAGACATGCATCCAATCAATGGCCAAAAGAACTTAAAGAACAAAGAAACCAATTCCTAATGGATTAAGACTTGTTTCAATCAATGGCCAAAAAGAACTTAAAGAACAAAGACAAACTAATTCCTAATGGATTAAGACATGTTTCCAATCAATGGCCAAAAGAACTTAAAGAACAAAGGAAACCAATTCCTAATGGATTAAGACTTGTTTCCAATCAATGGCCAAAAGAACTTAAAGAACAAAGACAAACCAATTCCTAATGGATTAAGACATGCATCCAATCAATGGCCAAAAGAACTTAAAGAACAAAGGAAACCAATTCCTTATGGACTAAGACTTGTTTCCAATCAATGGCCAAAAGAACTTAAAGGACAAAGACAAACTAATTCCTAATGGATTCAGACATGCATCCAATCAATGGCCAAAAGAACTTAAAGAACAAAGGGAAACCAATTCCTTATGGATTAAGACTTGTCTCCAATCAATGGCCAAAAGAACTTAAAGGACAAAGACAAACTAATTCCTAATGGATTAAGACATGCATCCAATCAATGGCCAAAAGAACTTAAAGAACAAAGGAAACCAATTCCTTATGGACTAAGACTTGTTTCCAATCAATGGCCAAAAGAACTTAAGGACAAAGGAAACTAATTCCTAATGGATTAAGACATGCATCCAATCAATGGCCAAAAGAACTTAAAGAACAAAGGAAACCAATTCCTTATGGATTAAGACTTGTTTCCAATCAATGGCCAAAAGAACTTAAAGAACAAAGAGAAACTAATTCCTAATGGATTAAGACATGCATCCAATCAATGGCCAAAAGAGCTTAAAGAACAAAGGGAAACTAATTCCTAATGGATTAAGACTTGTTTCCAATCAATGGCCAAAAGAACTTAAAGAACAAAGACAAACCAATTCCTAATGGATTAAGACATGCATCCAATCAATGGCCAAAAGAACTTAAAGAACAAAGGACAAACCAATTCCTAATGGATTAAGACTTGTTTCCAATCAATGGCCAAAAGAACTTAAAGAACAAAGACAAACTAATTCCTAATGGATTAAGACATGCATCCAATCAATGGCCAAAAGAACTTAAAGAACAAAGAAACCAATTCCTAATGGATTAAGACTTGTTTCCAATCAATGGCCAAAAGAACTTAAAGGACAAAGACAAACTAATTCCTAATGGATTAAGACATGCATCCAATCAATGGCCAAAAGAACTTAAAGAACAAAGGAAACCAATTCCTATGGATTAAGACTTGTTTCCAATCAATGGCCAAAAGAACTTAAAGAACAAAGACAAACTAATTCCTAATGGATTAAGACATGCATCCAATCAATGGCCAAAAGAACTTAAAGAACAAAGGAAACCAATTCCTAATGGATTAAGACTTGTTTCCAATCAATGGCCAAAAGAACTTAAAGAACAAAGAAAACCAATTCCTAATGGATTAAGACATGCATCCAATCAATGGCCAAAAGAACTTAAAGAACAAAGGAAACCAATTCCTTATGGATTAAGACTTGTTTCCAATCAATGGCCAAAAGAACTTAAAGAACAAAGACAAACTAATTCCTAATGGATTAAGACATGCATCCAATCAATGGCCAAAAGAACTTAAAGAACAAAGGAAACCAATTCCTTATGGATTAAGACTTGTTTCCAATCAATGGCCAAAAGAACTTAAAGAACAAAGACAAACCAATTCCTAATGGATTAAGACATGCATCCAATCAATGGCCAAAAGAACTTAAAGAACAAAGGAAACCAATTCCTTATGGATTAAGACTTGTTTCCAATCAATGGCCAAAAGAACTTAAAGAACAAAGACAAACTAATTCCTAATGGATTAAGACATGCATCCAATCAATGGCCAAAAGAACTTAAAGAACAAAGAAACCAATTCCTTATGGATTAAGACTTGTTTCCAATCAATGGCCAAAAGAACTTAAAGAACAAAGACAAACCAATTCCTAATGGATTAAGACATGCATCCAATCAATGGCCAAAAGAACTTAAAGAACAAAGGAAACCAATTCCTTATGGATTAAGACTTGTTTCCAATCAATGGCCAAAAGAACTTAAAGAACAAAGACAAACCAATTCCTAATGGATTAAGACATGCATCCAATCAATGGCCAAAAGAACTTAAAGAACAAAGGAAACCAATTCCTTATGGATTAAGACTTGTTTCCAATCAATGGCCAAAAGAACTTAAAGAACAAAGACAAACTAATTCCTAATGGATTAAGACATGCATCCAATCAATGGCCAAAAGAACTTAAAGAACAAAGAAACCAATTCCTTATGGATTAAGACTTGTTTCCAATCTATGGCCAAAAGAACTTAAAGGACAAAGACAAACTAATTCCTAATGGATTAAGACATGCATCCAATCAATGGCCAAAAGAACTTAAAGAACAAAGGAAACCAATTCCTTATGGATTAAGACTTGTTTCCAATCAATGGCCAAAAGAACTTAAAGAACAAAGACAAACTAATTCCTAATGGATTAAGACTTGCATCCAATCAATGGCCAAAAGAACTTAAAGAACAAAGGAAACCAATTCCTTATGGATTAAGACTTGTTTCCAATCAATGGCCAAAAGAACTTAAAGAAGAAAGACAAGCTAATTCCTAATAGATTAAGACATGCATCCAATCAATGGCCAAAAGAACTTAAAGAACAAAGGAAACCAATTCCTTATGGACTAAGACTTGTTTCCAATCAATGGCCAAAAGAACTTAAAGAACAAAGACAAACCAATTCCTAATGGATTAAGACATGCATCCAATCAATGGCCAAAAGAACTTAAAGAACAAAGACAAACCAATTCCTAATGGATTAAGACTTGTTTCCAATCAATGGCCAAAAGAACTTAAAGAACAAAGACAAACTAATTCCTAATGGATTAAGACTTGTTTCCAATCAATGGCCAAAAGAACTTAAAGAACAAAGACAAACCAATTCCTAATGGATTAAGACTTGTTTCCAATCAATGGCCAAAAGAACTTAAAGAACAAAGACAAACCAATTCCTAATGGATTAAGACTTGCATCCAATCAATGGCCAAAAGAACTTAAAGAACAAAGACAAACCAATTCCTAATGGATTAAGACTTGTTTCCAATCAATGGCCAAAAGAACTTAAAGAACAAAGACAAACCAATTCCTTATGGATTAAGACTTGTTTCCAATCAATGGCCAAAAGAACTTAAAGAACAAAGACAAACCAATTCCTAATGGATTAAGACATGCATCCAATCAATGGCCAAAAGAACTTAAAGAACAAAGAAAACCAATTCCTAATGGATTAAGACTTGTTTCCAATCAATGGCCAAAAGAACTTAAAGAACAAAGACAAACCAATTCCTAATGGATTAAGACTTGTTTCCAATCAATGGCCAAAAGAACTTAAAGAACAAAGGAAACCAATTCCTAATGGATTAAGACTTGTTTCCAATCAATGGCCAAAAGAACTTAAAGAACAAAGACAAACCAATTCCTAATGGATTAAGACTTGTTTCCAATCAATGGCCAAAAGAACTTAAAGAACAAAGGAAACCAATTCCTAATGGATTAAGACTTGTTTCCAATCAATGGCCAAAAGAACTTAAAGAACAAAGGAAACCAATTCCTAATGGATTAAGACTTGTTTCCAATCAATGGCCAAAAGAACTTAAGGACAAAGACAAACCAATTCCTAATGGATTAAGACATGTTTCCAATCAATGGCCAAAAGAACTTAAAGAACAAAGGAAACCAATTCCTAATGGATTAAGACATGTTTCCAATCAATGGCCAAAAGAACTTAAAGAACAAAGGAAACCAATTCCTATGGATTAAGACTTGCATCCAATCAATGGCCAAAAGAACTTAAAGAACAAAGACAAACCAATTCCTAATGGATTAAGACTTGTTTCCAATCAATGGCCAAAAGAACTTAAAGAACAAAGAAAACCAATTCCTAATGGATTAAGACTTGCATCCAATCAATGGCCAAAAGAACTTAAAGAACAAAGAAACCAATTCCTAATGGATTAAGACATGTTTCCAATCAATGGCCAAAAGAACTTAAAGAACAAAGAAACCAATTCCTTATGGATTAAGACATGCATCCAATCAATGGCCAAAAGAACTTAAAGAAAGAACAAAGACAAACCAATTCCTATGGATTAAGACTTGCATCCAATCAATGGCCAAAAGAACTTAAAGAACAAAGACAAACCAATTCCTAATGGATTAAGACTTGCATCCAATCAATGGCCAAAGAACTTAAAGAACAAAGGAAACCAATTCCTTATGGATTAAGACTTGTTTCCAATCAATGGCCAAAAGAACTTAAAGAACAAAGGAAACCTAATTCCTAATGGATTAAGACTTGTTTCCAATCAATGGCCAAAAGAACTTAAAGAACAAAGACAAACCAATTCCTAATGGATTAAGACTTGCATCCAATCAATGGCCAAAAGAACTTAAAGAACAAAGGAAACCAATTCCTTATGGATTAAGACTTGTTTCCAATCAATGGCCAAAAGAACTTAAAGAACAAAGACAAACCAATTCCTTATGGATTAAGACATGTTTCCAATCAATGGCCAAAAGAACTTAAAGAACAAAGGAAACCAATTCCTAATGGATTAAGACATGTTTCCAATCAATGGCCAAAAGAACTTAAAGGACAAAGACAAACTAATTCCTAATGGATTAAGACATGCATCCAATCAATGGCCAAAAGAACTTAAAGAACAAAGGGAAACCAATTCCTTATGGATTAAGACTTGTTTCAAATCAATGGCCAAAAGAACTTGAAGAACACAAGGAAACCAATTCCTTATGGATTAAGACTTGTTTCCAATTAATGGCCAAAAGAACTTAAAGAACATAGGCAAACCAATTCCTTATGGATTAAGACTTGCATCCAAACAATGGCCAAAAGAACTTTAAGGACAAAGACAAACGAATTCCTGATGGATTAAAACATGCATCCAATCAATGGCCAAAAGAACTTAAAGAACAAAGGGAAACTAATTCCTTATGGATTAAGACTTGTTTCCATTGAATGCCCAAAATAACTTAAAGAAGAATGAGAAACCAATTCCTGATGGATTAAAACATGCATCCAATCAATGGCCAAAAGAACTTAAAGAACAAAGGGAAACTAATTCCTTATGGAATATACTTGTTTCCAATTAATGGCCAAAAGAACTTAAAGGAGAAAGACAAACTAATTCCTATTGGATTAAGACATGCATCCAATCAATGGCCAAAAGAACTTTAAGAACAAAGGAAACCAATTCCTTATGGACTAAGACTTGTTTCCAATCAATGGCCAAAAGAACTTAAAGGACAAAGCCAAACTACTTCCTAATGGATTAAGACATGCATCCAATCAACGGCCAAAAGAACTTAAAGAACAAAAGGAAACCAATTCCATATGGATTAAGACTTGTTTCCAATCAATGGCCAAAAGAACTTAAAGCACAAAGACAAACTAATTCCTAATGGATTGAGACATGCATCCAATCAATGGCCAAAAGAACTTGAAGAACAAAGAAACCAATTCCTAATGGATTAAGACTTGTTCCAATCAATGGCCAAAAGAACTTAAAGAACAAAGACAAACCAATTCCTAATGGATTAAGACATGCATCCAATCAATGGCCAAAAGAACTTAAAGAACAAAGGAAACCAATTCCTAATGGATTAAGACATGTTCCAATCAATGGCCAAAAGAACTTAAAGAACAAAGACAAACCAATTCCTAATGGATTAAGACATGCATCCAATCAATGGCCAAAAGAACTTAAAGAACAAAGGAAACCAATTCCTAATGGATTAAGACTTGTTTCCGATCAATGGCCAAAAGAACTTAAAGAACAAAGCCAAACCAATTCCTTATGGATTAAGACATGCATCCAATCAATGGCCAAAAGAACTTATAGAACAAAGAGAAACCAATTCCTAATGGATTAAGACATGCATCCAATCAATGGCCAAAAGAACTTAAAGAACAAAGACAAACCAATTCCTATGGATTAAGACATGCATCCAATCAATGGCCAAAAGAACTTAAAGAACAAAGACAAACCAATTCCTAATGGATTAAGACATGCATCCAATCAATGGCCAAAAGAACTTAAAGAACAAAGACAAACCAATTCCTAATGGATTAAGACTTGTTTCCAATCAATGGCCAAAAGAACTTAAAGAACAAAGAAAACCAATTCCTAATGGATTAAGACTTGTTTCCAATCAATGGCCAAAAGAACTTAAAGAACAAAGAAACCTAATTCCTAATGGATTAAGACATGTTTCCAATCAATGGCCAAAAGAACTTAAAGAACAAAGACAAACCAATTCCTAATGGATTAAGACTTGCATCCAATCAATGGCCAAAAGAACTTAAAGAACAAAGAAACCTAATTCCTTAATGGATTAAGACTTGTTTCCAATCAATGGCCAAAAGAACTTAAAGAACAAAGGAAACCAATTCCTAATGGATTAAGACTTGTTTCCAATCAATGGCCAAAAGAACTTAAAGAACAAAGACAAACTAATTCCTAATGGATTAAGACATGCATCCAATCAATGGCCAAAAGAACTTAAAGAACAAAGAAAACCAATTCCTAATGGATTAAGACTTGTTTCCAATCAATGGCCAAAAGAACTTAAAGAACAAAGACAAACCAATTCCTAATGGATTAAGACTTGTTTCCAATCAATGGCCAAAAGAACTTAAAGAACAAAGACAAACCAATTCCTAATGGATTAAGACATGCATCCAATCAATGGCCAAAAGAACTTAAAGAACAAAGACAAACCAATTCCTAATGGATTAAGACTTGTTTCCAATCAATGGCCAAAAGAACTTAAAGAACAAAGAAACTAATTCCTAATGGATTAAGACATGCATCCAATCAATGGCCAAAAGAACTTAAAGAACAAAGACAAACCAATTCCTAATGGATTAAGACTTGTTTCCAATCAATGGCCAAAAGAACTTAAAGAACAAAGAAAACTAATTCCTAATGGATTAAGACATGCATCCAATCAATGGCCAAAAGAACTTAAAGAACAAAGAAACCAATTCCTAATGGATTAAGACATGCATCCAATCAATGGCCAAAAGAACTTAAAGAACAAAGGAAACCAATTCCTTATGGATTAAGACTTGTTTCCAATCAATGGCCAAAAGAACTTAAAGAACAAAGACAAACCAATTCCTAATGGATTAAGACTTGCATCCAATCAATGGCCAAAAGAACTTAAAGAACAAAGAAAACCAATTCCTTATGGATTAAGACTTGTTTCCAATCAATGGCCAAAAGAACTTAAAGAACAAAGACAAACCAATTCCTAATGGATTAAGACATGCATCCAATCAATGGCCAAAAGAACTTAAAGAACAAAGACAAACCAATTCCTAATGGATTAAGACATGTTTCCAATCAATGGCCAAAAGAACTTAAAGAACAAAGGAAACCAATTCCTAATGGATTAAGACATGCATCCAATCAATGGCCAAAAGAACTTAAAGAACAAAGAAAACCAATTCCTTATGGATTAAGACTTGTTTCCAATCAATGGCCAAAAGAACTTAAAGAACAAAGGAAACCAATTCCTAATGGATTAAGACATGTTTCCAATCAATGGCCAAAAGAACTTAAAGAACAAAGGAAACCAATTCCTAATGGATTAAGACTTGTTTCCAATCAATGGCCAAAAGAACTTAAAGAACAAAGGAAACCAATTCCTTATGGATTAAGACATGTTTCCAATCAATGGCCAAAAGAACTTAAAGAACAAAGAAAACAATTCCTAATGGATTAAGACATGCATCCAATCAATGGCCAAAAGAACTTAAAGAACAAAGAAAACCAATTCCTAATGGATTAAGACTTGTTTCCAATCAATGGCCAAAAGAACTTAAAGAACAAAGACAAACCAATTCCTAATGGATTAAGACTTGCATCCAATCAATGGCCAAAAGAACTTAAAGAACAAAGGGAAACCAATTCCTTATGGATTACGACTTGTTTCCAATCAATGGCCAAAAGAACTTAAAGGACAATGACAAACTAATTCCTAACGGATTAAGACATGCATCCAATCAATGGCCAAAAGAACTTACAGAACAAAGGACAACCAATTCCTTATGGATTAAGACTTGCTTCTAATCAATGGCTAATAGAACTTAAAGAACAAAGCGAAACTAATTCCTAAAGGATTAAGACTTGCTTCCAATCAATGGCCAAAAGAACTTAAAGAACAAAGACAAACCAATTCCTAATGGATTAAGACTTGTTTCCAATCAATGGCCAAAAGAACTTAAAGAACAAAGAAAACCAATTCCTAATGGATTAAGACTTGCATCCAATCAATGGCCAAAAGAACTTAAAGAACAAAGACAACCAATTCCTAATGGATTAAGACTTGCATCCAATCAATGGCCAAAAGAACTTAAAGAACAAAGAAAACAATTCCTAATGGATTAAGACATGTTTCCAATCAATGGCCAAAAGAACTTAAAGAACAAAGACAACCAATTCCTAATGGATTAAGACTTGTTTCCAATCAATGGCCAAAAGAACTTAAAGAACAAAGACAAACAATTCCTAATGGATTAAGACTTGTTTCCAATCAATGGCCAAAAGAACTTAAAGAACAAAGACAAACCAATTCCTAATGGATTAAGACTTGTTTCCAATCAATGGCCAAAAGAACTTAAAGAACAAAGACAAACCAATTCCTAATGGATTAAGACTTGTTTCAATCAATGGCCAAAAGAACTTAAAGAACAAAGAAACCAATTCCTAATGGATTAAGACTTGTTTCCAATCAATGGCCAAAAGAACTTAAAGAACAAAGAAAACCAATTCCTAATGGATTAAGACATGCATCCAATCAATGGCCAAAAGAACTTAAAGAACAAAGGAAACCAATTCCTTATGGATTAAGACTTGCATCCAATCAATGGCCAAAAGAACTTAAAGAACAAAGGAAACCAATTCCTAATGGATTAAGACTTGCATCCAATCAATGGCCAAAAGAACTTAAAGAACAAAGACAACCAATTCCTAATGGATTAAGACATGTTTCCGATCAATGGCCAAAAGAACTTAAAGAACAAAGCCAAACTAATTCCTAATGGATTAAGACATGTTTCCAATCAATGGCAAAAAGAACTTCAAGGACAAAGAAACCAATTCCTAATGGATTAAGACTTGTTTCCAATCAATGGCCAAAAGAACTTAAAGAACAAAGGAAACCAATTCCTAATGGATTAAGACATGCATCCAATCAATGGCCAAAAGAACTTAAAGAACAAAGGAAACCAATTCCTAATGGATTAAGACTTGTTTCCAATCAATGGCCAAAAGAACTTAAAGAACAAAGACAAACCAATTCCTAATGGATTAAGACATGCATCCAATCAATGGCCAAAAGAACTTAAAGAACAAAGGAAACCAATTCCTTATGGATTAAGACTTGTTTCCAATCAATGGCCAAAAGAACTTAAAGAACAAAGACAAACTAATTCCTAATGGATTAAGACATGCATCCAATCAATGGCCAAAAGAACTTAAAGAACAAAGAAACCAATTCCTTATGGATTAAGACTTGTTTCCAATCAATGGCCAAAAGAACTTAAAGAACAAAGACAAACCAATTCCTAATGGATTAAGACTTGCATCCAATCAATGGCCAAAAGAACTTAAAGAACAAAGGAAACCAATTCCTTATGGATTAAGACTTGTTTCCAATCAATGGCCAAAAGAACTTAAAGAACAAAGACAAACCTAATTCCTAATGGATTAAGACATGCATCCAATCAATGGCCAAAAGAACTTAAAGAACAAAGGAAACCAATTCCTAATGGATTAAGACTTGCTTCCAAGCAATGGCCAAATGAACTTAAAGAAAAAAGACAAACTAATTCCTAATGGATTAAGACATGCATCCAATCAATGGCCAAAAGAACTTAAAGAACAAAGAAACCAATTCCTAATGGATTAAGACTTGTTTCCAATCAATGGCCAAAAGAACTTAAAGAACAAAGACAAACCAATTCCTAATGGATTAAGACTTGCATCCAATCAATGGCCAAAAGAACTTAAAGAACAAAGAAACCAATTCCTTATGGATTAAGACTTGTTTCCAAGCAATGCCCAAATGAACCTAAAGAATAAAGACAAGCTAATTCCTAATCAATTAAGACATGCATCCAATCAATGGCCAAAAGAACTTAAAGATCAAAGGGAAACCAATTCCTTATGGATTAAGACTTGTTTCCAATCAATGGCCAAAAGAACTTAAAGAACAAAGACAAACCAATTCCTAATGGATTAAGACTTGCATCCAATCAATGGCCAAAAGAACTTAAAGAACAAAGAAACCAATTCCTTATGGATTAAGACTTGTTTCCAATCAATGGCCAAAAGAACTTAAAGAACAAAGACAAACCAATTCCTAATGGATTAAGACATGCATCCAATCAATGGCCAAAAGAACTTAAAAAACAAAGACAAACCAATTCCTTATGGATTAAGACTTGTTTCCAATCAATGGCCAAAAGAACTTAAAGAACAAAGACAAACTAATTCCTAATGGATTAAGACTTGCATCCAATCAATGGCCAAAAGAACTTAAAGAACAAAGGAAACCAATTCCTAATGGATTAAGACTTGTTTCCAATCAATGGCCAAAAGAACTTAAAGAACAAAGAAAACCAATTCCTAATGGATTAAGACTTGCATCCAATCAATGGCCAAAAGAACTTAAAGAACAAAGAAACCAATTCCTAATGGATTAAGACTTGTTTCCAATCAATGGCCAAAAGAACTTAAAGAACAAAGACAAACCAATTCCTAATGGATTAAGACTTGCATCCAATCAATGGCCAAAAGAACTTAAAGAACAAAGAAACCAATTCCTAATGGATTAAGACTTGTTTCCAATCAATGGCCAAAAGAACTTAAAGAACAAAGACAAACCAATTCCTAATGGATTAAGACATGCATCCAATCAATGGCCAAAAGAACTTAAAGAACAAAGACAAACTATGGATTCTTGTTTCCAATCAATGGAAAGAACTTAAGACATGACATCCAATCAATCCTAATGGATTAAGACATGCATCCAATCAATGGCCAAAAGAACTTAAAGAACAAAGGAAACCAATTCCTTATGGATTAAGACTTGTTTCCAATCAATGGCCAAAAGAACTTAAAGCATAAAGACAAACTAATTCCTAATGGATTAAGACATGCATGCAATCAATGGCCAAAAGAACTTAAAGAACAAAGGAAACCAATTCCTTATGGACTAAGACTTGTTTCCAATCAATGGCCAAAAGAACTTAAAGAAGAAAGACAAACTAATTCCTAATGGATTAAGACATGCATGCAATCAATGGCCAAAAGAACTTAAAGAACAAAGGAAACCAATTCCTTATGGACTAAGACTTGTTTCCAATCAATGGCCAAAAGAACTTAAAGACAAAGACAAACCAATTCCTAATGGATTAAGACATGCATCCAATCAATGGCCATAAGAACTTAAAGAACAAGAGGAAACCAATTCCTTATGGATTAAGACTTGTTTCCAATCAATGGACCAAAGCACTTAAAGAACAAAGACAAACCAATTCCTAATGGATTAAGACATGCATCCAATCAATGGCCAAAAGAACTTAAAGAACAAAGGAAACCAATTCCTATGGATTAAGACTTGTTTCCAATCAATGGCCAAAAGAACTTAAAGAACAAAGACAAACCAATTCCTAATGGATTAAGACATGCATCCAATCAATGGCCAAAAGAACTTAAAGAACAAAGGAAACCAATTCCTAATGGATTAAGACTTGTTTCCAATCAATGGCCAAAAGAACTTAAAGAACAAAGACAAACTAATTCCTAATGGATTAAGACATGCATCCAATCAATGGCCAAAAGAACTTAAAGAACAAAGAAACCAATTCCTTATGGATTAAGACTTGTTTCAATCAATGGCCAAAAGAACTTAAAGAACAAAGACAAACCAATTCCTAATGGATTAAGACATGCATCCAATCAATGGCCAAAAGAACTTAAAGAACAAAGAAACCAATTCCTAATGGATTAAGACTTGTTTCCAATCAATGGCCAAAAGAACTTAAAGAACAAAGACAAACCAATTCCTAATGGATTAAGACATGCATCCAATCAATGGCCAAAAGAACTTAAAGAACAAAGGAAACCAATTCCTTATGGATTAAGACTTGTTTCCAATCAATGGCCAAAAGAACTTAAAGAACAAAGACAAACCAATTCCTAATGGATTAAGACATGCATCCAATCAATGGCCAAAAGAACTTAAAGAACAAAGAAACCAATTCCTTATGGATTAAGACTTGTTTCCAATCAATGGCCAAAAGAACTTAAAGAACAAAGACAAACCAATTCCTAATGGATTAAGACTTGCATCCAATCAATGGCCAAAAGAACTTAAAGAACAAAGGAAACCAATTCCTAATGGATTAAGACTTGTTTCCAATCAATGGCCAAAAGAACTTAAAGAACAAAGACAAACCAATTCCTAATGGATTAAGACATGCATCCAATCAATGGCCAAAAGAACTTAAAGAACAAAGACAAACCAATTCCTAATGGATTAAGACTTGTTTCCAATCAATGGCCAAAAGAACTTAAAGAACAAAGACAAACTAATTCCTAATGGATTAAGACATGCATCCAATCAATGGCCAAAAGAACTTAAAGAACAAAGGAAACCAATTCCTAATGGATTAAGACTTGTTTCCAATCAATGGCCAAAAGAACTTAAAGAACAAAGAAACCTAATTCCTAATGGATTAAGACTTGCATCCAATCAATGGCCAAAAGAACTTAAAGAACAAAGACAAACCAATTCCTAATGGATTAAGACTTGTTTCCAATCAATGGCCAAAAGAACTTAAAGAACAAAGAAACCAATTCCTAATGGATTAAGACTTGTTTCCAATCAATGGCCAAAAGAACTTAAAGAACAAAGACAAACCAATTCCTAATGGATTAAGACTTGCATCCAATCAATGGCCAAAAGAACTTAAAGAACAAAGGAAACCAATTCCTTATGGATTAAGACTTGTTTCCAATCAATGGCCAAAAGAACTTAAAGAACAAAGAAACCAATTCCTAATGGATTAAGACATGTTCCAATCAATGGCCAAAAGAACTTAAAGAACAAAGGAAACCAATTCCTTATGGATTAAGACTTGTTTCCCAATCAATGGCCAAAAAGAACTTAAAGAACAAAGACAAACCAATTCCTAATGGATTAAGACATGCATTCCAATCAATGGCCAAAAGAACTTAAAGAACAAAGACAAACCAATTCCTATGGATTAAGACTTGCATTCAATCAATGGGCCAAAAAGAACTTAAAGAACAAAGGAAACCAATTCCTAATGGATTAAGACATGTTCCAATCAATGGCCAAAAAGAACTTAAAAGAACAAAGAAAACCAATTCCTAATGGATTAAGACTTGCATCCAATCAATGGCCAAAAAGAACTTAAAGAACAAAGAAACCAATTCCTAATGGATTAAGACTTGCATCCAATCAATGGCCAAAAGAACTTAAAAGAACAAAGAAACCAATTCCTAATGGATTAAGACTTGTTTCCAATCAATGGCCAAAAAGAACTTAAAAGAACAAAAGAAACCAATTCCTTATGGATTAAGACTTGTTTCAATCAATGGCCAAAAGAACTTAAAGAACAAAGACAAACCAATTCCTAATGGATTAAGACATGTTTCAATCAATGGCCAAAAGAACTTAAAAGAACAAAAGACAAACCAATTCCTAATGGATTAAGACTTGTTTCAATCAATGGCCAAAAGAACTTAAAAGAACAAAGAAACCAATTCCTAATGGATTAAGACTTGTTTCCAATCAATGGCCAAAAGAACTTAAAAGAACAAAGACAAACCAATTCCCTAATGGATTAAGACTTGTTTCCAATCAATGGCCAAAAGAACTTAAAGAACAAAGACAACCAATTCCCTAATGGATTAAGACTTGCATCCAATCAATGGCCAAAAAGAACTTAAAGAACAAAGAAAAACCAATTCCTAATGGATTAAGACTTGTTTCCAATCAATGGCCAAAAGAACTTAAAAGAAACAAAGACAAACCAATTCCTAATGGATTAAGACTTGCATCCCAATCAATGGCCAAAAGAACTTAAAAGAACAAAGACAAACCAATTCCTTATGGATTAAGACTTGTTTCCAATCAATGGCCAAAAGAACTTAAAGGAACAAAGACAAACCAATTCCTAATGGATTAAGACTTGTTTCCAATCAATGGCCAAAAAGAACTTAAAGAACAAAGACAAACCAATTCCTAATGGATTAAGACTTGTTTCAATCAATGGCCAAAAGAACTTAAAGAACAAAGACAAACCAATTCCTAATGGATTAAGACTTGTTTCCCAATCAATGGCCAAAAGAACTTAAAAGAACAAAGACAAACCAATTCCTAATGGATTAAGACTTGCATTCCAATCAATGGCCAAAAGAACTTAAAGAACAAAGACAAACCAATTCCTAATGGATTAAGACTGTGTTCCAATCAATGGCCAAAAAGAACTTAAAGAACAAAGACAAACCAATTCCTAATGGATTAAGACTTGCATTCCAATCAATGGCCCAAAAGAACTTAAAGAACAAAGAAACCAATTCCTAATGGATTAAGACTTGTTTCCAATCAATGGCCAAAAGAACTTAAAAGAACAAAGAAACCAATTCCTTATGGATTAAGACTTGTTTCCAATCAATGGCCAAAAGAACTTAAAGAACAAAGAAACCAATTCCTAATGGATTAAGACTTGTTTCCAATCAATGGCCAAAAGAACTTAAAGAACAAAGGAAACCAATTCCTAATGGATTAAGACTTGTTTCCAATCAATGGCCAAAAGAACTTAAAGAACAAAGACAAACCAATTCCTAATGGATTAAGACATGTTTCCAATCAATGGCCCAAAAGAACTTAAAGAACAAAGAAACCAATTCCTAATGGATTAAGACTTGTTCCCAATCAATGGCCAAAAGAACTTAAAGAACAAAGGAAACCAATTCCTAATGGATTAAGACTTGCATCCAATCAATGGCCAAAAGAACTTAAAAGAACAAAGAAACCAATTCCTTATGGATTAAGACTTGTTTCAATCAATGGCCAAAAAGAACTTAAAGAACAAAGAAACCAATTCCTAATGGATTAAGACATGTTTCCAATCAATGGCCCAAAAGAACTTAAAAGAACAAAGGAAACCAATTCCTTATGGATTAAGACTTGTTTCCAATCAATGGCCAAAAGAACTTAAAAGAACAAAGACAACCAATTCCTAATGGATTAAGACATGTTTCCAATCAATGGCCAAAAGAACTTAAAGAAACAAAGAAAACCAATTCCCTATGGATTAAGACTTGTTTCCAATCAATGGCCAAAAGAACTTAAAGAACAAAGACAACCTAATTCCTAATGGATTAAGACTTGCATCCAATCAATGGCCAAAAGAACTTAAAGAACAAAGACAAACCAATTCCTAATGGATTAAGACATGTTTCAATCAATGGCCAAAAGAACTTAAAGAACAAAGGAAACCAATTCCTAATGGATTAAGACTTGCATTCCAATCAATGGCCAAAAGAACTTAAAAGAACAAAGAAACCAATTCCTTATGGATTAAGACTTGTTTCCAATCAATGGCCAAAAGAACTTAAAAGAACAAAGAAACCAATTCCTAATGGATTAAGACATGTTTCCAATCAATGGCCAAAAGAACTTAAAGAACAAAGACAAACCAATTCCAATTCCTATTCCTTATGGATTAAGACTTGCATCCAATCAATGGCCAAAAAGAACTTAAAGAACAAAGGGAAACGAATTCCTAATGGATTAAGACATGCATCCAATCAATGGCCAAAAAGAACTTAAAAGAACAAAGACAAACCAATTCCTAATGGATTAAGACTTGCATCCAATCAATGGCCAAAAGAACTTAAAGAACAAAGACAAACCAATTCCTAATGGATTAAGACATGTTTCAATCAATGGCCCAAAAGAACTTAAAGAACAAAGAAACCAATTCCTAATGGATTAAGACTTGTTCCAATCAATGGCCAAAAGAACTTAAAGAACAAAGACAAACCAATTCCTAATGGATTAAGACTTGTTTCCAATCAATGGCCAAAAGAACTTAAAGAACAAAGGAAACCAATTCCCTAATGGATTAAGACATTGTTCCAATCAATGGCCAAAAAGAACTTAAAAGAACAAAGACAAACCAATTCCTAATGGATTAAGACTTGTTTCCAATCAATGGCCAAAAAGAACTTAAAGAACAAAGACAAACCAATTCCTAATGGATTAAGACTTGTTTCCAATCAATGGCCAAAAGAACTTAAAGACAAAGACAAACCAATTCCTAATGGATTAAGACTTGTTTCCAATCAATGGCCCAAAAGAACTTAAAGAACAAAGAAACCAATTCCTAATGGATTAAGACTTGCATCCCAATCAATGGCCAAAAGAACTTAAAAGAAACAAAGACAAACCAATTCCTAATGGATTAAGACTTGTTTCCCAATCAATGGCCAAAAGAACTTAAAAGAACAAAGACAAACCAATTCCTAATGGATTAAGACTTGTTTCCAATCAATGGCCAAAAGAACTTAAAGAAACAAAGACAAACCAATTCCCTAATGGATTAAGACTTGTTTCCAATCAATGGCCAAAAGAACTTAAAGAACAAAGACAAACCAATTCCTTATGGATTAAGACTTGTTTCCAATCAATGGCCAAAAGAACTTAAAAGAACAAAGAAACCAATTCCTAATGGATTAAGACTTGCATCCCAATCAATGGCCAAAAAGAACTTAAAGAACAAAGAAACCAATTCCTTATGGATTAAGACTTGTTTCCAATCAATGGCCAAAAGAACTTAAAAGAACAAAGACAAACCAATTCCTAATGGATTAAGACATGCATCCAATCAATGGCCAAAAGAACTTAAAAGAACAAAGGAAACCAATTCCTAATGGATTAAGACTTGTTTCCAATCAATGGCCAAAAAGAACTTAAAGAACAAAGACAAACCAATTCCTAATGGATTAAGACTTGTTTCCAATCAATGGCCAAAAGAACTTAAAGAACAAAGAAACCAATTCCTTATGGATTAAGACTTGTTTCAATCAATGGCCAAAAAGAACTTAAAGAACAAAAGAAACCAATTCCTAATGGATTAAGACTTGCATCCAATCAATGGCCAAAAAGAACTTAAAGAACAAAGGAAACCAATTCCTAATGGATTAAGACTTGTTTCCAATCAATGGCCAAAAGAACTTAAAAGACAAAGACAAACCAATTCCTAATGGATTAAGACTTGTTTCCAATCAATGGCCAAAAGAACTTAAAAGAACAAAGGAAACCAATTCCTAATGGATTAAGACTTGTTTCCAATCAATGGCCAAAAGAACTTAAAAGACAAAGACAAACCAATTCCCTAATGGATTAAGACATGTTTCCAATCAATGGCCAAAAAGAACTTAAAGAACAAAGGAAACCAATTCCTAATGGATTAAGACTTGTTTCCAATCAATGGCCAAAAGAACTTAAAGAAACAAAGACAAACTAATTCCTAATGGATTAAGACTTGTTTCCCAATCAATGGCCAAAAAGAACTTAAAAGAACAAAGACAAACCAATTCCTAATGGATTAAGACTTGTTTCAATCAATGGCCAAAAGAACTTAAAGAACAAAGACAAACCAATTCCTAATGGATTAAGACTTGCATCCAATCAATGGCCAAAAAGAACTTAAAGAACAAAGAAACCAATTCCTAATGGATTAAGACTTGTTTCCAATCAATGGCCAAAAGAACTTAAAGAACAAAGGAAACCAATTCCTAATGGATTAAGACATGCATCCCAATCAATGGCCAAAAGAACTTAAAAGAACAAAGACAAACCAATTCCTTATGGATTAAGACTTGTTTCCAATCAATGGCCAAAAAGAACTTAAAGAACAAAGACAAACCAATTCCTAATGGATTAAGACATGTTTCAATCAATGGCCAAAAGAACTTAAAAGAACAAAGAAACCAATTCCTAATGGATTAAGACTTGTTTCCAATCAATGGCCCAAAAGAACTTAAAGAACAAAGAAACCAATTCCTAATGGATTAAGACATGTTTCCAATCAATGGCCAAAAGAACTTAAAAGAACAAAGACAAACCAATTCCTAATGGATTAAGACTTGTTTCAATCAATGGCCAAAAGAACTTAAAGAACAAAGAAACCAATTCCTAATGGATTAAGACTTGTTTCCAATCAATGGCCAAAAAAGAACTTAAAAGAACAAAGACAAACCAATTCCTAATGGATTAAGACTTGTTTCAATCAATGGCCAAAAGAACTTAAAGAACAAAGGAAACCAATTCCTAATGGATTAAGACTTGTTTCCCAATCAATGGCCAAAAAGAACTTAAAAGAACAAAGAAACCAATTCCTAATGGATTAAGACATGTTTCAATCAATGGCCCAAAAGAACTTAAAAGAACAAAGGAAACCAATTCCTAATGGATTAAGACTTGCATCCAATCAATGGCCAAAAGAACTTAAAGAACAAAGACAAACCAATTCCTAATGGATTAAGACTTGCATCCAATCAATGGCCAAAAAGAACTTAAAGAACAAAGGAAACCAATTCCTTATGGATTAAGACTTGTTTCAATCAATGGCCAAAAGAACTTAAAGAACAAAGGAAACCAATTCCTAATGGATTAAGACTTGCATCCAATCAATGGCCAAAAGAACTTAAAGAACAAAGAAAACCAATTCCTAATGGATTAAGACTTGCATCCAATCAATGGCCCAAAAGAACTTAAAAGAACAAAGGAAACCAATTCCTAATGGATTAAGACTTGCATCCAATCAATGGCCAAAAGAACTTAAAGAACAAAGACAAACCAATTCCTAATGGATTAAGACTTGTTTCCAATCAATGGCCAAAAGAACTTAAAGAACAAAGGAAACCAATTCCTAATGGATTAAGACATGTTTCCAATCAATGGCCAAAAAGAACTTAAAGAACAAAGGAAACCAATTCCTAATGGATTAAGACTTGTTTCCCAATCAATGGCCAAAAGAACTTAAAGAACAAAGACAAACCAATTCCTAATGGATTAAGACATGTTTCCAATCAATGGCCAAAAAGAACTTAAAGAACACAAAGAAACCAATTCCTTATGGATTAAGACTTGTTTCCAATCAATGGCCAAAAGAACTTAAAGAACAAAGACAAACTAATTCCTAATGGATTAAGACATGCATCCAATCAATGGCCAAAAGAACTTAAAGAACAAAGGAAACCAATTCCTAATGGATTAAGACTTGTTTCCAATCAATGGCCAAAAGAACTTAAAGAACAAAGACAAACCAATTCCTAATGGATTAAGACATGCATCCAATCAATGGCCAAAAGAACTTAAAGAACAAAGGAAACCAATTCCTTATGGATTAAGACTTGTTTCCAATCAATGGCCAAAAGAACTTAAAGAACAAAGACAAACCAATTCCTAATGGATTAAGACTTGCATTCCAATCAATGGCCAAAAGAACTTAAAGAACAAAGGGAAACCAATTCCTAATGGATTAAGACTTGTTTCAATCAATGGCCAAAAGAACTTAAAGACAAAGACAAAGGAAACCAATTCCTAATGGATTAAGACTTGTTCCAATCAATGGCCAAAAGAACTTAAAAGAACAAAGAAACCAATTCCTAATGGATTAAGACTTGCATCCAATCAATGGCCAAAAGAACTTAAAAGAACAAAGACAAACCAATTCCTAATGGATTAAGACTTGTTTCCAATCAATGGCCAAAAGAACTTAAAGAACAAAGACAAACCAATTCCTAATGGATTAAGACATGCATCCAATCAATGGCCAAAAGAACTTAAAGAACAAAGGAAACCAATTCCCTATGGATTAAGACTTGTTTCAATCAATGGCCAAAAGAACTTAAAGAACAAAGACAAACCAATTCCTAATGGATTAAGACATGTTCCCAATCAATGGCCAAAAGAACTTAAAGAACAAAGAAACCAATTCCTAATGGATTAAGACTTGTTTCAATCAATGGCCAAAAGAACTTAAAGAACAAAGACAAACCAATTCCTAATGGATTAAGACTTGCATCCCAATCAATGGCCAAAAAGAACTTAAAGAACAAAGGAAACCAATTCCTAATGGATTAAGACTTGTTTCCAATCAATGGCCAAAAGAACTTAAAGAACAAAGGAAACCAATTCCTTATGGATTAAGACTTGTTTCCAATCAATGGCCAAAAGAACTTAAAGAACAAAGACAAACCAATTCCTAATGGATTAAGACATGTTTCAATCAATGGCCAAAAGAACTTAAAGAACAAAGAAACCAATTCCTTATGGATTAAGACTTGTTTCCAATCAATGGCCAAAAGAACTTAAAGAACAAAGACAAACCAATTCCTAATGGATTAAGACATGCATCCAATCAATGGCCAAAAGAACTTAAAGAACAAAGAAAACCAATTCCTTATGGATTAAGACTTGTTTCCAATCAATGGCCAAAAGAACTTAAAGAACAAAGACAAACCAATTCCTAATGGATTAAGACATGCATCCAATCAATGGCCAAAAGAACTTAAAGAACAAAGGAAACCAATTCCTTATGGATTAAGACTTGCATCCAATCAATGGCCAAAAGAACTTAAAGAACAAAGACAAACCAATTCCTAATGGATTAAGACTTGCATCCAATCAATGGCCAAAAGAACTTAAAGAACAAAGACAAACCAATTCCTAATGGATTAAGACTTGCATTCAATCAATGGCCAAAAGAACTTAAAGAACAAAGACAAACCAATTCCTAATGGATTAAGACTTGTTCCAATCAATGGCCAAAAGAACTTAAAGAACAAAGAAACCAATTCCTAATGGATTAAGACTTGTTTCCAATCAATGGCCAAAAGAACTTAAAGAACAAAGAAACCAATTCCTAATGGATTAAGACTTGTTTCCAATCAATGGCCAAAAGAACTTAAAGAACAAAGACAAACCAATTCCTAATGGATTAAGACTTGTTTCAATCAATGGCCAAAAGAACTTAAAGAACAAAGACAAACCAATTCCTAATGGATTAAGACTTGCATCCAATCAATGGCCAAAAGAACTTAAAGAACAAAGACAAACCAATTCCTATGGATTAAGACATGTTTCAATCAATGGCCAAAAAAGAACTTAAAGAACAAAGGAAACCAATTCCTTAATGGATTAAGACTTGTTTCAATCAATGGCCAAAAGAACTTAAAGAACAAAGAAACCAATTCCTAATGGATTAAGACTTGCATCCAATCAATGGCCAAAAGAACTTAAAGAACAAAGGAAGACAAACAATTCCTTATGGATTAAGACTTGTTTCCAATCAATGGCCAAAAGAACTTAAAGAACAAAGACAAACCAATTCCTAATGGATTAAGACTTGTTTCCAATCAATGGCCAAAAGAACTTAAAGAACAAAGAAACCAATTCCTATGGATTAAGACTTGTTTCCAATCAATGGCCAAAAGAACTTAAAGAACAAAGACAAACCAATTCCTAATGGATTAAGACTTGTTTCCAATCAATGGCCAAAAGAACTTAAAGAACAAAGGAAACCAATTCCTAATGGATTAAGACTTGTTTCCAATCAATGGCCAAAAGAACTTAAAGAACAAAGACAAACCAATTCCTAATGGATTAAGACTTGTTTCCAATCAATGGCCAAAAGAACTTAAAGAACAAAGGAAACCAATTCCTATGGATTAAGACTTGTTTCAATCAATGGCCAAAAGAACTTAAAGAACAAAGACAAACCAATTCCTAATGGATTAAGACTTGTTTCCAATCAATGGCCAAAAGAACTTAAAGAACAAAGAAACCAATTCCTAATGGATTAAGACATGCATCCAATCAATGGCCAAAAGAACTTAAAGAACAAAGGAAACCAATTCCTAATGGATTAAGACTTGTTTCCAATCAATGGCCAAAAGAACTTAAAGAACAAAGAAACCAATTCCTAATGGATTAAGACATGCATCCAATCAATGGCCAAAAGAACTTAAAGAACAAAGACAAACCAATTCCTTATGGATTAAGACTTGATTTCAATCAATGGCCAAAAGAACTTAAAGGACAAAGACAAACGAATTCCTAATGGATTAAGACATGCATCCAATCAATGGCCAAAAGAACTTAAAGAACAAAGGCAAACCAATTCCTTATGGATTAAGACTTGTTTCCAATTAATGGCCAAAAGAACTGAAAGGACAAAGAGAACCCAATTCCTTATGGATTAAGACTTGTTTCCAATCAACGGCCAAAAGAACTTAAAGAACAAAGACAAACCAATTCCTTATGGATTAAGACTTGTTTCCAATCAATGGCCAAAAGAACATAAAGAACAAAGGGAAACCAATTCCTTATGGATTAAGACATGTTTCCAATCAATGGCCAAAAGGGCTTAAAGAACAAAGAGCAACTAATTGCTTATGGATTAAGACTTGTCACCAATCAATGGCCAAAAGAACTTAAAGGACAAAGCCAAACTAATTCCTAATGGATTAAGACTTGATCCCAATCGATGGCCAAAAGAACTTAAAGAAGAAAGAAACCAATTCCTAATGGATTAAGACATGCATACAATCAATGGCCAAAAGAACTTGAAGAACAAAAAGAAACCAATTCCTTATGGATTAATACTTGTTTCCAATCAATGGCCAAAAGAACTTAAAGAACAAAGACAAACCAATTCCTTATGGATTAAGACTTGCATTCCAATCAATGGCCAAAAGAACTTAAAGAACAAAGACAAACCAATTCCTAATGGATTAAGACTTGCATCCAATCAATGGCCAAAAGAACTTAAAGAACAAAGACAAACCAATTCCTTATAATGGATTAAGACTTGTTTCCAATCAATGGCCAAAAGAACTTAAAGAACAAAGACAAACCAATTCCTAATGGATTAAGACTTGTTTCCAATCAATGGCCAAAAGAACTTAAAGAACAAAGGAAACCAATTCCTAATGGATTAAGACATGTTTCAATCAATGGCCAAAAGAACTTAAAGAACAAAGACAAACCAATTCCTAATGGATTAAGACTTGCATCCAATCAATGGCCAAAAAAGAACTTAAAGAACAAAGGAAACCAATTCCTAATGGATTAAGACTTGTTTCCAATCAATGGCCAAAAGAACTTAAAGAACAAAGACAAACCAATTCCTAATGGATTAAGACATGCATCCAATCAATGGCCAAAAGAACTTAAAGAACAAAGAAACCAATTCCTTATGGATTAAGACTTGTTTCCAATCAATGGCCAAAAGAACTTAAAGAACAAAGACAAACCAATTCCTAATGGATTAAGACTTGTTTCAATCAATGGCCAAAAGAACTTAAAGAACAAAGAAACCAATTCCTAATGGATTAAGACTTGTTTCCAATCAATGGCCAAAAGAACTTAAAGAACAAAGACAAACCAATTCCTAATGGATTAAGACTTGTTCCAATCAATGGCCAAAAGAACTTAAAGAACAAAGAAACCAATTCCTTATGGATTAAGACTTGTTTCCAATCAATGGCCAAAAGAACTTAAAGAACAAAGACAAACCAATTCCTAATGGATTAAGACATGCATCCAATCAATGGCCAAAAGAACTTAAAGAACAAAGGAAACCAATTCCTAATGGATTAAGACTTGTTTCCAATCAATGGCCAAAAGAACTTAAAGAACAAAGACAAACCAATTCCTAATGGATTAAGACATGCATCCAATCAATGGCCAAAAGAACTTAAAGAACAAAGGAAACCAATTCCTAATGGATTAAGACTTGTTTCCAATCAATGGCCAAAAGAACTTAAAGAACAAAGACAAACCAATTCCTAATGGATTAAGACTTGCATCCAATCAATGGCCAAAAGAACTTAAAGAACAAAGACAAACCAATTCCTTATGGATTAAGACTTGTTTCCAATCAATGGCCAAAAGAACTTAAAGAACAAAGACAAACCAATTCCTAATGGATTAAGACATGTTTCCAATCAATGGCCAAAAGAACTTAAAGAACAAAGACAAACCAATTCCTTATGGATTAAGACTTGTTTCCTATCAATGGCCAAAAGAACTTAAAGAACAAAGACAAACCAATTCCTTATGGATTAAGACTTGCATCCAATCAATGGCCAAAAGAACTTAAAGAACAAAGAAAACCAATTCCTAATGGATTAAGACTTGTTTCCAATCAATGGCCAAAAGAACTTAAAGAACAAAGAAACCAATTCCTCCTAATGGATTAAGACTTGCATCCAATCAATGGCCAAAAGAACTTAAAGAACAAAGACAAACCAATTCCTAATGGATTAAGACTTGTTTCCAATCAATGGCCAAAAGAACTTAAAGAACAAAGACAAACCAATTCCTAATGGATTAAGACTTGTTTCCAATCAATGGCCAAAAGAACTTAAAGAACAAAGACAAACCAATTCCTAATGGATTAAGACTTGTTTCAATCAATGGCCAAAAGAACTTAAAGAACAAAGACAAACCAATTCCTAATGGATTAAGACTTGTTTCCAATCAATGGCCAAAAGAACTTAAAGAACAAAGGAAACCAATTCCTAATGGATTAAGACTTGCATCCAATCAATGGCCAAAAGAACTTAAAGAACAAAGACAAACCAATTCCTATGGATTAAGACTTGTTTCCAATCAATGGCCAAAAGAACTTAAAGAACAAAGACAAACCAATTCCTAATGGATTAAGACATGCATCCAATCAATGGCCAAAAGAACTTAAAGAACAAAGACAAACCAATTCCTAATGGATTAAGACTTGTTTCAATCAATGGCCAAAAGAACTTAAAGAACAAAGACAAACCAATTCCTAATGGATTAAGACTTGCATCCAATCAATGGCCAAAAGAACTTAAAGAACAAAGACAAACCAATTCCTAATGGATTAAGACATGTTTCCAATCAATGGCCAAAAGAACTTAAAGAACAAAGAAACCAATTCCTAATGGATTAAGACTTGTTTCCAATCAATGGCCAAAAGAACTTAAAGAACAAAGAAACCAATTCCTAATGGATTAAGACATGTTCCAATCAATGGCCAAAAGAACTTAAAGAACAAAGAAACCAATTCCTAATGGATTAAGACTTGTTTCCAATCAATGGCCAAAAGAACTTAAAGAACAAAGACAAACCAATTCCTAATGGATTAAGACTTGTTTCAATCAATGGCCAAAAGAACTTAAAGAACAAAGACAAACCAATTCCTAATGGATTAAGACTTGTTTCCAATCAATGGCCAAAAGAACTTAAAGAACAAAGACAAACCAATTCCTAATGGATTAAGACTTGCATCCAATCAATGGCCAAAAGAACTTAAAGAACAAAGAAACAAACAATTCCTAATGGATTAAGACTTGTTTCCAATCAATGGCCAAAAGAACTTAAAGAACAAAGGAAACCAATTCCTAATGGATTAAGACTTGTTTCCAATCAATGGCCAAAAGAACTTAAAGAACAAAGACAAACCAATTCCTAATGGATTAAGACTTGTTTCCAATCAATGGCCAAAAGAACTTAAAGAACAAAGAGAAACCAATTCCTAATGGATTAAGACTTGCATCCAATCAATGGCCAAAAGAACTTAAAGAACAAAGGAAACCAATTCCTAATGGATTAAGACTTGTTTCCAATCAATGGCCAAAAGAACTTAAAGAACAAAGACAAACCAATTCCTAATGGATTAAGACATGCATTCAATCAATGGCCAAAAGAACTTAAAGAACAAAGGAAACAAACAATTCCTAATGGATTAAGACTTGTTTCCAATCAATGGCCAAAAGAACTTAAAGAACAAAGACAAACCAATTCCTAATGGATTAAGACATGCATCCAATCAATGGCCAAAAGAACTTAAAGAACAAAGAAACCAATTCCTAATGGATTAAGACTTGCATCCAATCAATGGCCAAAAGAACTTAAAGAACAAAGGAAACCAATTCCTAATGGATTAAGACTTGTTTCCAATCAATGGCCAAAAGAACTTAAAGAACAAAGACAAACCAATTCCTAATGGATTAAGACTTGTTTCAATCAATGGCCAAAAGAACTTAAAGAACAAAGAAACCAATTCCTAATGGATTAAGACTTGTTTCCAATCAATGGCCAAAAGAACTTAAAGAACAAAGACAAACCTAATTCCTAATGGATTAAGACTTGTTCCAATCAATGGCCAAAAGAACTTAAAGAACAAAGACAAACCAATTCCTAATGGATTAAGACTTGTTTCCAATCAATGGCCAAAAGAACTTAAAGAACAAAGACAAACCAATTCCTAATGGATTAAGACTTGCATCCAATCAATGGCCAAAAGAACTTAAAGAACAAAGACAAACCAATTCCTTATGGATTAAGACTTGTTTCCAATCAATGGCCAAAAGAACTTAAAGAACAAAGACAAACTAATTCCTAATGGATTAAGACATGCATCCAATCAATGGCCAAAAGAACTTAAAGAACAAAGAAACCAATTCCTTAATGGATTAAGACTTGTTTCCAATCAATGGCCAAAAGAACTTAAAGAACAAAGAAACTAATTCCTAATGGATTAAGACTTGCATCCAATCAATGGCCAAAAGAACTTAAAGAACAAAGGAAACCAATTCCTTATGGATTAAGACTTGTTTCCAATCAATGGCCAAAAGAACTTAAAGAACAAAGACAAACCAATTCCTAATGGATTAAGACATGCATTCCAATCAATGGCCAAAAGAACTTAAAGAACAAAGACAAACCAATTCCTAATGGATTAAGACTTGTTTCCAATCAATGGCCAAAAGAACTTAAAGAACAAAGAAACCAATTCCTAATGGATTAAGACTTGTTTCCAATCAATGGCCAAAAGAACTTAAAGAACAAAGACAAACCAATTCCTAATGGATTAAGACTTGTGCATTCCAATCAATGGCCAAAAGAACTTAAAGAACAAAGAAACCAATTCCTAATGGATTAAGACTTGTTTCCAATCAATGGCCAAAAGAACTTAAAGAACAAAGACAAACCAATTCCTAATGGATTAAGACTTGCATCCAATCAATGGCCAAAAGAACTTAAAGAACAAAGACAAACCAATTCCTAATGGATTAAGACATGCATCCAATCAATGGCCAAAAGAACTTAAAGAACAAAGGACAAACCAATTCCTAATGGATTAAGACTTGCATCCAATCAATGGCCAAAAGAACTTAAAGAACAAAGACAAACCAATTCCTAATGGATTAAGACTTGTTTCCAATCAATGGCCAAAAGAACTTAAAGAACAAAGAAACCAATTCCTAATGGATTAAGACTTGTTTCCAATCAATGGCCAAAAGAACTTAAAGAACAAAGAAACCAATTCCTAATGGATTAAGACTTGTTTCCAATCAATGGCCAAAAGAACTTAAAGAACAAAGGAAACCAATTCCTTATGGATTAAGACTTGTTTCCAATCAATGGCCAAAAGAACTTAAAGAACAAAGTGAAACCAATTCCTTATGGATTAAGACTTGTTTCCAATCAATGGCCAAAAGAACTTAAAGAACAAAGAGAAACCAATTCCTTATGGATTAAGACTTGCATCCAATCAATGGCCAAAAGAACTTAAAGAACAAAGGAAACCAATTCCTAATGGATTAAGACTTGTTTCCAATCAATGGCCAAAAGAACTTAAAGAACAAAGACAAACCAATTCCTAATGGATTAAGACTTGCATCCAATCAATGGCCAAAAGAACTTAAAGAACAAAAGGAATCCAATTCCTTATGGATTAAGACTTGTTTCCAATCAATGGCCAAAAGAACTTAAAGAACAAAAGGAAACCAATTCCTAATGGATTAAGACATGCATCCAATCAATGGCCAAAAGAACTTAAAGAACAAAGAAACCAATTCCTTATGGATTAAGACTTGTTTCCAATCAATGGCCAAAAGAACTTAAAGAACAAAGACAAACTAATTCCTAATGGATTAAGACATGTTTCCAATCAATGGCCAAAAGAACTTAAAGAACAAAGGACAAACCAATTCCTAATGGATTAAGACATGTTTCCAATCAATGGCCAAAAGAACTTAAAGAACAAAGACAAACCAATTCCTAATGGATTAAGACATGCATCCAATCAATGGCCAAAAGAACTTAAAGAACAAAGACAAACCAATTCCTAATGGATTAAGACTTGCATCCAATCAATGGCCAAAAGAACTTAAAGAACAAAGACAAACCAATTCCTAATGGATTAAGACATGCATCCAATCAATGGCCAAAAGAACTTAAAGAACAAAGGAAACCAATTCCTAATGGATTAAGACTTGTTCCAATCAATGGCCAAAAGAACTTAAAGAACAAAGACAAACCAATTCCTAATGGATTAAGACATGCATCCAATCAATGGCCAAAAGAACTTAAAGAACAAAGGAAACCAATTCCTAATGGATTAAGACTTGTTTCAATCAATGGCCAAAAGAACTTAAAGAACAAAGGAAACCAATTCCTAATGGATTAAGACTTGCATCCAATCAATGGCCAAAAGAACTTAAAGAACAAAGGAAACCAATTCCTAATGGATTAAGACTTGTTTCCAATCAATGGCCAAAAGAACTTAAAGAACAAAGACAAACCAATTCCTAATGGATTAAGACATGCATCCAATCAATGGCCAAAAGAACTTAAAGAACAAAGGAAACCAATTCCTTATGGATTAAGACTTGTTTCCAATCAATGGCCAAAAGAACTTAAAGAACAAAGACAAACCAATTCCTAATGGATTAAGACATGCATCCAATCAATGGCCAAAAGAACTTAAAGAACAAAGGAAACCAATTCCTAATGGATTAAGACTTGTTTCCAATCAATGGCCAAAAGAACTTAAAGAACAAAGAAACCAATTCCTAATGGATTAAGACTTGCATCCAATCAATGGCCAAAAGAACTTAAAGAACAAAGACAAACCAATTCCTTATGGATTAAGACTTGTTTCAATCAATGGCCAAAAGAACTTAAAGAACAAAGACAAACCAATTCCTAATGGATTAAGACTTGTTTCCAATCAATGGCCAAAAGAACTTAAAGAACAAAGACAAACTAATTCCTAATGGATTAAGACTTGTTTCCAATCAATGGCCAAAAGAACTTAAAGAACAAAGACAAACCAATTCCTAATGGATTAAGACTTGTTTCCAATCAATGGCCAAAAGAACTTAAAGAACAAAGACAAACCAATTCCTAATGGATTAAGACTTGTTTCCAATCAATGGCCAAAAGAACTTAAAGAACAAAGACAAACCAATTCCTAATGGATTAAGACATGCATCCAATCAATGGCCAAAAGAACTTAAAGAACAAAGAAAACCAATTCCTAATGGATTAAGACTTGTTTCCAATCAATGGCCAAAAGAACTTAAAGAACAAAGGAAACCAATTCCTAATGGATTAAGACTTGCATCCAATCAATGGCCAAAAGAACTTAAAGAACAAAGAAACCAATTCCTAATGGATTAAGACTTGTTTCCAATCAATGGCCAAAAGAACTTAAAGAACAAAGACAAACCAATTCCTAATGGATTAAGACTTGCATCCAATCAATGGCCAAAAGAACTTAAAGAACAAAGAAACCAATTCCTAATGGATTAAGACTTGTTTCCAATCAATGGCCAAAAGAACTTAAAGAACAAAGACAAACCAATTCCTAATGGATTAAGACTTGTTTCCAATCAATGGCCAAAAGAACTTAAAGAACAAAGACAAACCAATTCCTTATGGATTAAGACTTGTTTCCAATCAATGCCCAAAAGAACTTAAAGAACAAAGAAACCAATTCCTAATGGATTAAGACTTGTTTCCAATCAATGGCCAAAAGAACTTAAAGAACAAAGACAAACCAATTCCTAATGGATTAAGACTTGTTTCCAATCAATGGCCAAAAGAACTTAAAGAACAAAGACAAACCAATTCCTTATGGATTAAGACTTGTTTCCAATCAATGGCCAAAAGAACTTAAAGAACAAAGAAACCAATTCCTAATGGATTAAGACTTGTTTCCAATCAATGGCCAAAAGAACTTAAAGAACAAAGGAAACCAATTCCTAATGGATTAAGACTTGTTTCCAATCAATGGCCAAAAAAGAACTTAAAGAACAAAGACAAACCAATTCCTAATGGATTAAGACTTGCATCCAATCAATGGCCAAAAGAACTTAAAGAACAAAGGAAACCAATTCCTAATGGATTAAGACTTGTTTCCAATCAATGGCCAAAAGAACTTAAAGAACAAAGACAAACCAATTCCTAATGGATTAAGACTTGCATCCAATCAATGGCCAAAAGAACTTAAAGAACAAAGAAACCAATTCCTAATGGATTAAGACTTGTTTCCAATCAATGGCCAAAAGAACTTAAAGAACAAAGACAAACCAATTCCTAATGGATTAAGACTTGTTTCAATCAATGGCCAAAAGAACTTAAAAGAACAAAGACAAACCAATTCCTAATGGATTAAGACTTGCATCCAATCAATGGCCAAAAGAACTTAAAGAACAAAGACAAACCAATTCCTAATGGATTAAGACTTGTTTCCAATCAATGGCCAAAAGAACTTAAAGAACAAAGGAAACCAATTCCTAATGGATTAAGACTTGTTCCAATCAATGGCCAAAAGAGAACTTAAAGAACAAAGGAAACCAATTCCTAATGGATTAAGACTTGTTTCCAATCAATGGCCAAAAAAGAACTTAAAGAACAAAGGAAACCAATTCCTAATGGATTAAGACATGTTTCCAATCAATGGCCAAAAGAACTTAAAGAACAAAGACAAACCAATTCCTAATGGATTAAGACTTGTTTCCAATCAATGGCCAAAAGAACTTAAAGAACAAAGGACAAACCAAAGAAACTTCCTTATGGATTAAGACTTGTTGCATCCAATCAATGGCCAAAAGAACTTAAAGAACAAAGAAACCAATTCCTAATGGATTAAGACTTGTTTCCAATCAATGGCCAAAAGAACTTAAAAGAACAAAGACAAACCAATTCCTAATGGATTAAGACTTGTTTCCCAATCAATGGCCAAAAAGAACTTAAAGAACAAAGAAAACCAATTCCTAATGGATTAAGACTTGTTTCCCAATCAATGGCCAAAAGAACTTAAAAGAACAAAGGAAACCAATTCCTAATGGATTAAGACTTGTTCCAATCAATGGCCAAAAGAACTTAAAGAACAAAGGAAACCAATTCCTTATGGATTAAGACTTGTTTCCAATCAATGGCCAAAAGAACTTAAAAGAACAAAGACAAACCAATTCCTAATGGATTAAGACATGTTTCAATCAATGGCCAAAAGAACTTAAAGAACAAAGACAAACCAATTCCTAATGGATTAAGACTTGTTTCCAATCAATGGCCAAAAGAACTTAAAGAACAAAGACAACCAATTCCTAATGGATTAAGACTTGTTTCCAATCAATGGCCAAAAGAACTTAAAGAACAAAGACAAACCAATTCCTAATGGATTAAGACTTGTTTCCAATCAATGGCCAAAAGAACTTAAAAAGACAAAGACAAACCAATTCCTAATGGATTAAGACTTGTTTCAATCAATGGCCAAAAAGAACTTAAAGAACAAAGGAAACCAATTCCTTATGGATTAAGACTTGTTTCCAATCAATGGCCAAAAAGAACTTAAAGAACAAAGAAACCAATTCCTAATGGATTAAGACTTGCATCCAATCAATGGCCAAAAGAACTTAAAGAACAAAGACAAACCAATTCCTAATGGATTAAGACTTGTTCCAATCAATGGCCAAAAAGAACTTAAAGAACAAAGAAACCAATTCCTAATGGATTAAGACTTGTTTCAATCAATGGCCAAAAGAACTTAAAGAACAAAGGAAACCAATTCCTTATGGATTAAGACTTGTTTCCAATCAATGGCCAAAAGAACTTAAAGAACAAAGACAAACCAATTCCTAATGGATTAAGACATGCATCCAATCAATGGCCAAAAGAACTTAAAGAACAAAGAAAACCAATTCCTTATGGATTAAGACTTGTTTCCAATCAATGGCCAAAAAGAACTTAAAGACACAAAGACAAACCAATTCCTAATGGATTAAGACTTGCATCAATCAATGGCCAAAAGAACTTGAAGAACAAAGGGAAACCAATTCCTTATGGATTAAGACTTGTTTGCAATCAATGGCCAAAAGAACTTAAAGAACAAAGACAACCAATTCCTAATGGATTAAGACATGCATCCAATCAATGGCCAAAAGAACTTAAAGAACAAAGAAACCAATTCCTAATGGATTAAGACTTGTTTCCAATCAATGGCCAAAAGAACTTAAAGAACAAAGACAAACTAATTCCTAATGGATTAAGACTTGCATCCCAATCAATGGCCAAAAGAACTTAAAGAACAAAGGAAACCAATTCCTAATGGATTAAGACTTGTTTCCAATCAATGGCCAAAAGAACTTAAAGAACAAAGGGAAACTAATTCCTAATGGATTAAGACATGCATCCAATCAATGGCCAAAAGAACTTAAAGAACAATGGGAAACCAATTCCTTATGGATTAAGGCTTGTTTGCCATCAATGGCCAAAAGAACTTAAAGAACAAAAGGAAACCAATTCGATATGGATTAAGACTTGTCTCCAATCAATGGCCAAAAGAACTTAAAGAACAAAGAAAAACCAATTCCTTATGGATTAAGACTTGTTTCCAATCAATGGCCAAAAGCACTTAAAGAACAAAGAAACCAATTCCTATGGATTAAGACTTGTTTCCAATCAATGGCCAAAAGAACTTAAAGAACAAAGAAACCAATTCCTAATGGATTAAGACTTGTTTCCAATCAATGGCCAAAAGAACTTAAAGAAACAAAGACAAACCAATTCCTTATGGATTAAGACTTGTTTCCAATCAATGGCCAAAAGAACTTAAAGAACAAAGGGAAACCAATTCCTTATGGATTAAGACTTGTTTCCAATCAATGGCCAAAAGAACTTAAAGGACAAAGACAAACCAATTCCTAAAGGATTAAGACATGTTTCCAATCAATGGCCAAAAGAACTTAAAGAACAAAGAAAACCAATTCCTAATGGATTAAGACTTGTTTCCAATCAATGGCCAAAAGAACTTAAAGAACAAAGAAACCAATTCCTAATGGATTAAGACTTGTTTCCAATCAATGGCCAAAAGAACTTAAAGAACAAAGAAACCAATTCCTAATGGATTAAGACATGTTTCCAATCAATGGCCAAAAGAACTTAAAGAACAAAGAAACCAATTCCTTATGGATTAAGACTTGTTTCCCAATCAATGGCCAAAAGAACTTAAAGAACAAAGACAAACCAATTCCTAATGGATTAAGACATGCATCCAATCAATGGCCAAAAGAACTTAAAGAACAAAGAAAACCAATTCCTAATGGATTAAGACTTGTTTCCCAATCAATGGCCAAAAGAACTTAAAGAACAAAGACAAACTAATTCCTAATGGATTAAGACTTGTTTCAATCAATGGCCAAAAGAACTTAAAGAACAAAGAAACCAATTCCTTATGGATTAAGACTTGTTTCCAATCAATGGCCAAAAGAACTTAAAGAACAAAGACAAACTAATTCCTAATGGATTAAGACATGCATCCAATCAATGGCCAAAAGAACTTAAAGAACAAAGAAACCAATTCCTAATGGATTAAGACTTGTTTCCAATCAATGGCCAAAAGAACTTAAAGAACAAAGACAAACCAATTCCTAATGGATTAAGACTTGTTTCCAATCAATGGCCAAAAGAACTTAAAGAACAAAGAAACCAATTCCTAATGGATTAAGACTTGTTTCCAATCAATGGCCAAAAGAACTTAAAGAACAAAGAAACCAATTCCTAATGGATTAAGACATGTTTCCAATCAATGGCCAAAAAGAACTTAAAGAAACAAAGAAACCAATTCCTAATGGATTAAGACTTGTTTCCAATCAATGGCCAAAAAGAACTTAAGAGACAAAGACAAACCAATTCCTAATGGATTAAGACATGTTTCCAATCAATGGCCAAAAGAACTTAAAGAACAAAGAAACCAATTCCTTATGGATTAAGACATGTTTCCAATCAATGGCCAAAAGAACTTAAAAGAACAAAGACAAAACCAATTCCTAATGGATTAAGACATGCATCCAATCAATGGCCAAAAGAACTTAAAGAAACAAAGACAAACCAATTCCTAATGGATTAAGACTTGTTTCCAATCAATGGCCAAAAGAACTTAAAGAACAAAGAAACCAATTCCTAATGGATTAAGACATGTTTCCAATCAATGGCCAAAAGAACTTAAAAGAACAAAGAAAACCAATTCCTAATGGATTAAGACTTGTTTCCAATCAATGGCCAAAAGAACTTAAAGAACAAAGGAAACCAATTCCTAATGGATTAAGACTTGTTTCCAATCAATGGCCAAAAGAACTTAAAGAACAAAGAAAACCAATTCCTAATGGATTAAGACTTGTTTCCAATCAATGGCCAAAAGAACTTAAAGAACAAAGACAAACCAATTCCTAATGGATTAAGACATGTTTCCAATCAATGGCCAAAAAGAACTTAAAGAACAAAGACAAACCAATTCCCTAATGGATTAAGACTTGTTTCCAATCAATGGCCAAAAGAACTTAAAGAACAAAGAAACCAATTCCTAATGGATTAAGACATGTTTCCAATCAATGGCCAAAAGAACTTAAAGAACAAAGACAAACCAATTCCTAATGGATTAAGACTTGTTTCCAATCAATGGCCAAAAAGAACTTAAAGAACAAAGAAACCAATTCCTAATGGATTAAGACATGTTTCCAATCAATGGCCAAAAGAACTTAAAGAACAAAGAAACCAATTCCTAATGGATTAAGACTTGCATTCCAATCAATGGCCAAAAGAACTTAAAGAACAAAGAAAACCAATTCCTAATGGATTAAGACTTGTTTCCAATCAATGGCCAAAAGAACTTAAAGAACAAAGACAAACCAATTCCTAATGGATTAAGACTTGCATCAATCAATGGCCAAAAGAACTTAAAGAACAAAGAAACCAATTCCTAATGGATTAAGACTTGCATCCAATCAATGGCCAAAAGAACTTAAAGAACAAAGACAAAACCAATTCCTAATGGATTAAGACTTGTTTCCAATCAATGGCCAAAAGAACTAAAAGAACTAAAGGAAACCAATTCCTTATGGATTAAGACTTGTTTCCAATCAACGGCCAAAAAGAACTTAAAGGACAAAGAGAAACCAATTCATTAATGATTAAGACATGCATCCAATCAATGGCCAAAAGAACATAAAGAACAAAGGGAAACCAATTCCTTATGGATTAAGACTTGTTTCCAATAAATGGCCAAAAGAACTTAAAGAACAAAGAAACCAATTCCTAATGGATTAAGACTTGTTTCCAATCAATGGCCAAAAGAACTTAAAGAAAAAGAACAAAGAAACCAATTCCTAATGGATTAAGACTTGTTTCAATCAATGGCCAAAAGAACTTTAAAGAAACAAAGACAAACCAATTCCTAATGGATTAAGACATGCATCCAATCAATGGCCAAAAGAACTTAAAGAACAAAGGAAACCAATTCCTAATGGATTAAGACTTGTTTCAATCAATGGCCAAAAGAACTTAAAGAACAAAGACAAACCAATTCCTAATGGATTAAGACATGTTTCCAATCAATGGCCAAAAGAACTTAAAGAACAAAGACAAACCAATTCCTAATGGATTAAGACATGTTTCCAATCAATGGCCAAAAGAACTTAAAGAACAAAGACAACCAATTCCTAATGGATTAAGACTTGCATCCAATCAATGGCCAAAAGAACTTAAAGAACAAAGAAACCAATTCCTAATGGATTAAGACTTGTTTCCAATCAATGGCCAAAAGAACTTAAAGAACAAAGAAAACCAATTCCTAATGGATTAAGACTTGTTTCCAATCAATGGCCAAAAGAACTTAAAGAACAAAGACAAACCAATTCCTAATGGATTAAGACTTGTTTCCAATCAATGGCCAAAAGAACTTAAAGAACAAAGAAACCAATTCCTAATGGATTAAGACTTGTTTCCAATCAATGGCCAAAAGAACTTAAAGAACAAAGAAACCAATTCCTAATGGATTAAGACTTGTTTCCAATCAATGGCCAAAAGAACTTAAAGAACAAAGAAACCAATTCCTAATGGATTAAGACTTGTTTCCAATCAATGGCCAAAAGAACTTAAAGAACAAAGGAAACCAATTCCTAATGGATTAAGACTTGTTTCCAATCAATGGCCAAAAGAACTTAAAGAACAAAGGAAACCAATTCCTAATGGATTAAGACTTGTTTCCAATCAATGGCCAAAAGAACTTAAAGAAAAAAGAAACCAATTCCTAATGGATTAAGACTTGTTTCCAATCAATGGCCAAAAGAACTTAAAGAACAAAGAAAACCAATTCCTAATGGATTAAGACTTGTTTCCAATCAATGGCCAAAAGAACTTAAAGAACAAAGAAACCAATTCCTAATGGATTAAGACTTGTTTCCAATCAATGGCCAAAAGAACTTAAAGAACAAAGACAAACCAATTCCTAATGGATTAAGACTTGTTTCCAATCAATGGCCAAAAGAACTTAAAGAACAAAGAAAACCAATTCCTAATGGATTAAGACTTGTTTCCAATCAATGGCCAAAAGAACTTAAAGAACAAAGACACAACCAATTCCTAATGGATTAAGACTTGTTTCCAATCAATGGCCAAAAGAACTTAAAGAACAAAGAAACCAATTCCTTATGGATTAAGACTTGTTTCCAATCAATGGCCAAAAGAACTTAAAGAACAAAGACAAACCAATTCCTAATGGATTAAGACTTGTTTCCAATCAATGGCCAAAAGAACTTAAAGAACAAAGACAAACCAATTCCTAATGGATTAAGACTTGCATCCAATCAATGGCCAAAAGAACTTAAAGAACAAAGGAAACCAATTCCTAATGGATTAAGACTTGTTTCAATCAATGGCCAAAAGAACTTAAAGAACAAAGAAACCAATTCCTAATGGATTAAGACTTGTTTCCAATCAATGGCCAAAAGAACTTAAAGAACAAAGAAACCAATTCCTAATGGATTAAGACTTGTTTCCAATCAATGGCCAAAAGAACTTAAAGAACAAAGAAACCAATTCCTAATGGATTAAGACTTGTTTCCCAATCAATGGCCAAAAGAACTTAAAGAACAAAGAAAACCAATTCCTAATGGATTAAGACTTGTTTCCAATCAATGGCCAAAAGAACTTAAAGAACAAAGAAACCAATTCCTAATGGATTAAGACTTGTTTCCAATCAATGGCCAAAAGAACTTAAAGAACAAAGACAAACCAATTCCTAATGGATTAAGACATGTTTCCAATCAATGGCCAAAAGAACTTAAAGAACAAAGGAAACCAATTCCTAATGGATTAAGACTTGTTTCCAATCAATGGCCAAAAGAACTTAAAGAACAAAGACACAAACCAATTCCTAATGGATTAAGACTTGTTTCCAATCAATGGCCAAAAGAACTTAAAGAAACAAAGAAACCAATTCCTAATGGATTAAGACTTGCATCCAATCAATGGCCAAAAGAACTTAAAGAACAGACAGAACCAATTCCTAATGGATTAAGACTTGCATCCAATCAATGGCCAAAAGAACTTAAAGAACAAAGACAAACCAATTCCTAATGGATTAAGACTTGTTTCCAATCAATGGCCAAAAAGAACTTAAAGAACAAAGACAAACCAATTCCTAATGGATTAAGACTTGCATCCAATCAATGGCCAAAAGAACTTAAAGAACAAAGGAAACCAATTCCTAATGGATTAAGACTTGTTTCCAATCAATGGCCAAAAGAACTTAAAGAACAAAGACAAACCAATTCCTAATGGATTAAGACTTGCATCCAATCAATGGCCAAAAAGAACTTAAAGAACAAAGAAACCAATTCCTAATGGATTAAGACTTGTTTCCAATCAATGGCCAAAAGAACTTAAAGAACAAAGACAAACCAATTCCTAATGGATTAAGACATGTTTCCAATCAATGGCCAAAAGAACTTAAAGAAACAAAGACAAACCAATTCCTAATGGATTAAGACATGCATCCAATCAATGGCCAAAAGAACTTAAAGAACAAAGAAACCAATTCCTAATGGATTAAGACTTGTTTCCAATCAATGGCCAAAAGAACTTAAAGAACAAAGACAAACCAATTCCTAATGGATTAAGACTTGCATCCAATCAATGGCCAAAAGAACTTAAAGAACAAAGACAAACCAATTCCTAATGGATTAAGACATGCATCCAATCAATGGCCAAAAGAACTTAAAGGACAAAGACAAACGAATTCCTAATGGATTAAGACTTGCTTCCAATCAATGGCCAAAAGAACTTAAAGGATAAAGACAAACTAATTCCTAATGCATTAAGACAAGCATCCAATCAAGGGCCAAAAGAACTTAAAGAACAAATGGAAACCAATTCCTTATGGATTAAGACTTGTTTCCAATCAATGGCCAAAAGAACTTAAAGGACAAAGCCAAACTAATTCCAAATGGATTAAGACATGCATCCAATCAATGGCCAATAGAACTTAAAGAACAAAGGTAAGCCAATTCCTTATGGATTAAGACTTGTCTCCAATCAATGGCCAAAAGAATTTAAAGAACAAAGACAAACCAATTCCTAATGGATTAAGACATGCATCCAATCAATGGCCAAAAGAACTTAAAGAACAAAGAGAAAACCAATTCCTAAAGGATTAAAGCTTGTTTCGAATCAATGGCCAAAATAACTTAAAGGACAAACACAAACAAATTCCTAATGGATTAAGACTTGCTTCCAATCAATGGCCAAAAGAACTTAAAGAACAAAGGAAACCAATTCCTTATGGATTAAGACTTGTTTCCAATCAATGGCCAAAAGAACTTAAAGAACAAAGACAAACCAATTCCTAATGGATTAAGACATTGCATCCAATCAATGGCCAAAAGAACTTAAAGAACAAAGGACAACCAATTCCTAATGGATTAAGACTTGCATCCAATTAATGGCGAAAAGAACTAAAAGAACAAAGACAAACTAATTCCTACTGGATTGAGACATGCATTCAATCAATGGCCAAAAGAACTTAAAGAACAAAGGAAACCAATTCCTAATGGATTAAGACATGTTTCCAATCAATGGCCAAAAGAACTTAAAGAACAAAGAAAACCAATTCCTAATGGATTAAGACTTGCATCCAATCAATGGCCAAAAGAACTTAAAGAACAAAGGAAACCAATTCCTTAATGGATTAAGACTTGTTTCCAATCAATGGCCAAAAGAACTTAAAGAACAAAGACAAACTAATTCCTAATGGATTAAGACTTGCATGTTTCCAATCAATGGCCAAAAGAACTTAAAGAACAAAGAAAACCAATTCCTAATGGATTAAGACTTGTTTCCAATCAATGGCCAAAAGAACTTAAAGAACAAAGACAACCTAATTCCTAATGGATTAAGACTTGCATCCAATCAATGGCCAAAAGAACTTAAAGAACAAAGGAAACCAATTCCTAATGGATTAAGACTTGTTTCCAATCAATGGCCAAAAGAACTTAAAGAACAAAGACAAACCAATTCCTAATGGATTAAGACATGCATCCAATCAATGGCCAAAAGAACTTAAAGAACAAAGAAACCAATTCCTAATGGATTAAGACTTGTTTCCAATCAATGGCCAAAAGAACTTAAAGAACAAAGACAAACCAATTCCTAATGGATTAAGACTTGCATCCAATCAATGGCCAAAAGAACTTAAAGAACAAAGAAACCAATTCCTTATGGATTAAGACTTGTTTCCAATCAATGGCCAAAAGAACTTAAAGAACAAAGACAAACCAATTCCTAATGGATTAAGACATGCATCCAATCAATGGCCAAAAGAACTTAAAGAACAAAGGAAACCAATTCCTTATGGATTAAGACTTGTTTCCAATCAATGGCCAAAAGAACTTAAAGAACAAAGACAAACCAATTCCTAATGGATTAAGACATGCATCCAATCAATGGCCAAAAGAACTTAAAGAACAAAGGAAACCAATTCCTAATGGATTAAGACTTGTTTCCAATCAATGGCCAAAAGAACTTAAAGAACAAAGAAAACCAATTCCTAATGGATTAAGACTTGCATCCAATCAATGGCCAAAAGAACTTAAAGAACAAAGGAAACCAATTCCTAATGGATTAAGACTTGTTTCCAATCAATGGCCAAAAGAACTTAAAGAACAAAGACAAAAGGAAAAGAACCAATTCCTAATGGATTAAGACATGTTTCCAATCAATGGCCAAAAGAACTTAAAGAACAAAGAAAACCAATTCCTAATGGATTAAGACTTGTTTCCAATCAATGGCCAAAAGAACTTAAAGAACAAAGACAAACCAATTCCTAATGGATTAAGACTTGCATCCAATCAATGGCCAAAAGAACTTAAAGAACAAAGGAAACCAATTCCTTAATGGATTAAGACTTGTTTCCAATCAATGGCCAAAAGAACTTAAAGAACAAAGACAAACTAATTCCTAATGGATTAAGACATGCATCCAATCAATGGCCAAAAGAACTTAAAGAACAAAGGAAACCAATTCCTTAATGGATTAAGACTTGTTTCCAATCAATGGCCAAAAGAACTTAAAGAACAAAGACAAACTAATTCCTAATGGATTAAGACATGCATCCAATCAATGGCCAAAAGAACTTAAAGAACAAAGAAAACCAATTCCTAATGGATTAAGACTTGTTTCCAATCAATGGCCAAAAGAACTTAAAGGACAAAGGCAAACTAATTGCTAATGGATTAAGACATGCATCCAATCAATGGCCAAAAGAACTTAAAGAACAAAGAAAACCAATTCCTAATGGATTAAGACTTGTTTCCAATCAATGGCCAAAAGAACTTAAAGAACAAAGACAACCTAATTCCTAATGGATTAAGACTTGCATCCAATCAATGGCCAAAAGAACTTAAAGAACAAAGGAAACCAATTCCTAATGGATTAAGACTTGTTTCCAATCAATGGCCAAAAGAACTTAAAGAACAAAGACAAACTAATTCCTAATGCATTAAGACAAACATCCAATCAATGGCCAACAGAACTTAAAGAACAAAGATAAACCAATTCATTAATGATTAAGACTTGTTTCCAATCAATGGCCAAAAGAACTTAAAGAACAAAGGAAACCAATTCCTAATGGATTAAGACTTGTTTCCAATCAATGGCCAAAAGAACTTAAAGAACAAAGACAAACTAATTCCTAATGGATTAAGACTTGCATCCAATCAATGGCCAAAAGAACTTAAAGAACAAAGGAAACCAATTCCTAATGGATTAAGACTTGTTTCATCAATCAATGGCCAAAAGAACTTAAAGAACAAAGGACAAACTAATTCCTAATGGATTAAGACATGCATCCAATCAATGGCCAAAAGAACTTAAAGAACAAAGAAAACCAATTCCTAATGGATTAAGACTTGTTTCCAATCAATGGCCAAAAGAACTTAAAGAACAAAGACAAACCAATTCCTAATGGATTAAGACATGCATCCAATCAATGGCCAAAAGAACTTAAAGAACAAAGACAACCAATTCCTAATGGATTAAGACTTGCATCCAATCAATGGCCAAAAGAACTTAAAGAACAAAGAAAACCAATTCCTAATGGATTAAGACTTGTTTCCAATCAATGGCCAAAAGAACTTAAAGAACAAAGACAACCAATTCCTAATGGATTAAGACATGCATCCAATCAATGGCCAAAAGAACTTAAAGAACAAACCAAGGAAACCAATTAAGACTTGTCTAATGGAAAAGAACTTAAGACAAACAAACCAATGTTTGGATTAAGACCAATCAATGGCCAAAAGAACTTAAAGAACAAAGACAACCAATTCCTAATGGATTAAGACTTGCATCCAATCAATGGCCAAAAGAACTTAAAGAAAAGACAAACCAATTCTTAATGGAAACATGTTCAATTCCTAAGAACTTAAAGAACAAAGACAAACTTATTCCTATGACTTGTTTCCAATCAATGGCCAAAAGAACTTAAAGAAAAAGAAAAAACTAATTCCTTAATTAATTAAGACTTGTTTCCAATCAATGGCCAAAAGAACTTAAAGAACAAAGACAAACCAATTCCTAATGGATTAAGACATGCATCCAATCAATGGCCAAAAGAACTTAAAGAACAAAGACAAAC
>JAVHNN010000440.1:0-18627 GCA_031439585.1 Pterocarpus macrocarpus
AAATGGAAACCAATTCTTTGATGATTAAGACTAGCTTTCAATCATTCCGTTTAAGCCATTAAAAGAGAAAGAGAATCCAATTCCTTCATGATTAAGACTTGGTTCCAATCAAAGGAAGAAAGCCATTAAAGAAGAAATGGAAACCAATTCTTTGCCGATTAAGACTAGCATTCAATCATTCCATTTAAGCCATTAAAAGAGAAAGAGTATCCAATTCCTTAATGATTAAGACTTGGTTCCAATCAAAGGCAGAATGCCATTAAAGAAGAAGAAATCCAATTCTTGATGATTAAGACTAGCTTTCAATCATTCCATGAAAGCCATTAAGAAGAAAAGAAATCAATTCCTTAATGATTAAGACTTGGTTTCAATCATTCCATTTAAGCCATTAAAGAAGAAATGAAACCAATTCTTTGATGATTAAGACTAGCTTTCAATCATTCCATTTAAGCCATTAAAAGAGAAAGAGAATCCAATTCCTTAAGGATTAAGACTTGGTTCCAATCAAAGGAAGAAAGCCATTAAAGAAGAAATGGAAACCAATTCTTTGATGATTAAGACTAGCTTTCAATCATTCCATTTAAGCCATTAAAAGAAAGAGAATCCAATTCCTTAATGATTAAGACTTGGTTCCAATCAAAGGAAGAAAGCCATTAAAGAAGAAATGGAAACCAATTCCTAGAGGATTAAGACTAGCTTTCAATCACTCCATTGAAGCCATTAAAGGACAAAGAGAAACCAATTCATTAATGATTAAGACTTGTTTCCAATCATTCCAAGGAAGAAAGCCATTAAAGAAGAAATGAAACCAATTCCTGAGGATTAAGACTAGCTTTCAATCACTCCATTAGCCATTAAAAGAAAGAAAATCAATTCCTTAATGATTAAGACTTGGTTCCAATCAAAGGAAGAAAGCCATTAAAGAAGAAATGAAACCAATTCTTTGAGGATTAAGACTAGCTTTCAATCATTCCATGGAAGCCATTAAAGAGAAAGAGAATCAATTCCTTAATGATTAAGACTTGGTTCCAATCAAAGGAAGAAAGCCATTAAAGAAGAAATGGAAACCAATTCTTTGATGATTAAGACTAGCTTTCAATCATTCCATTTAAGCCATTAAAGAGAAAGAGAATCCAATTCCTTAATGATTAAGACTTGGTTCCAATCAAAGGAAGAAAGCCATTAAAGAAGAAATGAAACCAATTCCTAGAGGATTAAGACTAGCTTTCAATCACTCCATTTAAGCCATTAAAGAAGAAAGAAATCAATTCCTTAATGATTAAGACTTGGTTCCAATCAAAGGAAGAAAGCCATTAAAGAAGAAATGAAACCAATTCTTTGATGATTAAGACTAGCTTTCAATCATTCCATTTAAGCCATTAAAGAGAAAAGAGAATCCAATTCCTTAATGATTAAGACTTGGTTCCAATCAAAGGAAGAAAGCCATTAAAGAAGAAATGAAACCAATTCTTTGATGATTAAGACTAGCTTTCAATCATTCCATTTAAGCCATTAAAAGAGAAAGAAAATCCAATTCCTTAATGATTAAGACTTGGTTCCACTCAAAGGAAGAAAGCCATTAAAGAAGAAATGGAAACTAACTCTTTGATGATTAAGACTAGCTTTCAATCATTCCCTTGAAGCCATTCAAAGAGAAAGAGAATCAATTCCTTATTGATTAAGACTTGCTTCCAATCTTTCCATTTAAGCCATTGAAAGAGAAAGATAATCCAATTCCTTAATGATTAAGACTTGGTTCCAATCAAAGGAAGCCATTAAAGAAGAAATGGAAACCAATTCTTTGATGATTAAGACTAGCTTTCAATCGTTCCATTTAAGCCATTAAAGAGAAGAGAATCCAATTCCTTAATGATTAAGACTTGGTTTCAATCATTCCATTTAAGCCATTAAAGAAGAAATGAATCCAATTCCTTAAGGAATAAGACTAGCTTCCAATCAAGGGAAGAAAGCAATTGAAGAAGAAATAGAAACCAATTCTTTGAGGATTAAGACTTGCTTTCAATCTTTCCATTTAAGCCATTGGAAGAGAAAGAGTAACCAATTCCTTAAGGATTAAGACTAGCTTTGAATCATTCAATTTAAGCCACTAAAGAGAAAGAATCCTGTTCCTTAAGGATTAAGACTAGCTTCCAATCAAAGGAAGAAAGCCATTAAAGAAGAAATGGAAACCAATTCTGTGAAGATTAAGACATGCTTTCAATGATTCCATTTAGGCCATTAAGAGGGAAAGAGAATCCAATTCCTTATGGATTAAGACTAGCTTCGAATCAAAGTAAGAAAGCCATTAAAGAAGAAATGGAAACCAATTCTTTGAGGATTAAGGCAAGCTTTCAATCATTCCATTTAAGCCATTGAAAGAGAAAGAGAATCCAGTTCCTTAATGATTAAGACTTGGTTCCAATCAAAGGAAGAAAGCCATTAAAGAAGAAATGGAAACCAATTCTTTGATGATTAAGACTAGCTTTCAATCATTCCATTTAAGCCATTAAAGAGAAAAGAATCCAATTCCTTAATGATTAAGACTAGCTTTCAATCATTCCATTTAAGCCATTGAAGGAGAAAGAGAATCCAATTCCTTAATGATTAAGACTTGGTTCCAATCAAAGGAAAAAAGCCATTAAAGAAGAAATGGAAACCAATTCCTAGAGGATTAAGACTAGCTTTCAATCATTCCATTTAAGCCATTAAAAGAAGAGAATCCAATTCCTTAATGATTAAGACTTGGTTCCAATCAAAGGAAGAAAGCCATTAAGAAGAAATGGAAACCAATTCTTTGATGATTAAGACTAGCTTTCAATCATTCCATTTAAGCCATTAAAAGAGAAAGAGAATCCAATTCCTTAATGATTAAGACTTGGTTCCAATCAAAGGAAGAAAGCCATTAAAGAAGAAATGGAAACCAATTCTTTGATGATTAAGACTAGCTTTCAATCATTCCATTTAAGCCATTCAAAGAGAAAGAGAATCCAATTCCTTAATGATGAAGACTTGGTTCCAATCAAAGGAAGAAAGCCGTTAAAGAAGAAATGAAACCAATTCTAGAGGATTAAGACTAGCTTTCAATCATTCCATTTAAGCCATTAAAGAGAAGAGAATGCAATTCCTTAATGATTAAGACTTGGTTCCAATCAAAGGAAGAAAACCATTGAAGAAGAAATGGAAACCAATTCTATGATGATTAAGACTAGCTTTCAATCATTCCATTTAAGCCATTAAAAGAGAAAGAGAATCCAATTCCTTAATGATTAAGACTTGGTTCCAATCAAAGGAAGAAAGCCGTTAAAGAAGAAATGAAACCAATTCTTTGAGGATTAAGACTAGCTTTCAATCATTCCATTTAAGCCATTAAAAGAGAAAAGAGAATCCAATTCCTTAATGATTAAGACTTGGTTCCAATCAAAGGAAGAAAGCCATTAAAGAAGAAATGAAACCAATTCTTTGATGATTAAGACTAGCTTTCAATCATTCCATTTAAGCCATTAAAGAAAGAGAATCCAATTCCTTAATGATTAAGACTTGGTTCCAATCAAAGGAAGAAAGCCATTAAAGAAGAAATGAAACCAATTCTTTGATGATTAAGACTAGCTTTCAATCATTCCATTTAAGCCATTAAAGAGAAGAGAATCAATTCCTTAATGATTAAGACTTGGTTCCAATCAAAGGAAGAAAGCCATTAAAGAAGAAATGAAACCAATTCTTTGAGGATTAAGACTAGCTTTCAATCATTCCATTTAAGCCATTAAAAGAGAAAAGAGAATCAATTCCTTAATGATTAAGACTTGGTTCCAATCAAAGGAAGAAAGCCGTTAAAGAAGAAATGGAAACCAATTCTTTGATGATTAAGACTAGCTTTCAATCATTCCATTTAAGCCATTAAATGAGAAAGAGAAAGCAATTCCTTAAGGATTAAGACTTGGTTCCAATCAAAGGAACAAAGCCATTAAAGAAGAAATGGAAACCAATTCTTTTATGATTAAGACTAGCTTTCAATCATTCCATTTAAGCCATTAAAAGAGAAAGAGAATCCAATTCCTTAATGATGAAGACTTGGTTCCAATCAAAGGAAGAAAGCCGTTAAAGAAGAAATGAAGCCAATTCTTTGATGATTAAGACTAGCTTTCAATCATTCCATTTAAGCCATTAAAAGAAGAAGAATCCAATTCCTTAATGATTAAGACTTGGTTCCAATCAAAGGAACAAAGCCATTAAAGAAGAAATGGAAACCAATTCTTTGATGATTAAGACTAGCTTTCAATCATTCCATTTAAGCCATTAAAGGAGAAAGAGACTCCAATTCCTTAATGATTAAGACTTGCTTCCAATCAAAGAAGAAAGCCATTAAAGAAGAAATGAAACCAATTCTTTGATGATTAAGACTAGCTTTCAATCATTCCATTTAAGCCATTAAAGAGAAGAGAATCCAATTCCTTAATGATTAAGACTTGGTTCCAATCAAAGGAAGAAAGCCGTTAAAGAAGAAATGAAAACCAATTCCTAGAGGATTAAGACTAGCTTTCAATCACTCCATTAAAGCCATTAAAAGAGAATGATAATCCAATTCCTTAATGATTAAGACTTGGTTCCAATCAAAGGAAGAAAGCCATTAAAGAAGAAATGGAAACCAATTCTTTGATGATTAAGTCTAGCTTTCAATCATTCCATTTAAGCCATTAAAAGAAAGAGAATGCAATTCATTAAGGATTAAGACTTGGTTCCAATCAAAGGAACAAAGCCATTAAAGAATAAATGGAAACCAATTCTTTGATGATTAAGACTAGCTTTCAATCATTCCATTTAAGCCATTAAAGGAGAAAGAGACTCCAATTCCTTAATGATTAAGACTTGCTTCCAATCAAAGGAAGAAAGCCATTAAAGAAGAAATGGAAACCATTTCTTAGAGGATTAAGACTAGCTTTCAATCACTCCATTTAAGCCATTAAAGAAAGAAAATCCAATTCCTTAATGATTAAGACTTGGTTCCAATCAAAGGAAGAAAGCCATTAAAGAAGAAATGGAAACCAATTCTTTGATGATTAAGACTAGCTTTCAATCATTCCATTTAAGCCATTAAAAGAAAGAGAATCCAATTCCTTAATGATTAAGACTTGGTTCCAATCAAAGGAAGAAAGCCATTAAAGAAGAAATGAAACCAATTCTTTGATGATTAAGACTAGCTTTCAATCATTCCATTTAAGCCATTAAAGAAGAAGAGAATCCAATTCCTTAATGATTAAGACTTGGTTCCAACCAAAGGAAGAAAGCCATTAAAGAAGAAATGGAAACCAATTCCTTGAGGATTAAGACTAGCTTTCAATCATTCCATTTAAGCCATTAAAAGAGAAGAATCCAATTCCTTAATGATGAAGACTTGGCTCCAATCAATGGAAGAAAGCCGTTAAAGAAGAAATGGAAACCAATTCTTTGATGATTAAGACTAGCTTTCAGTCATTCCATTCAAGCCATTAAAAGAGAAAGAGAATCCAATTCCTTAATGATTAAGACATGGTTCCAATCAAAGGAAGAAAGCCGTGAAAGAAGAAATGGAAACCAATTCTTTGATGATTAAGACTGGCATTCAATCATTCCATTTAAGCCATTAAAAGAGAAAGAGAATCCAATTCCTTAATGATTAAGACTTGGTTCCAATCAAAGGAAGAAAGCCATTAAAGAAGAAATGGAAACCAATTCCTAGAGGATTAAGACTAGCTTTCAATCACTCCATTTAAGCCATTAAAGAATAAAGAGAATCCAATTCCTTAATGATTAAGACTTGGTTCCAATCAAAGGAAGAAAGCCATTAAAGAAGAAATGGAAACCAATTCTTTGATGATTAAGACTAGCTTTCCATCATTCCATTTAAGCCATTAAGAGAGAAAGAGAATCCAATTCCTTAATGATTAAAACTTGGTTCCAATCAAAGGAAGAAAGCCGTTAAAGAAGAAATGGAAACCAATTCTTTGATGATTAAGACTAGCATTCAATCATTCCATTTAAGCCATTAAAAGAGAAAGAGAATCCAATTCCTTAATGATTAAGACTTGGTTCCAATCAAAGGAAGAAAGCCATTAAAGAAGAAATGAAACCAATTCCTTAGAGGATTAAGACCAGCTTTCATTCATTCCATGGAAGCCATTAAAATTGAAAGAAAATCCAATTCCTTAATGATTAAGACTTGGTTCCAATCAAAGGAAGAAAGCCATTAAAGAAGAAATGCAAACCAATTCTTTGATGATTAAGACTAGCTTTCAATCATTCCATTTAAGCCATTAAAAGAGACAAAGAATCCAATTCCTTAATGATTTAGACTTGGTTCCAATCAAAGGAAGAAAGCCATTAAAGAAGAAATGGAAACCAATTCTTTGATGATTAAGACTAGCTTTCAATCATTCCATTTAAGCCATTAAAAGAAGAGAATCAATTCCTTAATGATTAAGACTTGGTTCCAATCAAAGGAAGAAAGCCATTAAAGAAGAAATGAAACCAATTCTTAGAGGATTAAGACTAGCTTTCAATCACTCCATTTAAGCCATTAAAAGAGAAGAGAATCCAATTCCTTAATGATTAAGACTTGGTTCCACTCAAAGGAAGAAAGCCATTAAAGAAGAAATGGAAACCAATTCTTTGATGATTAAGACTAGCTTTCAATCATTCCCTTGAAGCCATTCAAGGAGAAAGAGAATCCAATTCCTTAATGATTAAGACTTGGTTCCAATCAAAGGAAGAAAGCCATTAAAGAAGAAATGAAACCAATTCCTAGAGGATTAAGACTAGCTTTCAATCATTCCATTAAGCCATTAAAGAGAAAAGAAAATCCAATTCCTTAATGATTAAGACTTGGTTCCAATCAAAGGAAGAAAGCCATTAAAGAAGAAATGGAAACCAATTCTTTGATGATTAAGACTAGCTTTCAATCATTCCATTAAAGCCATTAAAGAAAGAGAATCCAATTCCTTAATGATTAAGACTTGGTTCCAATCAAAGGAACAAAGCCATTAAAGAAGAAATGGAAACCAATTCTTTGATGATTAAGACTAGCTTTCAATCACTCCTTTTAAGCCATTAAAAGAGAAAGAGAATCCAATTCCTTAATGATTAAGATTTGGTTCCAATCAAAGGAAGAAAGCCATTAAAGAAGAAATGAAACCAATTCTTTGAGGATTAAGACTAGCTTTCAATCATTCCATTTAAGCCATTAAAGAGAAGAGAATCCAATTCCTTAATGATTAAGACTTGGTTCCAATCAAAGGAAGAAAGCCATTAAAGAAGAAATGAAACCAATTCTTTGATGATTAAGACTAGCTTTCAATCATTCCATTTAAGCCATTAAAAGAGAAAGAGAATGCAATTCCTTAAGGATTAAGACTTGGTTCCAATCAAGGGTAGAAAGCCATTAAAGAACAAATGGAAACCAATTCTTTGATGATTAAGACTAGCTTTCAATCATTCCATTTAAGCCATTAAAAGAGAAAGAGAATCCAATTCCTTAATGATTAAGACTTGCTTCCAATCAAAGTAAGAAAGCCATTAAAGAAGAAATGAAAACCAATTCTTTGATGATTAAGACTAGCTTTCAATCATTCCATTTAAGCCATTAAAGAGAAGAGAATCCAATTCCTTTATGATTAAGACTTGGTTCCAATCAAAGGAAGAAAGCCAAGAAAGAAGAAATGGAAACCAATTCTTTGATGATTAAGACTAGCTTTCAATCATTCCATTTAAGCCATTAAAAGGAAAAGAGAATCCAATTCCTTAATGATTAAGACTTGGTTCCAATCAAAGGAAGAAAGCCATTAAAGAAGAAATGGAAACCAATTCTTAGAGGATTAAGACTAGCTTTCAATCACTCCATGGAAGCCATTAAAAAGAAAGAAAATCAAATTTCTTAATGATTAAGACTTGGTTCCAATCAAAGGAAGAAAGCCATTAAAGAAGAAATGAAACCAATTCTTTGATGATTAAGACTAGCTTTCAATCATTCCATTTAAGCCATTAAAGAGAAGAGAATCCAATTCCTTAAGGATTAAGACTTGGTTCCAATCAAAGGAAGAAAGCCATTAAAGAAGAAATGGAAACCAATTCTTTGATGATTAAGACTAGCTTTCAATCATTCCATTTAAGCCATTAAAAGAGAAAGAGAATCCAATTCCTTAATGATTAAGACTTGGTTCCAATCAAAGGAAGAAAGCCATTAAAGAAGAAATGGAAACCAATTGTTTGATGATTAAGACTAGCTTTCAATCATTCCATTTAAGCCTTTAAAAGAGAAAGAGAATCCAATACCTTAATGATGAAGACATGGTTCCAATCAAAGGAAGAAAGCCGTTAAAGAAGAAATGAAACCAATTCTTTGATGATTAAGACTAGCTTTCAATCATTCCATTTAAGCCTTTAAAAGAGAAAGAGAATCCAATTCCTAAATGATTAAGACTTGCTTGCAATCAAAGGAAGAAAGCCATTAAAGAAGAAATGGAAACCAATTGTTTGATGATTAAGACTAGCTTTCAATCATTCCATTTAAGCCATTAAAAGAACACTTGAATCCAATTCCTTAATGATTAAGACTTGGTTCCAATCAAGGGAATAAAGCTATTAAAGATGAAATGGATACCAATTCTTTGATGATTAAGACTAGCTTTCAATCACTTCATTGAAGCCATTAAAAGAGAAAGAAAATCAATTCCTTAATGATTTAGACTTGGTTCCAATCAAATGAAGAAAGCCACTAAAGAAGAAATGGAAACCAATTCCTAGAGGATTAAGACTAGCTTTCAATCATTCCATTTAAGCCATTAAAATAGAAAGAGAATCCAATTCCTGAATGATTAAGACTTGGTTCCAATCAAAGGAAGAAAGCCGTTAAAGAAGAAATGGAAACCAATTCTTTGATGATTAAGACTAGCTTTCAATCATTCCATTTAAGCCATTAAAAGAGAAAGAGAATCCAATTCCTTAATGATTAAGACTTGGTTCCAATCAAAGGCAGAAAGCCATTAAAGAAGAAATGGAAAACAATTCCTAGAGGATTAATACAAGCTTTCAATCACTCCATTGAAGCCATTAAAAGAGAAAGAAAATCCAATTCCTTAATGATTAAGACTTGGTTACAATCAAGGAAGAAAGCCGTTAAAGAAGAAATGGAAACCAATTCTTTGATGATTAAGACTAGCTTTCAATCATTCCATTTAAGCCATTAAAAGAGAAAGAAAATCCAATTCCTTAATGATTAAGACTTGGTTCCAATCAAAGGAAGAAAGCCGTTAAAGAAGAAATGGAAACCAATTCTTTGATGATTAAGACTAGCATTCAAATATTCCATTTAAGCCATTGAAAGAGAAAGAGAATCCAGTTCCTTAATGATTAAGACTTGGTTCCAATCAAAGGAAGAAAGCCGTTAAAGAAGAAATGGAAACCAATTCTTTGATGATTAAGACTAGCATTCAATCATTCCATTTAAGCCATTAAAAGAGAAAGAGAATCCAATTCCTTAATGATTAAGGCTTGGTTCCAATCAAAGGAAGAAAGCCGTTAAAGAAGAAATGGAAACCAATTCTTTTTTGATTAAGACTAGCATTCAATCATTCCATTTAAGCCATTGAAAGAGAAAGAGAATCCAATTCCTTAATGATTAAGACTTGGTTCCAATCAAAGGAAGAAAGCCATTAAAGAAGAAATGAAACCAATTCTTTGATGATTAAGACTAGCATTCAATCATTCCATTTAAGCCATTAAAGAGAAAGAGAATCAATTCCTTAATGATTAAGACTTGGTTCCAATCAAGGAAAGCCATTAAAGAAGAAATGAAACCAATTCTTTGATGATTAAGACTAGCTTTCAATCATTCCATTTAAGCCATTAAAGAGAAGAGAATCCAATTCCTTAATGATTAAGACTTGGTTCCAATCAAAGGAAGAAAGCCATTAAAGAAGAAATGAAACCAATTCTTTGATGATTAAGACTAGCTTTCAATCATTCCATTTAAGCCATTAAAGAGAAAGAGAATCCAATTCCTTAATGATTAAGACTTGGTTCCAATCAAAGGAAGAAAGCCATTAAAGAAGAAATGAAACCAATTCTTTGAGGATTAAGACTAGCTTTCAATCATTCCATTTAAGCCATTAAAGAGAAAGAAAATCCAATTCCTTAATGATTAAGACTTGGTTCCAATCAAAGGTAGTAGCCGTTAAAGAAGATATGATACCAATTCTTTGATTATTATGACTAGCATTCAATCATTCCATTTCAGCCATTAAAAGAGAAAGAGAATCCAATTCCTTAATGATTAAGACTTGGTTCCAATCAAAGGAAGAAAGCCATTAAAGAAGAAATGAAACCAATTCTTTGATGATTAAGACTAGCTTTCAATCATTCCATTTAAGCCATTAAAAGAGAAAGAGAATCCAATTCCTTAATGATTAAGACTTGGTTCCAATCAAAGGAAGAAAGCCGTTAAAGAAGAAATGAAACCAATTCTTTGATGATTAAGACTAGCATTCAATCATTCCATTTTAGCCATTAAAAGAGAAAGAGAATCCAATTCCTTAATGATTAAGACTTGGTTCCAATCAAAGGAACAAAGATATTAAAGAAGAAATGGAAACCAATTCTTTGATGATTAAGACTAGCTTTCAATCATTCCATTTAAGCCATTAAAGAGAAGAAAATCCAATTCCTTAATGATTAAGACTTGGTTCCAATCAAAGGAAGAAAGCCATTAAAGAAGAAATGAAACCAATTCTTTGAGGATTAAGACTAGCTTTCAATCACTCCATTTAAGCCATTAAAGAGAAGAGAATCCAATTCCTTAATGATTAAGACTTGGTTCCAATCAAAGGAAGAAAGCCGTTAAAGAAGAAATGAAACCAATTCTTTGATGATTAAGACTAGCATTCAATCATTCCATTTAAGCCATTAAAGAGAAAGAGAATCCAATTCCTTAATGATTAAGACTTGGTTCCAATCAAGGAAGAAAGCCATTAAAGAAGAAATGGAAACCAATTCTTTGATGATTAAGACTAGCTTTCAATCATTCCATTTAAGCCATTAAAGAAAAGAGAATCAATTCCTTAATGATTAAGACTAGCTTTCAATCATTCCATTTAAGCCATTAAAAGAAAAGAGAATCAATTCCTTAATGATTAAGACTTGGTTCCACTCAAAGGAAGAAAGCCATTAAAGAAGAAATGGAAACCAATTCTTTGATGATTAAGACTAGCTTTCAATCATTCCATTTAAGCCATTAAAAGAGAAAGAGAATCCAATTCCTTAATGATTAAGACTTGGTTCCAATCAAAGGAAGAAAGCCATTAAAGTAGAAATGAAACCAATTCTTTGAGGATTAAGACTAGCTTTCAATCATTCCATTAAAGCCATTAAAAGAGAAAGAAAATCCAATTCCTTAATGATTAAGACTTGGTTCCACTCAAAGGAAGAAAGCCATTAAAGAAGAAATGGAAACCAATTCTTTGATGATTAAGACTAGCTTTCAATCATTCCATTTAAGCCATTAAAAGAGAAAGAGAATCCAATTCCATAATGATTAAGACTTGGTTCCAATCAAAGGAAGAAAGCCATTAAAGAAGAAATGAAACCAATTCTTTGATGATTAAGACTAGCTTTCAATAATTCCATTTTAGCCATTAAAGGAGAAAGAGAATCCAACTCCTAAATGATTAAGACTTGGTTCCAATCAAAGGAAGAAAGCCATTAAAGAAGAAATGGAAACCAATTCTTTGATGATTAAGACTAGCTTTCAATCATTCCATTTAAGCCATTAAAAGAGAAAGAGAATGCAATTCCTTAAGGATTAAGACTTGGTTCCAATCAATGGAAGAAAGCCATTAAAGAAGAAATGGAAACCAATTCCTAGAGGATTAAGACTAGCTTTCAATCACTCCATTCAAGCCATTAAAAGAGAAAGAGAATTCAATTCCTTAATGATTAAGACTTGGTTCCAATCAAAGGAAGAAAGCCATTAAAGAAGAAATGGACACCAATTCTTTGATGATTAAGACTAGCTTTCAATCATTCCATTTAAGCCATTAAAAGAGAAAGAAAATCCAACTCCTTAATGATTAAGACTTGCTTCCAATCAACGTAAGAAAGATATTAAAGAAGAAATGGAAACCAATTCTTTGATGATTAAGACTAGCTTTCAATCATTCCATTTAAGCCATTAAAAGAGAAAAGAGAATCCAATTCCTTAATGATTAAGACTTGGTTCCAATCAAAGGAAGAAAGCCATTAAAGAAGAAATGGAAACCAATTCCTAGAGGATTAAGACTAGCTTTCAATCATTCCATTTAAGCCATTAAAAGAGAAAGAGAATCCAATTACTTAATGATTAAGACTTGGTTCCAATCAAAGGAAGAAAGCCATTAAAGAAGAAATGGAAACCAATTCTTTGATGATTAAGACTAGCTTTCAATCATTCCATTTAAGCCATTAAAGAAAGAGAATCCAATTCCTTAATGATTAAGACTTGGTTCCAATCAAAGGAAGAAAGCCATTAAAGAAGAAATGGAAACCAATTCCTTTGAGGATTAAGACTAGCTTTCAATCACTCCATTTGGAAGCCATTAAAGAAAGAGAATCCAATTCCTTAATGATTAAGACTTGGTTCCAATCAAAGGAAGAAAGCCATTAAAGAAGAAATGGAAACCAATTCCTAGAGGATTAAGACTAGCTTTCAATCACTCCATTGAAGCCATTGAAAGAGAAAGAGAATCCAATTCCTTAATGATTAAGACTTGGTTCCAATCAAAGAAAGAAAGCCATTAAAGAAGAAATGGAAACCAATTCTTTGATGATTAAGACTAGCTTTCAATCATTCCATTTAAGCCATTAAAAGAGAAAGAGAATCCAATTCCTTAATGATTAAGACTTGGTTCCAATCAAAGGAAGAAAGCCATTAAAGAAGAAATGGAATACAATTCTTTGATGATTAAGACTAGCTTTCAATCATTCCATTTAAGCCATTAAAGAAAAGAGAATCCAATTCCTTAATGATTAAGTCTTGGTTCTAATCAAAGGAAGTAAGCCATTAAAGAAGAAATGAAGACCAATTCCTAGAGGATTAAGACTAGCTTTCAATCATTCCATTTAAGCCATTAAAAGAAAAGAAATCCAATTCCTTAATGATTAAGACTAGCTTTCAATCATTCCATTTAAGCCATTAAAGAGAAAGAGAATCAATTCCTTAATGATTAAGACTTGGTTCCAATCAAAGGAAGAAAGCCATTAAAGAAGAAATGGAAACCAATTCTTTGATGATTAAGACTAGCTTTCAATCATTCCATTTAAGCCATTAAAAGAGAAAGAGAATGCAATTCCTTAAGGATTAAGACTTGGTTCCAATCAAAGGAACCAAGCCATTAAAGAAGAAATGGAAACCAATTCTTTGAGGATTAAGACTAGCTTTCAATCATTCCATTTAAGCCATTAAAAGAGAAAGAGAATCCAATTCCTTAATGATTAAGACTTGGTTCCAATCAAAGGAAGAAAGCCATTAAAGAAGAAATGGAAACCAATTCTTTGATAATTAAGACTAGCTTTCAATCATTCCATTTAAGCCATTAAAAGAGAACGAAAATCCAATTCCTTAATGATTAAGACTTGGTTCCAATCAAAGGATGAAAGCCATTAAAGAAGAAATGGAAACCAATTCTTTGATGATTAAGACTAGCTTTCAATCATTCCATTTAAGCCATTAAAAAAGAAAGAGAATCCAATTCCCTAATGATTAACACTTGGTTCCAATCAAAGGAAGAAAGCCATTAAAGAAGAAATGGAAACCAATTCTTAGAGGATGAAGACTAGCTTTTAATCATTCCATTTAAGCCATTGAAAGAGAAAGAGAATCCAATTCCTTAATGATTAAGACTTGGTTCCAATCAAAGGAAGAAAGCCATTAAAGAAGAAATGGAAACCAATTCCTTGAGGATTAAGACTAGTTTCAATCATTCCATTTAAGCCATTAAAAGAGAAAGAGAATGCAATTCCTTAAGGATTAAGACTTGGTTCCAATCAAAGGAAGAAAGCCGTTAAAGAAGAAATGGAAACCAATTCTTTGATGATTAAGACTAGCTTTCAATCATTCCATTTAAGCCGTTAAAAGTGAAAGAGAATCCAATTCCTTAATGATTAAGACTTGGTTCCAATCAAAGGAAGAAAGCCGTTAAAGAAGAAATGAAACCAATTCTTTGATGATTAAGACTAGCATTCAATCATTCCATTTCAGCCATTAAAAGGGAAAGAGAAATCAATTCCTTAATGATTAAGACTTGGTTCCAATCAAAGGAAGAAAGCCATTAAAGAAGAAATGGAAACAAATCCTAGAGGATTAAGACTAGCTTTCAATCAAGGAAGAAAGCCATTAAAGAAGAAATGGAAATCAATTCCTTAATGATTAAGACTTGGTTTCAATCATTCCATTTAAGCCATTAAAGAAGAAAAGAAAATCAATTCCTTAATGATTAAGACTAGCTTTCAATCAAAGGAAGAAAGCCATTAAAGAAGAAAAGAGAATCAATTCCTTAATGATTAAGACTTGGTTCCAATCAAAGGAAGAAAGCCATTAAAGAAGAAATGAAACCAATTCTTTGATGATTAAGACTAGCTTTCAATCATTCCATTTAAGCCATTAAAGAGAAAGAGAATCCAATTCCTTAATGATTAAGACTTGGTTCCAATCAAAGGAAGAAAGCCATTAAAGAAGAAATGAAACCAATTCTTTGATGATTAAGACTAGCTTTCAATCATTCCATTTAAGCCATTAAAAGAGAAAGAATCCAATTCCTTAATGATTAAGACTTGGTTCCAATCAAAGGAAGAAAGCCATTAAAGAAGAAATGAAACCAATTCTTTGATGATTAAGACTAGCTTTCAATCATTCCATTTAAGCCATTAAAAGAGAAAAGAATCCAATTCCTTAATGATTAAGACTTGGTTCCAATCAAAGGAAGAAAGCCATTAAAGAAGAAATGAAACCAATTCGTAGATTATTAAGACAAGCTTTCAATCATTCCATTTAAGCCATTAAAAGAGAAAGAGAATCCAATTCCTTAATGATTAAGACTTGGTTCCAATCAAAGGAAGAAAGCCATTAAGTAAGAAATGGAAACCAATTCTTTGATGATTAAGACTAGCTTTCAATCATTCCATTTAAGCCATTAAAGAAAGAGAATCCAATTCCTTAATGATTAAGACTTGGTTCCAATCAAAGGAAGAAAGCCATTAAAGCGGAAATGGAAACCAATTCTTTGATGATTAAGACTAGCTTTCAATCATTCCATTTAAGCCATTAAAAGAGAAAGAGAATCCAATTCCTTAATGATTAAGATTTGGTTCCAATCAAAGGAAGAAAGCCATTAAAGAAGAAATGGAAACCAATTCTTTGATGATTAAGACTAGCTTTCAATCATTCCATTTAAGCCATTAAAAGAGAAAGAGAATCAATTCCTTAACGATTTAGACTTGGTTCCAATCAAAGGAAGAAAGCCATTAAAGAAGAAATGGAAACCAATTCCTAGAGGATTAAGACTAGCTTTCAATCACTCCATTGAAGCCATTAAAAGAGAAAGAAAATCCAATTCCTTAAAGATTAAGACTTGGTTCCAATCAAAGAATGAAAGCTATTAAAGAAGAAATGGAAACCAATTCTTTGATGATTAAGACTAGCTTTCAATCATTCCATTTAAGCCATTAAGAAAGAAAGAGAATCCAATTCCTTAATGATTAAGACTTGGTTCCAGTCAAAGGAAGAAAGCCATTAAAGAAGAAATGGGAACCAATTCTTTGAGGATTAAGACTAGCTTACAATCATTCCATCGAAGCCATTAAAAGAAAGAGAATCCAATTCCTTAATGATTAAGACTTGGTTCCAATCAAAGGAAGAAAGCCATTAAAGAAGAAATGAAACCAATTCTTTGATGATTAAGCCTAGCTTTCAATCATTCCCTTGAAGCCATTCAAAGAGAAAGAGAATCAAATTCCTTAATGATTAAGACTTGGTTCCAATCAAAGGAAGAAAGCCATTAAAGAAGAAATGGAAACCAATTCTTTGATGATTAAGACTAGCTTTCAATCATTCCATTTAAGCCATTAAAGGAGAAAGAGAATCCAATTCCTTAATGATTAAGACTTGGTTCCAATCAAAGGAAGAAAGCCATTAAGAAGAAATGGAAACCAATTCCTAGAGGATTAAGACTAGCTTTCAATCATTCCATTTAAGCCATTCAAGAGAAAGAGAATCAAATTCCTTAATGATTAAGACTTGGTTCCAATCAAGGAAGAGGGCCACTAAAGAAAAAATGGAAACCAATTCTTTGATGATTAAGACTAGCTTTCAATCATTCCATTTAAGCCATTAAAAGAGAAAGAGAATCCAATTCCTTAATGATTAAGACTTGGTTCCAATCAAAGGAAGAAAGCCATTAAAGAAGAAATGGAAACCAATTCTTTGATGATTAAGACTAGCTTTCAATCATTCCATTTAAGCCATTAAAAGAGATAGAGAATCCAATTCCTTAATGATTAAGACTTGGTTCCAATCAAGAAAGCCATTAAAGAAGAAATGAAACCAATTCCTTTGATGATTAAGACTAGCTTTCAATCATTCCATTTAAGCCATTAAAGAGAAAGAAAATCCAATTCCTTAATGATTAAGACTTGGTTCCACTCAAAGGAAGAAAGCCATTAAAGAAGAAATGGAAACCAATTCTTTGATGATTAAGACTGGCTTTCAATCATCCCATTGAAGCCATTAAAAGAGAAAGAGAATCAAATTCCTTAATGATTAAGACTTGGTTCCAATCAAAGGAAGAAAGCCATTAAAGAAGAAATGGAAACCAATTCTTTGATGATTAAGACTAGCTTTCAATCATTCCATTTAAGCCATTAAAAGAGAAAGAGAATCCAATTCCTTAATGATTAAGACTTGGTTCCAATCAAAGGAAGAAAGCCATTAAAGAAGAAATGGAAACCAATTCTTTGATGATTAAGACTAGCTTTCAATCATTCCCTTGAAGCCATTAAAAGAGAAAGAGAATCCAATTCCTTAATGATTAAGACTTGGTTCCAATCAAAGGAAGAAAGCCATTAAAGAAGAAATGGAAACCAATTCTTTGATGATTAAGACTAGCTTTCAATCATTCCATTTAAGCCATTAAAAGAGAAAGAGAATCCAATTCCTTAATGATTAAGACTTGGTTCCAATCAAAGGAAGAAAGCCATTAAAGAAGAAATGGAAACCAATTCTTTGATGATTAAGACTAGCTTTCAATCATTCCCTTGAAGCCATTCAAAGAGAAAGAAAGAATCAATTCCTTAATGATTAAGACTTGGTTCCAATCAAAGGAAGAAAGCCATTAAAGAAGAAATGGAAACCAATTCTTTGATGATTAAGACTAGCTTTCAATCATTCCATTTAAGCCATTAAAAGAGAAAGAGAATCAAATTCCTTAATGATTAAGACTTGGTTCCAATCAAAGGAAGAAAGCCATTAAAGAAGAAATGGAAACCAATTCTTTGATGATTAAGACTAGCTTTCAATCATTCCATTTAAGGCATTAAAATTGAAAGAGAATCCAATTCCTTAATGATTAAGACTTGGTTCCAATCAAAGGAAGAAAGCCATTAAAGAAGAAATGGAAACCAATTCCTAGAGGATTAAGACTAGCTTTCAATCATTCCATTTAAGCCATTAAAAGAGAAAGAGAATCCAATTCCTGAATGATTAAGACTTGGTTTCAATCAAAGGAAGAGCCATTAAAGAAGAAATGAAACCAATTCCTTGATGATTAAGACTAGCTTTCAATCATTCCATTTAAGCCATTAAAGAAGAAAGAGAATCAATTCCTTAATGATTAAGACTTGGTTCCAATCAAAGGAAGAAAGCCATTAAAGAAGAAATGAAACCAATTCCTTAACAATTAAGACTAGCTTTCAATCATTCCATTTAAGCCATTCAAAGAGAAAGAGAATCAAATTCCTTAAGGATTAAGACTTGGTTCCAATTAAAGGTAGAAAGTCATTAAAGAAGAAATGGAAACCAATTCTTTGATAATTAAGACTAGCTTTCAATCATTCCATTTAAGCCATTAAAAGAGAAAGAGAATCCAATTCCTTAATGATTAAGACTTGGTTCCAATCAAAGGAAGAAAGCCATTAAAGAAGAAATGGAAACCAATTCTTTGAGGATTAAGACTAGCGTTCAATCATTCCATTTAAGCCATTAAAAGAGAAAGAGAATTTAATTCCTTAATGATTGAGACTTGGTTTCAATCAAAGGAAGAAAGCCATTCAAAGAAGAAATGAAACCAATTCCTTAAGGATTAAGACTAGCTTTCAATCAATCCATTAAAGCCATTAAAGAGAAAGAGAATCAATTCTTTGATGATTAAGACTTAGGTTTCAATCATTGATTAAGCCATTAAAAAGAAAATCCAATTTCTTTGATGATTAAGACTAGCTTTCAATCATTCCATTTAAGCCATTCAAAGAGAAAGAGAATCAAATTCTTTAAGGATTAAGACAAGCTTTCAACCGAAGGAAGAATGCCATGAAAGAAGAAATGGAAACTAACTCTTTGATGATTAAGACTAGCTTTCA
>JAVHNN010000441.1:0-31000 GCA_031439585.1 Pterocarpus macrocarpus
GAATGGTTGAATTGAATACACGTTTTATCATTAATCCAATCTAAGCGGATGACACGTTTTAACTTAAGGCGTTGAAAGAGAAATTCTTATACCAGTCTTTCTTTACTGCTTAACTGAGCTTCTTTTAGAACGGGTAAGGGAAGGAGCTTTCCCTCCAAAGAGCTTTCCACCAAGCTTGTCACTTTTATAAACCTCTTCACAAAACTGAATTCATAAGCTAAAGAAGGGGATAAGCACATTCACTAAGTTTACCAAAATCCCCCGAGCTTTTCTCCAAAGGCGGGATTGGGGGGATAGATGGATTTTTTTTAAGCATATTTATTTGGAAGCGAGAAGGCTTCTGGGGATCTTCGACTTAGTAAAGGAGCCGGGAAACCACCCTGTGTTTGTTTCGCCTGCTGCCGCAGAAGAGAGGCAAAGGAGCCGATTGGAGGAATGCTTCTTTTTGGTGAAACGCCTGGGTAAACGCATCCCTTTTAGATGGATGTTGTGGATAGAGGAGCTCCAGTTCTTGCATCCTTATTTGGCGCGCGGGAAGCCGAGAGCTTACCCCCATCTTAGGTGGAACGGATTTCTTCAAGCCAGGAAAGGTCCAGCAGACCGGATGCTCTGACCTATCAAGACCAACCAAAATGAGTAGTCACGACTTTCTAAAAAAAAGATTTTTTGACATTAATGGAATCATAAGATGTCTGTAGAATTTAGTGCTCTTAAAGAAAAACCGCCAACCTGTATACCAAAGGGATACACAAGTGAAGCGAGCGGTCCTCTTCTCTTTTTGAAAGAGCGAAAAAGGGATTCGTGCTTGGATGTCGAGATCAGGGGACTTTATCCAATCCATGCGGCGAAATCGATTTGTGGTGGAACAAACTCAATCAATAAATATATATATATGTTTGCTTCGATACAAGAGATCGGCCCCGAAGCAAGCAAGGTATGGTGGGTGCCAGCAACTTTCACTTGTTAGGAGTAGGGGCTGAAAAGAGCTCTTTGTATAGGTTGGGTTTGCTGGGCTTTGATGCTTACCTTATTATTATGAAAAGGGGAAGGTTTGATAAAGGAGCTTTTAAGCCCTTTTGCTGGATTGTTGGTCTGCAGCCCCGCCCTATAGAATGAATCAAATAAGGAGAGGCCTATTGATGACCGAGCCACTCTTATACTACTCCTTACCTCACCACCTCCTCACTTAAAGGGCGAAGTCGCTGAAGCGAGTCTAAAGGCCAAAGAGTGATCTTTGAACGTTACTACGCATCCTTATTAATTAATAGGTATAGTGTAAGGTAGGTTTGTTTGGGTATAGCAGGACTTGAACCTGCGACCATTAGGTTAAAAGCCCAATGCTCTACCAACTGAGCTATACACCCAAAATAGATAAATATAGTAGTAAATAAAGATTGGTGCAGAAAAGAGGGCGGCCCCTCTTCTCCTCATCATATTAAAGGGGCGCAGCTCTGTATGAGGCTCGTACTGCGGAGCAAGCGAAGAATAAGGGCGCGCGTTAGCACTCCTGCAAGAGGCCTTACTCAACAAGCGCACCTTTATTAGTAAGGTTGCCTGTTTCCACTCATTGAAGATTCTATCTACAAAGAAGGTCAACGGAGGATACTCAAGTTGCTCTCACTGACACCATCTACGAGAAGGTGAGGTCGTCTTTCTTTCCGGCCGCTATACGGTTCGCCTTAAAGCCTTAAAGACGGAGAAAGGGAGGAGCAGTTATCTATGTAATTACGGTCTTTGTTGGCCGTTGTTCCGGTCGAGCACTCTCTTTTCTTTGCTTTGTCCAATAGAGTCCTACCAAACAAGACTGACTTCTGACCAACCCGCGAGGGGTTGTGAAGTTGGACCAGGTACGAAGAATGAATCTATATCTGTGTACGGTACGGAAGTAGCTGGCCGGCGGCCGCTCACCTGTTCGAGCGCAATACAGTGGTGGTTGGTTCCGATTCGACAAGGGTAGAATGCCTGGTCGAAGGTCCAGTACAGTAGGTAGCAGGCGTGTTCGTTTTGGCTCCCGAGCGAGAACGAGAAATAGGCGCTGCACCATTCTTGCTGCTATGTACGTGAACCTTGACTTGAGAGATTCATCCAATGGAACCCACACTAAAAGGAGGACCACAAGCTCGGGGCTCGACGAAACAGAAAATATCAGCATTAAGAAACTTATTGGGGTTAGCAGTAAAAGAAAGAGCCCGGCATTCATTCATATTCATAGCGTAGTCTACTAAAATGAAAGAGGGACCAGCCTCATCGTGGTAATTATCGGACATCTCTGATCGTTCACCTCTAATGTGACACGTTCCCTCCCAGTTATATGATCAACGGGATCAGTCGGCTAGAGAGCGGGGCTATTCTTCTTCCGGGGAGGCAAAGTCGTCCCCTCTACTGATCGAACCCTCAGTTCGGGGGTCTTCGTCAACATGTTATGAGGCTCCAGTCTTCGGCGGGTCGCCATTACTTGACTTAGAAAGGCGAACATCTAGGCAAGGGAAAGCGCAGTGCGCCTGGTGCAAATGGCTTTCTTTTTTTCATGATATACCAATCAGAATGGAGGACCCTACCTACGTACATGATTGATAGAAGAACTACTTAGGGGGTCCGTCAACTTGATGCGGGAGAGGCATGAGTGCAGTTCGATCTTGTGGTGTATTCGTTTGTAGTGAGTAGGGCCTCTTTCTCGTTGATCAGTTCGCCTCCGCTCTATTGAAAGGTCTCCATTCCTACGGCGGTTTTGTCAACGAACGCGTCTCGGGCCGGATTGACTAACCTAACCCTTAAGGGGGCCTTGCCATAGTTGGGTGCTCTGCTTTAGTGTGATTGACGAAGGCTAGGCTAGTAATACCCAAAAGAAAGAAATGAAAAGAGATCGGGGTCGATAGTTGGCAAGGAACTTGATCGCCCCAAAACAAAAAGGGGGCAGCTGCGGTCGAACTCTAATTCTGGAAATCAAATAAGTCGGGGCCCCTTTACCTTACCAAGTCTACCGGATAGAAATTTGCGGATCAGGTTCGAATAGATACGGGAAAGGCTTTCTCCCTAAGTTGAATCGGTGGAATGCCCTGCTTCCGGCTAAGTATACAGAGTTGGGTCTACCGTTCGTTCAACCGTTACCTCTATTCTATTCCGATCTTTCTTTTCTCCTTTGCTTCCTTGTCTCGTCTATCCTTCTCTGCCTTCAGCCTGTCTTTGAGCTCTATCCCGTCCTTCCTTTGGCTTGCCCTGAGGATTGACTCTCCAAAGTAGATTTGATCACTGCGAGTTCGGTTCAAGTCTTCATCGATCGGGTGGATCTTTGAGGGGGGTGGAAAGGTGGGTGAGTCATGGCTGTGGACAGAGAGAAATCAAGCGGTAGTCTTCCGGTGGAATAGATTTCTAGTAAGTGTCTTCTTTCCTTCTCTTCTAGTAAAGGCGCGCCATCAGGTCTCTCTTCTTGGGATATCTTGATCACCAGAAAGGAGAGAGATCTTAAGTAGACATGCTTTAGGCATCGATCATCTTCCTAACTACATGGTACTCCCCCTCCACGGAGGGTGGAATAAAATGAGGAAGTGTCCCTTAGAGAAAGAGAGTCCGCTCTCTCATTGTCTGATTGCATCGTAGAGCGTCTGCACCAATTGCTTGGTTGCAGTAGCAGCCCCTTTCTCCTTCTTTCATATGATAAATTAGAAAGATTTTAAATATAGTAAAGAGCGACTTCAATCTTTATTCGCTAAAAAAGAGAAGCTGGGTTCCGAGAATAGTAGTGTCATCTGGATTGGGTTAGTGTTCCGTGTACCTATGCTTCTTTCGATCTGCTTTCTAGTTATGAATAAGACTCGTCTTCAAGTTCAAGTTAATATCATAGATAAAGATCAGAAGTGAAGAAAGACAGAACGAATCTCTTATCGCCATCTTTATCTTTCTAGCAGTGCTCTCCACTATTCTCTTTTTTTAAGAAATTGCTTATGCTCTTTGCAATCATAGCCACTTCTACATTAAACTGTGCTGCAACCCTAATCCTAAGAAGACGGGGTAGGAGGGATCTCTTTCGAATGTGGTGTGCCCTTGGCCGGGGCAAAAAGACCAAAATGAATGATTATCGAAAGTGGTAGCTCTACGAAGGTTCCATCTACAGAGCAGGTGGAGAAGGTCGGCGGGCCTCATCCAAGTCCCTATCGGAGGTTCCATAAGGTACATTCACTTTGTTGGGAGGTGTAGACGCTTAAGCTGGGAACGGCAGTAAGGCCCCTATTGAGATTTTTCACTTCTTGCTTGTAAGGCTGTGGCAATAGGAGGTTGGAGCGATGCATGATGGCCGGGAAGCTTTAGAGAATCCGGATTACACCCTTATATCCCTGTCACAGAGTTTGGCCAGAAAAAAGGTCACGCTTTGGCCTATCATGAGAAAATTAGTTTATGCACGTGGTGGAGCGGGCAGTCTTATGCCCTGGTAATCAAAGAAATGAGTAAAACGGCCCAAATAGCCAAATCGGTAAAAATGGCAGAAGAGGCTTTTTAAAAGTCCATTATGACGGTTCAGGAGGCTAGAACCGTTGACCTTGAGGATGAAGCATAGCGCAGCTTAAGGAAGAGTTCGCTTTTCTTTTGCCGTAGGAGTTGCCGGCTGGTACCCCCCTTTTAGAGAAAAAAGACTCTGACGGGTAGATCATCAGTCTGACTACTAATCAGGCCAGCGGAAAGCAAGGCCCTTTCTCACCTGCAGCAAATGAGGAGGGAGGCAGCTTTTAAGTGACTTGACAAAGGATTGGAGCTAGGCCAATGCCAATCTCATCTATTGCAGCAAAGAAAGAGGAAATGTGCGAATCGCCTTTTTGAATGGAGGGGTGAAAGATGCTTTTCTTTCTTCTAAAGGGGGATTCCATCATTCTATGAGTTAGCGAACTGCCTGAAAACAATGCCATCGCCTCTTTCTTATTTAGTTGTTCCCCAGCGACTTATCTGCTTAGAACTCTTCCATCTACTCTTTCCCTTTCCACTTCTCCAAGGCAAGGAGCTTCAAGGGCCCCCTATCTTGATCTAGGCAAGGTAGCAGTAGCAGCTTTGGTTGGTGCTTTTCCATACCCTGCTGTATCTGCCCTTATACAACTAGAAAGAATCCGAATCCAACAACTATGACTTTGCTTCCCTCTACCATGTGTCCCGGTTGAAGCTAAGCTAGGAAGTTCTTCGATCTCCTTTCTTGGGTCTTCATAGGCCTTCTTCCTCTATCCATCTCCTTGCCGGCCATTATCCTTACTTAACCGGCTTAGCGCCCCCTTTTAATAACTTTCTGTAAGGTCCTATTTCGATTCCTGAGCTAGGTAAATCCTTCTTCATAAGCCTCAAGGTTTCTGACTGATTAAGGATCTTAGGACACTTGAAGCAGGACTGACTTCAACAGATGCGGATGAATTAGCTGCCTATTTTCTGATTCTATACTTGATAAACCTCGATTACACCCCACCCAAGGGAGTGCAGCTCTAAAGCTAGTGAGTGAAGCTAAGGGGCGTAGCGAAATCCGTTAACAGCAGCAACAACAGGAGCAAATCTCCTTAAGTTAAGCGCTTCTTTCCCTAAAAAAGAAGTGAATCTGGAAGTGACTCCGCTAAGGCCCTAAAGGCCTTTCTTTTCTAGGCTTTCTAGCCCTAGAAATCAGTCCACTAGAAAGGGATGCGTGAAAAAGAAGAGAATCTAGTGAAAGCAGAACCAGCGCTTAAGAAAGAGTAGGAAAAGTTGGCACGTCTTTAACTTGGCTACGAAACTAGGCTTTTCTTCCCCTCTCGAAAGAAAATGCTTTCATCTAAGATCTCCCTTGAGCCTGCTAACTCAACTCTTCTTTCTTAGCAATGATCCGTTATCTAGGTAGTTCGAATGGTTAAGCCACCTCAACCGTTACTCTACACCGGTCCTTACCCCCCGTCCCATAGTTTCAACTCAATAAACTTCCGTCCCTTCTATACGAAACTCACATCTGGTCACTAGATGAAAGGATGTATGGAATAGGAGTAGCAGGCCGAATTCGCTTCCGTTTCTTTCTCTTAAAGCCTTTATTTAAGCAAGCCCGCTTTTGCTTCATCAAAGGTCTTCATTAGCCTAGTCTAAAGCTAGTTCAGCGAGGTAGTTTACTTGCTGACTCGATAGAGTTTGGGTACGACTCAGCTCTTTGAAAGCTTTCACCTCGACTAGAAGGAAGAAGCCTAGAAGTCAGTCTACCTTCCGCCTTGTCCTTCGCGATAGAATAAGAAAAGGTTTATTTTGAAATAGAAGCCCCGTTTTCTTACCAGGGAAGTGCTGAAAGAGCCTTGGCAGACATTCCCCAATGAATCACGTGACTTTTGAAGTCAACATCTAGCTGTCTGCTGAGAAAGATAGCTTTGATAGGGAATGAAAGGGGATCTAAGACTTCCACAGGCTTTAATGCCCGAACAATAGCCCAACTAAGTTGAAGATCTCGATTTGTTTTGGTAAGGCGCTCACTTTCTCTATCTTTTTTACCGAAAGAAGGAATCAATCGTACTGATTGCGCATACCCGGAATGAACAAGCAGTAAGAATTAGGTACTCTATTTAGGAAAGCTATAGAAGTCATATACGAAAGAACATCCTCCGCTGCTAGCAGCTCTTCTCTTTCCTGTATCGAGCGTGAAGCTAGACTCACAGGTTCCGAATTGAGCTTCCGTTTTAGCTGTACTTCGGTCAAGGAAAGACCTTCCAGCTGATATCTCCTACTTCCTTGTTCTACCATGCTTACTGTTACGCCAACAAACCTAAAGAAACTAGCTCTTGCAGCTGTAGCTAGGGTCAAGCCTGCTCATGAATGGGACTATTAGGGTTTTGGTATTCTAATGAGTTCCAGAACAAAAGGAAGCTCCTTAGCTCAAGCACTAAGTAGTAAACTCCTTACTCCTTACTCTAGCAAGTAAACTCCTTAGTTTCGGATGTTCTATTAGAGTTAGAAAGAGAGATGATCAAAGATCTTACTAGCTCATACAAGGAGAGAGCAGGCAAAAGTAAGGGCTCGCCACCTTGGCTAAAGGTTTGCTACTGAATGCGGTCTACTTCTCCTTTTACTACTAAAATAAAAGGAGAAAGTGTTTGAGTGCATGATATAGCGCGGGAGTGGCAATATTGCTTCGTTTTAGTGCTGCTTTAGTGAAGGCAATTTAGCCTGTTAGCGGCCGCTACAATTGTTTCGGTAGTCGGGCAGCAAGCGCCGGTCCTAGCCCGGCAGCAGCCCTTTTCTCATCCTTTCTGGGACCATTCCGCAGTGCCTGAGAAGGTCGAGTAATTCTAATTGCGAAGTTCGTTCTCGATTAGTCATGTGCGGAGGGAGAGAACGGTGCAATTGCCCCAGACCAAGTCTCATCCCCCTACTCCAAAGGGCTTCACACTCTGGGAGTTCCTTCTACTTGACCAGCTTATTCCGATTTAAATTACCAGCCCCCTATAGGTATTGTCTTCCAATCAGTGGGTTCATGTCGCACAGAAAGCGAGACCTGAGAAGGAGGCTGTAGGAGAGAGTCCAGCATAACTGAAATCATCTAAGCTGACAAGGACCCAGAAAAGGAGGATGCTGAGGAAGAAGGCTTCAGTGAAGAGGAAAATACAGACTGAAGCAGAGAAGGCAACCATTAGGTTGGTCTGATGGTGAAGTACCCAGCAGAAGGTAAGGCTGGGAAAGACCACAAGAAGCTGGAGAAGGGACAGACCTCGGAAAACGGAGTTTTCTTATGAGCTTTCTTTCAGAAGGCTTGGCTCCGGAAGATGACCTGATGGAGGAAGACTTGAAGGTTGATGAGTCAAGCAGTCAGACCCAGGTTAAAGAAAATGAGCCAAAAACTGGCATTAGTGTCCGAGGGCGGAAACCGGTCTCTACAGACTAGAATATTCTAACATAGCATTGTTACAGTTTTTGTTACTTTCTTTAATTGAAGTGAAGTCCCAGAGTAAAAGTCCCCCTGGGGGAGCATTATGTGAGGGGATAAGCTGCTACGTCTCGTCGACTAGTCCTAGTCCGACCTCGAAAACTCCCCCCAATAGCCCATTTTTCTGTATTATGATGGAGGATACAAAAGTCTTGGGGGTGGGAAAGCAATCATAGATTGATGGGAGCTAATTCCTCTTAGAATTAGCCTCTAAGCGCTGAATCCCTCTCCCTATCCTATGACTCAGACTTATCAATGGAATCCCTCTATCTCAGCAGCAAGATAGGCTGCAACTAGACGTAGATCGAAGGAAGCTACATCAATGGAGTATGGAATCGAAGCTAGCCTTCATCAGAAGGCAGACCTAGCATCCCGAAATAAACTAAAGACTCTCTTTCGTCTTTCACTGAAGCACGGGGACATCCATAGAAGGGATCTCAGTCGAGAAGCGGCCCAGGTAAAGCCAGATTTCAAAGGCAGAATGCCAGCAGAGTCGGGAAAGGAAGGAATAGAGAGTCTAAAGGCTTCCACTAGAATAGAAAAGAGAAGGTTCATCCCTCCTGGTAGTCGAGTGGCTTCTTGCTTCTTGGACAAAAGACAATAGATTTCTCTTCTTTCAAGAAGTAGTTCCGAGAGAATCAAGGAAAGCTTCTTCAACAAGTCCCTCATCCGCTTCGAAGGCAGAGGAAAGGCAAACTGAACTTAGATCGAAGACCGGGATCGGACAGTCTTTCAAGCAACCGGATCCTCAACCGGAAAAGGAACCTCCCGTCAAGGGAAGGGTTGACAGCAAGACTCAAAACATGAAGTCGTTCAGTCGTGTTGCGTCACGAGTCTACAAGCCTCATGCTGAGGAAGAAAGATGAGTTTCCATTTGGCATGGAAGCGAAGGAAGCATGTCACCCTGTGGAGGATCCATCATCACCACTAAGGCTATTGCATCCTTTGCCTTAATGAAACTCACTGGCCTATCAATAGGAGTTTGACGGCAGGCAGATCTTGGTATTTGGAAAGACAAGGCAGGCGAATCAAGTAAGATGGAACTCCTTTATATTTACAGCTCCCCATTCGTGGCATGTTGTGGTCAGATGCCACTCCTTAAGGAGCCTTAAAGAGTGCGGGGTGGAAATGATTTGTTGTTTTACCTCGCCAAGCATACGGGCATACCTCCCATCCAGAATAATGAATTTAATAATTTATGAAGGCCCACCCCCCAGGGGAAGCAAAGAGATCCGCTGGAGGAACGAACTTCTCGATAGCAGTTCTCGCTGCTGGTGGGATGGGGCTATGTAGCGCTAATGGACCAGACCAAGTCTCATCATATGGCCTGGCCCCAATCAATCGAACGTCGAACAGGGAACGACCGTCGAGGCCTTCCTCATTGAGCAGCCAGATGTCTCGTTCCACCTCGTGAACCGAACTACGTTGAGCCTGTCAGGAAGCTCACCTGGATACAGAGCAGAAGAGCTAATCAGCTTTGTCGATCGTTCGCCCAATCTTCGCACCATCCTTCAAAAAGATATGCATGTTCTTCCTTCTTTCTTCTAAATGGTCCTATACTATATAGGGAGTGAGCGAACCATTTCGCAAGGGGCACGAACGCTCTAAAATAAGTAAGGGAAGCTCTAGTTCCTATATTAGCAAAAAGAGTCTCTTTGACTTTGTTTGAAAGGTGCAAAGCATTAATTTAATAAGAGAAGAGAGCTCGGATCTTGCCAAGAGAGGAATATTGGCCGCAGGCCAGCTTTATGGAATAAGTAATCAACGCCTCATCCGAGCAGAAAGAATCATCCAAGAAGGGACAACAATCCCTATTTCTCTTGTATTGCACCGTATTTTTAAGAGCCTGCTGACAGCCTGGGGCTTATCCACTTCATACAAAAAATGAATTCTCTTCGTATCCACCGAGACCAAAAATCCACTTTTATTGCTAATGGATTTGTTGATTAGATGCAAATTTGATGTATACCTCATAGCGGTATCAATCCCGATTGACTTTCAATGATTGGCCTTGTTGCAAGCCGATGTGATCTTGGTGTGAGTGTAGAGTTCTCAGAGTCAAGACCTGAAAGCCATCTATCCGCAATAAGAGCAGCCAGTCTCTCTGAGAAAAAGAAAAGCTAACCACAATCATCAATCTTTTGTCTAAATCCGCTATCGGACTAAGTTATTATTGGAGTAGGGTTCTACCACTCCAGCGGAGGCATCGTTCACGTACTGATTCATAGCGCTTCCCCCGTAGCCTTCTCCTATGGGTCATTCCTGGTCTTCCGGTTAAGTAAGTTAAGTCGAAAACGCGTTCTCGATGGAGCAACTTGCTCATTTCATCGATTTCCCACTCCTAAGGGAGGCCGGCTAAACGAAAGAAAAAGAACCTCCTAACCTACAGAAGAGTCCAGTCTATCAAAAAAGATTCCATATATTACATATATTAATTTCTCACGTCTTCCAGTATCTTTATGATTCTGGAGCATCAGAAGTTGCGGGTTCATCTGTTGAAACTACTGGTTCTTGCCCAGATGCAACCCCCAAAGGAAATGGAGTCTATTTATTCTTATTATAGTGAATTTTTGTCAATATCTTTCCCCGCTTGAGGTCTTCTATACACCCACCACCTACGACCATTTGCTTGATTGCCATCAGGAGTTATTGCCCACCTATCTATTGGACTCTTTCTTCCTCGATCAATCTACCTTTGATCATTAGTCCATTCTGGGTTCCATTTTACTTTTCTTGCCGCTCGTTGCTTTCGTCTTCCTCTCATCCGGCCCCAGTAGTTAGACCTAAAATTCTTTAGAAAACTCAATAAGGCTACACTCCTTACTACTCAAGTTATCAGTTTGCCTGTATATAGAGAATAGAAAGTGATCCTTGAGTGCTATCGATACCTTAAACAAAGATAGACTAGATTCAGAGAAAGAAGAATTGTAAGAAAGAGATAGAGGCTTCCCGGTTGCAAGGTTTCGAGCGAACTATACTATAGGATTTGCTTTAGCTCTTCTTTCCCCATCAGGGATCGGGCTTCTGGAACTTATCAATCTTTGTCTCGTAGCCCCTCTCCCCTGTTCACTTCTTCGACTTTAACCCGGGAGCCGATATCTGCACCTTGTCCATCAGTTAGAGAAGTTAATCGTCTAGGAGTCCTTCGGGGACCTTTGAAGGAATCTATATGGATATGTCCATCATCCAGAAGATAGAAGCAACACATCTCAAATATGGGAGGATCGGTCCTAGAGTACAGAGTGCGTCTCCTCGAGTCTGCGTATGGGAAAATCTCGGTAGACTAGCAAAGGCGCTTACATAGACTCCTGTATCTGATCCCCCTCTTCCAGAGATGGAAAAGAAAAGCTGATCAAACTCCATGAAGAATTTTAGTTCGTTTTCCAGTACAATCTTCATTGGATGGTGGGATCTGTCTTGAGGAATCTACAAGCGGCTAGTGAATTGGCTAATGAGAAAGCTAAAATGAATGAATGGGGGGCAGACACCTTTACCAGCTCAGCTCTATTGGAATCAAAAATGCTGTATGGCGCCCCTCTGACTGGTTCTATTTGCGGTTGAGTTGGAGAGCCTAATGCTTCTCTTATTCCTATCTTTCTCACGTCTTCTATTAGAATCTTTGCGTTCAATCACAGATCCTGGCATAAGATCCCATTCCCGCGAAAAGGCGGGATGAGAACCCGGGTCCTAGGCCAAAAGACTTTACCAGCTAGACTAGTGGAGCTGCACTCATAATGCCTGAACCCCCTTTAGGTGAAAATGAAAAGGCCCCGCCCATCAACTTCTGTAATGGAAGCTTCGGCCACTTCCTGGTTAATAGCCTACGGCTAGCTTGTCCCTTTCTTTAGAAGAAGTGTTTTGACACAGACAGGCAGACTTGCAAGACTCGCTCCTTACGAGCAATTTGTCCGACGACAGAGATAACTTCAAAACACTAATGCCAAAGGTGCGTACCTAAAAGGTGAAAAAAGTCTTAAGAATGAATTTCACTTTGAAAGAAAGACCATCACTCGCAAGCTATTCAGGAATTCTTTTAGAGTCCCGGCCAATACCGGGTAGGACAGTCCAAGCGAGACCTTACTATGACGAAAAGGATTCCTTTTGAGTTCCCAAATCCACAATTCTATTCTTTCTCCATTCTGAAAAAGGGGTAGATGGGGGGCATCTAATGTGTAAGCCACTCACCTGTGGGAAGTTGAAGTAGCCACGCCTTTGTAGCTATCAACGGAAAGCGGATGAAAGGGAGAAGGGCAGAGAATCCGATGCGCTTACCCGGAATCAGTACCAAGTTCAGTTGCCTAAGTGACTCAGAAAATAACTGAGTTACTCAGTTGCGGTAAAGACTCTCACTCTAGATTGAACTCTCGTACGTAAGGCCCCGGAACTCTAACTCCAACCTCGGACTGGCTTTTGCAGTCAGAAAGTTGGCAAATGAACGAAGGCGTGGAGAACAAAGCAGTCGAACCGCCGAGACCACTTTACCGATTCTATTCATTGATAGACGAACACTCGCCAAGAAAGCGAAAGATTTCAAGTTCCCGAGTTGTTCATTGGCGAGATTTGTCGTTTGTTTTGTCTCTCTCTTTTCTTAGAGAGGAAAGAGAGTAATCAAACGTTCCAACTAGGTAATTGCCTTAGCTGGGAATGTCCTTAAACCTCTAAGAGGAAAGGAACTTTGCCTTACCTTTCTTCTCTTTTTCAGTCAGATCGGGAACTTCCTTAGCTTTATCATTCCATCCAACTAGGGAACTCTCCTATCTCCTTTCTTTAAGAAAGAATAGAATTCCCTTTCTCATTCTGTTAAGGTTGTGAAGGTACCAAGGGCTATGTCCCATACCTAAGGTGGTCAAGTGGCAGATTTCCAGTTCCACTTTAAAACAAAGTAAGATTCCTACGCTCTTAGTCTTAGACTGTGGTTGGTTTAGCCTTCTCCTCCGAGACTCTGTTTACCCTCTGGCTTGGCTCTCCTTCGATACCGAGAAGAAAGAGTCATTCGTTGACAAAGTTCCAATTCTTTCTATCTAAGACCAAGCCTCAAGCTTAGAAGTATGAGTTTGGGGACTCCTTTTGCCTTGAGTTGGGGATTCAATTGAACTTGCTTTAAGTGATATGCCGGGTTCAAGAGTTGAGGAATAGGGTCCAGATAGAGAGTTTGCCCTTCCTCTTTCAAAGGGGATCCTGGGAATGAAACTTCCTTTTGAGAGTGAATGTTCCGCTAAAGATTCAATGCGATTAAGAGGAGTCCTTTCGTTGCAGCTTGGGAATTGTCATTAGAATTCATGCTTGGTGAAAAGGCTCTTTTTTAGGCTTGGAGTTGCTAAATATTAAGTGGGGAATAAGATCCAATGGGTTGCTGGGAGGATTGGGGATGCTAGGAATTCACATACTTGTCCTTGAAAGCTTCCCCTCCCGCTTCTTAGTTAGTAGCATTCGGCATTCCCTCTTATACTATCTATATATGGGCGTACTGATATTGATAGAAAGAAGGGGCAGTTCGGACTCACTTTTGAGAGGAAGATCTAAGGCCCTAGTTGTAATGAGACTTTCTTACTCTCTATTCTTAGAGAGGAGATCTGTTCTCTTTCACCTCAGTCTGCTTTCGATTAAGGAATGGCTTAGTTCGGTACAGGCTTATGCCCGAGGCAGAAAGGACCCACTGAGGAAGTCAAATTCTCGAGGATGTTTGTAAGGACAGGATGTTCAAAGGTTCTAAAACCCACCCTGAGGAGGAAGGCACTTCAACTAAGAACACACTGGCTCGGCTGGATGACTTGGATAAGGAAAGGCAATATCAGAGACTGATACTAGAAAGATTACCTCAGGACCTATTCCCTTGGCTGTGGATCGCGCTGGAAGCACTTAGCTATAACTATTAACTATTGCCTGGAAATCAGAAATATGAGATAATTGCACTGAAACTGGCTGAAATCAAAGGTACCCCCAGCAAGAAAGGGTCCTTACACCACGCCCAGAAAGACTGAATGGGACCGGCCTTATACTGATTACTTCATACTTCTTTTTTATTTAAAATCCTGCATCGCTTCTATTCCTAAGGCAGTTCATTTGGGCAAGTCCCACCTTTATGCCAAAGCTGACTCTGATTTCCTAGTGAGTCATATTCCACTTTGTCTTCTATTCCAGTCTTCCCCTTTCTTGTCGGCATAAGGACTGCCTATGGTTAGCTCTTCCACTCCTGGCTCTGAAAATCTTAAAAGAGAGAGTAGCCACCCTTCCTCCAAGACTTTAATCCGGAATTTTTTTCCCTTTCGCTTTTCTGGTGATTGGATTGGCTAATTGCTCTTTACTCTCTCTTTGTCGATGCTCGTGCAGCGGAAGGACTGCTTCCTTATAGGCTTCCTAGTAGCCCCCCAACTTTGAGCAATCGCACCCAACCTTGCGATTTTGGCCTCAAGTCGGATTACTAAATAGAGGGTCGACAAAAACTACTTTTTTTATCCACCCGGGGGTTTTGGGCTAAAATGACTTTTTCCTTCTACCGATCCCAGTTCGGCTAACACGAGGAAAGTCTCCTCCCTTTTCAGGGGCACAAGCTTGTTTTGTAATGACACTGGGGATCCAATCATTTGAGCCGAGTGACTCATATCCTCGTACTAGCTGACTCTCATCTAAGATAGATCTCTTAGCTCCTGCCTTAGTGGAAGTTACTATAGGTACGTTTCGAAGTAGCAAAGGAGGAAGCGGATTGGCCTTATCAGATCCAGATGAGCTCAGACTATAGCTTATGCGAGCCTTACCAGAGCTCTGATACATTTTTCAGTTTACCTATGACCCGGCCGTAAAACCGGAGATCTTTTTAATTTAAGAAGGAACTTATTCGTGGACTGATTCCGACCCTTTACCAGAAGAAAACAGAGGAGCGGTATGGTTTCAGAAGAGGTACTAATTATACAAATATCCTTTCACGAATTGCCCGATTCACTGCGCCTACCTATCCCCAATCACACTGGAATGCTCGCTTGGCCGCCTACCAATGATAGCTTTTCAAACCGAATTCCAAGATTGATAGAAATGGCGAAGGAGACCCACATGCCCACTTCTCCTTCCCAGCGCCTTTTCTGGGACGGGCCACCTTTTGCTTCATTGAGGATACCACCGCACTAAAGACTAAGAGCAATAAAAAATTAGCCATAGATCCTTTACATCATAGCATAGAAAGCAGTAGCGTTGATCCCATATTCAATTAAATGGGTGTGTATATAGACTACTAATTCAATTTTGAACCTTGCCCCTCATTCATTCCCGCCACAACCACCAACGGCAATCAAGCCAGCCAAGCCCAGGTAGCACTTCACCTTCTCTCCCCCCCATGCCCACACTAGCCCAACTCCTATATTTCCGGGCGACTTGCCTTTTAGTCGATCGTGAGTGGTCTGTCGTCCTCCTCATCATAGTCCTCCTAAAATCAATAGCATTTCAAAAATGGTGGCCCTCGCCTATACCTATAGTAGTAAGGAAACGCGATTCTTTCCTCTTTTAAACCGCCTGAACAAGATTTACAAAACATAAAAAAAAAATAGAATCTCTTGTTGACAAACCCTCGCAGGCATAAAAATAGAGCAGAAGCAAATCGGCCGTATAATTCGAAGTTCTCTCTTTTATAAGCTTTTTAAAAAACAAAGAGTTTTGGCCTTCGGTTGTTAATTTCTCTACGTTTTTTTGTAGAGTCTCAATAGTATATTCCGATCCTTTGTTTAATATTCCATTCGCCACTAACTCATTTCTTTGCTCAGCCCAGAATGGATTGGGATCCAATTGGGCCATGCGATCGATAATATCCCTTTTTAATAAAATTAGAGCATCCACTGTGTCTGTGTCTCGTGCCCGGGTAGGGCTAAAAACCGACAATCGTTCCGCTATTTTATCATGTTGATATTGATCCCAATCAAAACGAGCTTCCTGCGGTTGTTGAACCGGCTGCTCCCTCCCAAATTATGTTCCTCTACGGAGGGAAGCGAGGGTACAGAGGGGACGGAAGGGCCCGAGGGCAGGGGTGTTAAGCAAGGAGGAACCGAAGGAAAGGATCCCTGCGGAGAGTCAGCGGGGGCCGCATTAGAAGGCCCCGCGCCATTCCTATCCGGCGGTTGGTTTACGCTCGCTTCCGAACTGGCTGCGGACGAATAACTTTCCGGAACCTTCCAATTTGCCAAAAAGGGTTCGGCGCCACTCGAGCAAAAAGAAACATAGAGAATCAACGGTATTGTCATACCTAAAAAAGCAAGAATCTTTAAACGTAGGAGATGGGAAAAAGATAGAAGCATGACGCAAATCAGGACATATAGAATCATAGCGCTCTTCTTTCTTTTTGAAAAGAGTAAATAGTGGTAAAGGAGAGTTAAAATTACAAACAATCCGCAAAACATCAGGAGCAATGAGGGGATAGAAAAGATAGGACTTCCTTCTGATCCTAGAAAACGTCCGAAAAAACCTGCTACGGAACTACCGATAAGGGGCAAAAAGACGATAAGTAGTCGTGTGAGCATGGGTGCTTTTTTCATATGTCGATAGGTACGTACGACCTGCGCGGTTGTTCGTATTTCATTTTCTTCAATCAAAGGCACATGCACTAGGTTACTTACGGTACGGAATCTCAATGGTTCAAAATGAGTTAATAAGATGTTTTTCCTAATCGCGCTCTCAGTCGTCTTTCGAGGAGAATTTGTTATTGGTTTGGTCATAGCGTGTTCTATTAGATTTCTGGGACGGCACGTTGTCCTCGTTTATGTTATTTTAAAATATGAATTGACCCTCGGGAATAGGCGTCGGCGGTTCTATTTTATCTCGGATTTGTCCTGTTCCCACTCGCGGAACACTAACTATATCAAAGAATTTACCACCAACTCTCCGCAAGATTGCCCGCCTCTTTTCCGCAAAGACGAAAGAGAAAGAAGAAAGAGGGATCGGCCTTTCGGCTGTGAGGCTTAACAGACAAAGAAAGCGGTGGATACTTCAACTAGTTGGGTAGAAGGTGACGGCCCTAATGAATAGACTATGAAGGTGGCTGTTAGCTACATCAGCGCTCAAATTCCTGAATCCTTATTGCCCTGGCACATTTAGGTTTTGATCTTCAAAAAGTAAAGGGATCGGGCAGGGAAAGCATGAAGTAAGCAGTAAACAATGAATGAAAGTCAGTCAGTAAGTACGCATTTAGCGATGGGAAAGATTCCATAGATAGAGTAATGAAGGGAGGTGTCCCCCGCCTTAAGGGAGACCCTTTAGAGTAATACATTAAACTCACGATCTACTAAATAGTAAGTAGCTTGGTATTGGTTCGAACCCAATTCGTGAGATGGGTATAACCTATGTCGTTCTCTAGTTATTAAACTAGAGGGATACCTATGGTCATTTCAACAGGGTTGGCACATTAGAAAATCCCTGGAAGAAAGCTATTTCTCTGGAAAAGCTATTTCCATGCCATTCTTCTGCTGTATGTTGCGCCTAAAGATAGGCCACCTCTCATAGCTGGAGATTATGTTGAAGTGTTTACTAATCATGAAATCTAACAGGAGGTATCCAAATGGTAGAGACACCTACTCAAATAGAATGGGTAGTGAAAAAATGAAACCAGTGTTATACTCAAAGACAGAAAGACTAAGCAAGGTCGGTTGATTGAATGATTTGAAAAATGAAAAGCAGTCTTACTTCACCTAGAGGGAGAAAGCCAATAAATAACACCGTTCTAAGTAAGAGACGGAAAGCACTCACTGTGATGAAGAGTTACGTACAGACTACACAGAGGCAACTAATGGTCGTGTACCCAAGGTAAGATGATGACATCCAAGCATAGGTCAGAAAAGGAGATCAAATCATCACTGAGATGGCCTCCTCCTCGGTTCGCTTCTGAGGATCTCTAGTTGGCGGGGGCAGCTAACAAGGCCTACTTCTCAACCGGTTCACCAGAAGGGCTGCTTATGAAAGCTAAGGTGACTAATTCATCATAAAAAAAAGTCAAAGGCAGGAAAAGACTACAATGCCACAAGCAAGAGAGAAAAGAAAGTGCATCTCACTACCAGTGCCGTCAAGATCGGGTACAAGCACCTCTGGAACAGCAAGTTCAACTTTTGGATGCTTAAAAAACCACACCCTTTCCTGCGCCTCTGCACCCCCCATTCATCTTCGGTTAGCGAGAAAACGGATTAAAATAACTAAACAACAAAAAGGCAATGGGGCCTAAAGCCCCCTATTTATACCACAACTCAAAAGACCAATTCATTAGCTAAACTCACCCCTATTCACTTACGAAGCAATCGGACTCGCCTCTTTTTTTTGTTTATAGAAAGCGTGTTCAAGGCGTCAAGTTTTAGTATGAAATCACACTTCGCGGTGCTTTGCTTACATTACACCTCTGGTCTATCAAAGTTTTTTTCATCGTCCAAGAACAAATGCCTCTTCAAAAGAGAATCTCGAAGAACTAGACAATACTTAACTTACCAGCCTTACTAGGCAAGAACAGAAACCAATCCTAGAACTACAAGATGATACCTTAGAAGCGACTTCTCCTAACGACAAGTAAAGGCATACCCTCCAATAAAGGAGAGCGGCTTTCCCTCTATTAGAAAACAAGAATGGAAGTCACAGTGGGAAAGGAGAAAGCTCAACCGCGTGGCACAAAACAGTGGGTTGGGGTTCCTGATCTTGTCTTCCTTCAGGCTAAAGCTTCAAGTCTCAATCCGAAGTCAAAGAGAAAATAATAGAGAATGCCCACTCTTCCCCTGGTGTAGCTGCTGCAAATCACCTATTGAGTTACGAAAGGGAATCCACCCTTTCTTTTCACATGCACGAGTCTCGTCTTCCCTAGATCAGTAGTCCGCTAGTGGGCTTGGGGTCTTTCTGGATGAGCTTGAAGCTTAGGATTGTTTTAGGGCAGTATCCGGTGGAGAGGACTTCGGATACATGTCATTCCGGTCGGTGACTCCTTCTGTCAATGTATTTCTTTCTGTCACTGGCCAGGCTCTGAATGAAATAGAAATCCCGTTCGTTCACCCTCAGACTTGAGACTAAGCTTTTTGCCTTGCGACTTGCCTCTCTCACTCAAGATAAGGTCAGGTGATCCCTTTCTGTCTCCTTCTCAGTTAGGTCCAATAAGTCCCTTCCCTTTCTCCGATCAATAAGCCCCCGATCCCTTTCTTTGTCTTTCATCCTCCCTGAACAGAATAAGTAAGGCCCAGAGTTTTTCTAATAAAAAAAAGAAAGGGCGAAGCGCCCGTTTGAAGTGGCGAAGGCCTATGATATAGTAATAAAGAAAGTACGTTAAGGTTACGAAGTAAGGTCAGCTGGTTAAGGAAAGCTCAGGTTATGAAATCGCTTAGCCATTAATTAAGTAGTAGTGAGGCGTCGGTACGGAGCCTTCCACTGTGGACCGAGACTACGCAAAGGTAGAACACCATAGAAACTTCGCTGACTTTATAATAAACCTTGATTTCGCTACGCTCAATAAGAACCCGGAATAGCGGAAATCGGTTCGTGTTCCGCTTCCAAACAAAGTCAGTCGTCTTTGCCCAAGTGTGAACTGCGGACGACTCTCCAGTGGTTCCATTCCTTCTTACTTGACTTCTGGGTCAACCCAACCCGAATGGGAAGAAGAGGGTCAGCCAAACAGCGGTCCACTTTGTACATTTGCTGAGGCAGACCAATCGGGCATTTTAGGAAAGGGGAATGGAACTTTTATCACCGAAGGAGGCAGTAGAAAGGAAGGAGGCGGGAAGCTACCGCTTCTAGAATGCAAGCTTATCCTTGACTTTTTTTATAGCGTACCGCTATTGAAAAAAAAGGTTTATGGATGAAGTAATCGGAGTGACAAATGATTACGGTTGCGGAAACCGGATAAAGTCGGGAACCGTCGGTTACCTTTTGAATCAAAGTAGCGCCGAGTACTTCGACTACAGGGGGGAGGGAAGCTTCGTAGACAGCTTCGCGTCCTCGCCGCTTCTTTCTGGCGACTAGCTTCTCAAGTGGGTGGCCTGGTAAGCAAGCTACCTTCAGCATCGGTTAAATCCCTATCCATAATAGGCTAAAATGGTGGGGAAGGAGGCCCCCCACTTCAATGGAAAGGGGGGAATCGCCGTTTCACAGCCGCTCCTCTACAACTAACTACCTTTCGCCCAACATGATCACGAACGAAGACAGAGAATTGCGTAGATAGAAGGACGAAACCAACCCACTTGTCCTGATCGGAACGATTGAAGAAAGAAAGAGAATGGTGGCCCCTTTCGCCCAGGGGGCATCGTCGGAGAACAATGTCGGGGACAGGGTGAGAACCTTCCGTTGGTTACGCCCTTTAAGTGTTGGTTCTTTCTTAGATAGATATGGAGATAGATCCAGATAGAGATCTATATCTTTCTATCTATCGATAGATAGAAAGATATATTGAGAAATGGATATTGATCTGGTTTCAAGATCTATGAACAAGAGAGATCCCTAAATATCCATTTGATAAAAGAGATGAATAGATAGGGCGGAGCCGGCTGAAGGAAGGGCGCTAGCGCGCCCCCTTACTCTAACATCACCCCTTCCTTTACGTTGTTGGTCGAGCGTCTTCAAACCTTAGCCTATCTTATAGTAAGGGGCCTTTTCTTGCTCGTTAGCGCTGTATTTTGATTGCAGGGCGCTAGAGCTTACTAATAATATAGGGTTTCTTTCATCTTTCAGCTTGATCGGAATCGATTCTATGATTGAATAGCAGAAGTGCTACTTAGTAGTAGAAACTCGGAGAGACAGACAGAGAGGGGACTCAATCATACCTGCTAACTCCTAGGATGAGAAGTAGGTCCCTTGTTTTTGGCAGGAATAGTTCCAGCCTTTGTTGCCCCTCGGGAGAGTGAGTCTACTTAGCGAACTGGCAGGACGCGGAGATCGATTGATCAATATGAATCTCGAGAGTGGATGGTTGACCGCCGCCCCCTTGTCCTGGAGGCTCTCCGGCCGAGGAGGGGCTTGCTCTCGTAACCCTTTCTCCCGGTGTATGTGAAAAAGAGTGACGAACCCTTTTTTGTTCGGTCATAGGTTGGTGTCCAAAGAACGAGAGTCGGCTTCCTTAACTTAAGTCCGTTGTTCCTCAGTAGCTCAGTGGTAGAGCGGTCGGCTGTTAACTGACTGGTCGTAGGTTCAAATCCTACTTGGGGAGAATTTTTAGTTCTTGCTTTTCTGACCTAGCGACCCCTGTCCTTCCCCTTTGTTTCTAAACTAGCAGAATCGTGGGACATCAAAAGTGGGAAGTTTCTTGTTGGTTTTTTTTCTATTTCTTACTCTCGGTGAACTTGGTTCGTTCAATTCTTAGGGAGAAGAAGGATCCACTGGGAAGATTTGAGTAGTATCTTCATTAGCCGGAAGGAATTTGTCTCCACTAGCGTCATTCGAAGAACGAACAAAAGGGGGTTACTGTTTAGGTAGGATAGATGGATGTAGTCCAATGGCTAAAGCTCTGCCAGCTTCTTGTAGACTGAACTCTCTTTAGGTTCCGAGTTGTTTTTGGGTAGGATGGTCGAATTTTTCTTCGCCACTAGTGGCAACGAAGTTCTTGGTAATTAACAAGGGGGAAGGAAGATCTCCACCCATTTCATCCATTCAGTGCCTGCGGTGAGGCGCAACCCACAACAAACAAAGGGGGAAAGTTTGCTTGCTGTAGCCCTATTTTTGTAGACTAGGCTTGATAAGCTAAGCTATTTAAGCTCGAGAAGGGTAGGCTTGCAGCTTCGCTCAGCAGAATAGCCTTACTTTCTATTCTATTAGTAAAGCGCTAGCGCCCTATGGGCTTTGAGGGGATAGAGGAAGGGAAGAAAACAAAGATGGTCACTCCTTTTTTGAGTTTAGGAACATGGCTCGTTCATTCACTTTGAACTCGCAGCTTCGCCAGAAGCAACTAGGGGGGAGCTGTCGTAGAAGCTTTGCCCTTTGTACAGAGATTGTTATGAACTGACTAAATGACTAGCGGAACGCTAGCTAAGCTAATAAATAGTATTAGTTCAAAATCAATAAGCTTTTTTTCAGGTTTTTATCCCTCCTTCTTAGAACCCATTGAGGGGGGCCTCGGCCCGGGAAGGGGAGAGTGGCCGAGTGGTCAAAAGCGACAGACTGTAAATCTGTTGAAGTTTTTCTACGTAGGTTCGAATCCTGCCTCTCCCACTTGTTTGTTGTAGACTTCAGAGAAGAGAAAGGAGGCATTCGTCAGCGCAGGAAGGCCCACCGAGCGAAGCTCCTTATTTTTTGCCGTGCCGTGAAGTGAAATTGTATCGTATGTTAGTTAGAGAGGTTGGCGAACTACTATGATCTATAGATTCCCCAGATATATCCAATCCCAACGAGAATAGAAGCGAGCCGCTTCCGTTGTAGTCGTCGTAGTCTTTTAGCTTATGTAGTGGTCGGCCTTCCTACACGCACGCGCCCGCCAGAATGCCTCCTTGGTTCTGGACGAAGCCAAGCCGATACATACGATAGGCGAAGGAAAGACCCCCCATTTCATAGCGCCTGGGAACGCAAGTTTGATCGAGGATTGGAGAGGAGAGGTGGAATGGAAGAAAAGGCTCGGGATGGATTTTGGAGTCTTTGTGCGAGCCGTATGCGGTGAGAGTCGCACGTACGGTAACGAGGGGGGTTCGCGTCTATACGTGTAGTGTGGTGGTTGGGCCTACCCACCCTATTTGTTCCATGATCTATGGGTCTACTGGAGCTACCCACTTCGATCAATTAGCCAAGATTTTGACCGGATACGAAATCACTGGTGCTCGATCTAGTGGTATTTATATGGGGATTCTATCTATCGCTGTAGGATCCCTATTCAAGATCACTGCAGTTCCTTTTCGGGCGGCTGTAGAACGGACGGCCGCCCATAGGTGGTAGGGTAGGGTGGGTGGTACCGCTCAGATTGCGGCCAATCTTCCTAACCGCGCGCGGGCCGGGCTTAGAGCGCGTGAAACTCATCACTATCTCGTAAGGGCGTTGAGACCATAGCATGTTAAACGAAAGCGCCGCTTTCTCTGTAGTGTTGTCACACAGCTGCCCGCCTAGAAGAGCCACTCGCTCCGTAGTGTTGTCACACAAGATAAGCACGCCGCCCGCCAGCTGGCCGGGCGAATCGAAGTTCTCTTCCGGTCAACTGTCCACCCAGTCAAGTGCAAAAAACACAGTAGAATCACGCAACGCACGCTGCTGGTGTGCTTCCTGCCCGCGAGGAAAGAAGAGCGACAAGGTTTAGTTCAGATTTGACTGTTTGCAGCATGGGAGCGGATTACCCAAAAAATCCCTGGGAACAATGAAAAAAAAGATATCTCGGTAACGAAAACTATAGGGGGCTGTATTGGCGAGATCCAACGGTGAACAGCTGTCCAAAAGAAAAACCGCCTGGAAGTCCGAGGACCTTTAGTACCCTACCCCCGAACCAGCAGCCTTTGCGCCAAGCAAGACCGCCCTTGTCCTTTCTCCATTCCGCCTCCTTCTTTGCTTTGTTCCAATAGAGTCTAAGGCAAAGCAAAAGTGGGTTCGTATGCCTACTTTACCTACTTGACGAAAGGGAACGAACTTTGTTTCGTTTCCGGGTTTATGGATTGGAGTCAGTCCTTCCTTTTTCTTTTTTTTGATTATGTCGTGACGCTTTGGTTACCGGCAAACGCTTCCAAAGGCGACCCTCTCGAGTTTCCGGCTGTTTCCTAGATTGAAGTAGCCTTTCTTTCGTCGCCCTACCAAACAAACGAAAGAAGTCACTATCAAACAGCTCGCCCTACTGAAGTACCAAAGCAAAGGTGCGCTCCGCCCGGTGACTAAGAAAGAAATTGGTTTGCGCTTTGAAGTGATGAGGTCGCAAAGAGGGAAGTAGGGCTCCTATTGACTAAAGGTTGGTTCTTCGGTTTCCTTTAGAATGAAAGTCGGCCCCTACTACTTATACTTACTTTGTTTGATTAAAAAGGCGAACCCCAACTAGTCGTATGGGGTGGGGTGCTTGTGGTAAGCTGCCTTGGATATGAGTATGAGGAATTCCTAAAAAAAAGGCAAAGTCCGGTATTTGACGAAGATCTTTCTATCAATAGATAGGATTTAGTGTTCGATATAGGGGATAGGATCCATCTGCTCTTTCTCTCTCTCCATTTTTTTTTTAGCGTGATCTGCTCTCTCTAAAAAAAAATGGGGATTTAGGATACATAGACATCTAAGGGGTGTCTATTCTATTCCTCAGTAGAGAAAAAAAAAGATAGCTGAACGAGATATCTTTTTTATATCTATCATGGATTCCATCTATGAATCAAGTCGAAAGACTTCTTTGGGTTCCCCGAAGCCCCGAATGGATTGTGGATCGTTTCTGCCAACGAAATGAACGCGGAGCCCGTTCCGAATGCTTCTCCGATCCGGAAGTTCTCGCGAAGAGAATAAGATGTTGCTCTCCCTCCCTCTGTCTTTTCTCGCTTTGCTAATCTTCCCTTCTAACGCGGGCCGGGCGGCGGCGGGCGCGGGAGGAAGAAACCTAAGAGAAGAGCGTCTTCTCTCTCTTCTCTTACTTAGGTTTCTTTTTTTTCAGTGCAACACAGGAAAGCGCCCTCTTTTTGTCATCCCTGCAGCTTTCCAGATTTTGTATTGAACGTATGGCGTAGCTAGGATCTTCAAATCATGTTTGAGCCTATCCTATGTTCAAACCAACCAAAACCACCCCCTATTTGAATAAGGCTGGAAAGAATGCCCGCCAAGTTCAGATAAGGGAATGCTTCCCCCAACCATTAAAGGAAAGGCTCGACGAAGGGAGGGAGATGCGGCGGGGGAAGGAAAACGCTTTCGGAGATCGAGATTTTAAATTGTTTTTCATCGAAAACGAAGAAGGCCGAGGATGGCCTACGGTGCGTGTTATCTGAAGGGAACACGCTTTTTCGACCGCGGTGGTATGATTGCCGGGCCCTCTCCTCGTTCCGCCCGCTGGCCTATTGGGATAGCAGCCTTCGGGCTTTGCCTGCCCTTTATATCTCGGCCCGGGAAAGCGCTGGCAACAACAGAAAGGAAGGGGTCCATGTAGCTGCTGCGTCCGCCCCCTTCTTAGTCAATGGGGCAGCAGGTTCGGCATCTACTAAAAAAGAAAGAATCCACTTGAGATAACCACGCCTCTGCTAGGCAGCGTGTGGAATGGCCAAGAGCGGACCTTTTTGGATATATAATCCAAGTGGAGAGTGGGGTTACGGGAACAGCCGTCTGATGGAAAACCACTTTCACGTTCGGTTCAGAGAGCACTTTTTTTTCGTCGAGAAATCTTCGTTCCCTTTCGTGTGAATTCCCCAGCGGCGAATTAAAAACTGTTGGGGCCCCCATCTCTCGAGCCCCGAAGAAAACCCCTCCCCTTCGGACTCCATATCCCTTTTGACTCTATATATGTGGGCACCTGATATCTATGAGGGTTCACCCACCCCGGTTACAGCATTCCTTTCTATTGCGCCTAAAATTTCTATTTTTGCTAATATTTCACGTGTTTCTATTTATGGTTCCTATGGAGCTACATTGCAACAAATCTTCTGTTTCTGCAGCATTGCTTCTATGATTTTAGGAGCACTGGCCGCCATGGCCCAAACGAAAGTCAAAAGACCTCTAGCTCATAGTTCCATTGGACATGTAGGTTATATTCGTACTGGTTTCTCATGTGGAACCATAGAAGGAATTCAATCACTACTAATTGGTATCTTAATTTATGCATTAATGACGATAGATGCATTCGCCATAGTTTTAGCATTACGGCAAACCCGTGTCAAATATATAGCGGATTTGGGCGCTCTAGCCAAAACGAATCCTATTTCGGCTATTACCTTCTCCATTACTATGTTCTCATACGTAGGAATACCCCCGTTAGCCGGCTTTTGTAGCAAATTCTATTTGTTCTTCGCCGCTTTGGGTTGTGGGGCTTACTTCCTAGCCCCAGTGGGAGTAGTGACTAGCGTTATAGGTTGTTGGGCGGCCGGAAGGTTGCCACGAGTAAGTCAGTTTGGGGGACCGAAGGCAGCTCTCCGTGCACCGGACACGTAGCTTACCGAATCAGTTGCGACACCGATGGGAATGCATGCTACGAAAGATAGGGTCGAGTCTGATACATCAACCGTCTACTCAATATCCTTGTACGAGTCCACAATCACTACACGAGATGAACCTTGGTTTGGTGAATTGAAGTTGGCCTTAGGTGTAAAGGGACTCCCAGTTACTGCGCGCGATCGTATACTGAGGTGCTCCCCGCCGGTTGTTGGAACGACGCGAGCCGGGCCTCCATTCAGAAAGATGAAGGGTCCAAACAAAGGTCAAAATAGGCGGTTACAAATGCCCCATCTCATTGGGGGCGGAAAACGAATCGACATCTCGATGTGATACAGCCTTTTCTATTTTAGTTGGGAAAGAACGGCGAAGTCCATCCGAACCGTCAATGAAGAATAAGAGGAGAGCAAAGCGCCAATGGCGCGCGAAGCGCATGCGAAACAGGCACGGAGAGAAATAAGTGTGGAGGATAAGCAGCCGAGCTCATTCCCTTCGCTTCCTGGGCCCAAAGCAGTGCAGTCTTTCCTGGCCAAATCCTTGATTTGGGGCTTCTTGCTGCGCTACTTAACTATAGAAATCCTTTTTTTTAAAGTCATATATATTAATAGAAAGATAGATCCATCCATCTATCCTATCCGATTTAGATTTTTATATCTAAAAAAGAATCGATTTCATTCAACGTTTGATTCAAAGAACTGCGCTTAGTCCCCCCCCGCTCATGAAACGGCTCTGCTGCAATGGATGGCAGAGGGTCCGTAGTATCCAAAGCACTGGAGTGGTCCAGTAGCCGGGAAGGGGCCTAGAAGTGCCTACTACTACACCACACTACACTCGGCTCTACACATTTACAGAGCTAACCGCTGTCCAGTCCCTGGCAGAGTGAAGGGGGCTTCCATCCTTATTCCCTATCCCCATCTTCGCCCAGGCTAACGGGGCCTTACTTATTCAGGGGGGAGAGTGGAGCCCCGAGAAGCACTGTATAGAGGAAGATCCTCGGCCCCTCCTCATTCTCTACAGGGTTCCAAACCTTTCTTCAACATAGGTGACAACGAGCGGGGCAGAGATGGAAGAGATCGAACACGAGAATAAGAAGCAAGCTCGCCTTCCTTTTTGATCATTTTGATAGAGAGGGATGGAGAAAGTGGACAAAACAGACTAGCATTTCCCAGTCGAAAAGAGATGGGTTCTCGTCTTGCATTTCTCATCGAACAAATACGGAAAAAGAATCATCTTGAAAACGTTCCTAACCCACCAACCCCTTCCTTCGTAGAGCCGTGTATTGTAAGTGATCCGAACCTGCCCGGAGCGAGTCTCCCATAGAGGCAAGTGAAGTTGGTGAGCCGTATGATGGGCAACTATCTCCTGCGGTTCGGAGAGGACTCAGCTGTTAGTTAGTACCCCCTTTCGGGGTGGACCTTTCACTCTATTTTATTATATACGCTTAGCGAAAAGAATGTTTTTTGATACACCTAGGACATGGATTTTATATGAACCAATGGATCGTGACAAGTCGTTACTACTAGCAATGACTTCGTCTTTCATTACTTCATCCTTTCCATATCCCTCTCCCTTGTTCTCAGTTACTCATCAAATGGCACTCAGTTCATATCTTTAAGTTCGATCATTGACAAGGTTCAAAGAAAGGGTGGGCCCTTGATAAAGAATCGATTCCAAAGCACAATGCTAGCAAGGGCCTCCGCTTTTCTTTTCATTAAAGACAGTTCCATTCGATTAGTTAGCTCGTAGTCAGTCTTTACTTAACTGAAAAAGCAAGAAAACGGATGCGCGTTAGCGCAACGGCTTTCGCGCAGCTCAATCCCTTGCTTGTTCCCAAAAGTCCCAATAATGGGGAACTGGCCTTCGGCTTCATAGCCTGCTTTCTTAGCTCTCGAAAAGGAATTCGATGTCAAATATCCTATAGAATAGCGCAGTCCAATACTTAGATCTCTGCTAATAGAAGAGAAGGATTCTTTCCTTTTATTCAGACCTTATAATGGCCTCAAACTCAGGTTTGGAAGCTTAAAGAGAGTGATCTCGTTCGAAATCGAGTTCAACAATTGGGATCCTTCTTAGATCTCTTCGCCCTACGCGAAGAGCTGACTTGCAAGGTCCGGTCTTAAGCTTTCTTCCCTTTTCAGCTCTTGGCTTTCCCGGGTTCCTTTAGTCAGCTCGGGAACTCGATCTAGATTCATACCATGATTAGACCATTAAGACCCTTGCTTCCCATTCCATCTCCTCTACTTCGAGTTTAGTTGCTATCGTTCTTGAATCTCTCGGAAAAGCCGCTTCTTCTATCTCCGTCTTCCATTTCCTTCAGGAAGGACTGTTGTTGATGAAAGAGACTCTTTCCCAGACGAATCCATTCAAGGGTTTCTTTCACTCGTCAATGAACCCGTCACCAGTAGCTGGGCTCTTTCAGCCTTTATTTATGCAATAGCTCTTCTCCACCCAATAGAGATGGAAGATGGTAAAATATCCTCTCTCAGAGATGGAGCAACGGAAAGTGACCGTCAAAGGTTTGTCCCTGACCGGAGTCCTAGGCTTATAAGAAGGCTTCATCCTCGCATGCTACGCTTGAACAAGCAATTGAGTTTCATTTCCATTCATAGTAGCTCCTTAGCTTCCTATGGGAGATTGGTTTAACGTCAGCCGGCGAGATGAGCTTCAAGCGGCTTTCCCCAACTCGCTACAGACAGATGGGGAAATAATCATTCCACACCAATTGCATGGATTCCGAGAAGATGGGATAGAATTCGGTAGAAGGTCAAAAATCTCTCTTCTTACCAGGAGCATTTCTTTTTGAGTCAGGTGTGGGCGTTAGAGGACTAAGATAAGAGCAAGTACTAGAATATTCGTCCGTACTTCTTCCCGACAACCATCTCGCGGATTGCAATGGCACCTTAGTAGGAAACTCAAAGTTCACGCGTTGCCTGGGACCTAGCCGATGCCAACCATCTAGGTGGATGAGGTCTTCGACTCGTGCAGGACTTTCGAGACAGTCATTCGTCAAGTTGAACCTATCAGGCCGGGGAGATCCTATCCCAAAATCCGGCTACCCTCGGCCTTCAAAGGCTTAGCCGACTAGTGGGTCTGATGCTTAAACTTCAGCGCTTATTCCGACTTCACGGCTTGGGCACCACGGATGAGTCTTCTACCGGCCCTCTCTTTTCACTTACTTCACCGCTCCTTCTCTTCCTCTCCTTCCCCTGCCTTATGCGGAACTCTACCAACAAGCCAGCCGGCATCAACCGGTGCGCCTTCTTCGGTAAAGGACTGTCTTCTTCCTCGAGTGCTTTAGTAGGGGCAGATGGAAAGGGCCTAATGTCTTAGCTGTTTTAGTGCAGTCCATCTGCTTTCTGCTTCACTTCAAAAGAATTACGTAGGTAGACATGACTATAAGGAAGAGTTTAAGGCTCAAGGCATACTACTCTTTCTATTGAAAGCAGAGAATAAGCTTACCACTCTAAGTCGACTATGCCTTTTTGACTACTACTATAAGAGGACTTGCCCTCTATGATCTAGCTCTAGGGCTAAGCCTAAAAAGTCTTTATCTTCTTTTTCTTTGCCTTCAAAAGTCTCACTCTCAGAGAAGTGCTTTCGTACCTTTAATGCCGGAGGAAGCCACTTTTTAACATAAGTATGAGAAGAGCTTTAGTTTGATTACAAGAATAAGAGGGAATCTCACCTAAAGCAGACTGAGGAGCGAAGCTGAGGTACACCAAGAAAATACAGGAGCGCGCCCTCACCAATGTAAAAATAGAGAAGCAGAGGTTGGCTTTTAGCACTAACTAGCGCCATTGTTAAGGATAGTCCGAAGCTTTTAGCGCCGCTTGGTGCCAGCGGCGAATAAATGGGTCGCAACGGTTTCATATGCATGAATGTGAATCAAGAGAAGAGAGTGACTTTACCGGTTTCCTAAACTAGCCATTGGTCTACGATGAGCTCTTTACTTGAACTACTTAGGAAAGACCACCCTTTAATGTATAAGGGTTGTAGACCAGGGGACGGAATCCAATCTTCGCAGAGTTAACACTCCTCCATCGAATGAGATAAAGCTCAATGGCAATCACAACTAGATCTGGGACCCCTTCTCCCTCGGGCTAAAGCCCTGATATATATCCGATCTTATGGTGTGCTAAAGAGTGGGCCTAGTATCCCAGGGATTGATTAAACAGGTAAAGGTAAACGCTTACGCCCCTCGACTTGTGCTGGTATTAGGCTACTGAAGCTGCTTTTGTATGATTGATGGAAGACCTTCTTCTCATTTCTGTTATGGCTTTCTTGTTGATCATACTCATACACATACAATAAGAGAGAATCCACTCCTTCCCTTCCTCTTTGACTTACTGAATAGGGTTCGCTCTTCTCTCGATGTTCATTGGCCTGTTGCGCCTGTAGCTGCGAACTCACTGGTTGGTCTGTCTTTTGCCAAGTTAAGTTCTTTTCCACAGTGGGTCAGTTCATTTCTGTTATTATACGATTCTAACTCCGTCTGGCATCTGCTCTTCTTCTTGGTCCCAGACCGTGATCCCTTCTTCAACTCCATCCCCGTAAGCTGAAGGAAGGACGGGACTAATTGAACTCAGTCTGACTTGCTTTTTCCCTGGGATTGGATCTCTTTTGCCAAGTGAATTAGAGAGGCGGATCTTCTTTGTACGCTATTTGCCGATCTTTCTTTTCGTGCGGGTGCCACGGAATGGGCGAACATCACCAGAGAGCAGGGCCAGATCTTGATGTAGATAGGAGTTCTCAAGCTGAGGGGAGAAGGAAGCTGACAATTCTGTTGGTGTGAAGTGAGCTCTAAGCCTATCACTATCAGCTCTTGGCTTATTCTAAGCTGTTACATTCATATGTAATATTTATCAACTATTAGTTGTCCTAAACTATGTGGTGTCCTTTCTTGTACTATTCTATGTAAGTTCCTTTTTTTCTCTTCTTTCTTGTTAGATAGTAAAAAGAAAACGTAGTCAAATAGTATGCTTTTTTCAGTTCAGAAAGCTAGTCTTCTTATTGATGGAAGAAAATTCCTAATAACAGCTCCATCTCTGCATCCCTATTCCGAGCAGCGGATTTGTCGCTATCTTTCTTTGAGCTCCT
>JAVHNN010000446.1:0-37841 GCA_031439585.1 Pterocarpus macrocarpus
CTTAAGGAATGAGAAACCAAGACTTGCTTCCAATCAATTGCAAAAGGAACATAAAGGAGAATGAGAAACCAATACCTTTTGGATTAAGACTTGATTCCATTCAATACCCAAAAGAACCTAGAGGAAAAAGAGAAACCAATTCCTTAAGGAATAAGACTTGCTTCCAATCAATTGCAAAAGGAACATAAAGGAGAATGAGAAACCAATACCTTTTGGATTAAGACTTGATTCCATTCAATACCCAAAAGAACTTAAAGAAGAATGAGAAACCAATTCCTTAAGGAATAAGACTTGCTTCCAATCAATTGCAAAAGGAACATAAAGGAGAATGAGAAACCAATACCTTTTGGATTAAGACTTGATTCCATTCAATACCCAAAAGAACTTAAAGAAGAATGAGAAACCAATTCCTTAAGGAATAAGACTTGCTTCCAATCAATTGCAAAAGGAACATAAAGGAGAATGAGAAACCAATACCTTTTGGATTAAGACTTGATTCCATTCAATACCCAAAAGAACTTAAAGAAGAATGAGAAACCAATTCCTTAAGGAATAAGACTTGCTTCCAATCAATTGCAAAAGGAACATAAAGGAGAATGAGAAACCAATACCTTTTGGATTAAGACTTGATTCCATTCAATACCCAAAAGAACTTAAAGAAGAATGAGAAACCAATTCCTTAAGGAATAAGACTTGCTTCCAATCAATTGCAAAAGGAACATAAAGGAGAATGAGAAACCAATACCTTTTGGATTAAGACTTGATTCCATTCAATACCCAAAAGAACTTAAAGAAGAATGAGAAACCAATTCCTTAAGGAATAAGACTTGCTTCCAATCAATTGCAAAAGGAACATAAAGGAGAATGAGAAACCAATACCTTTTGGATTAAGACTTGATTCCATTCAATACCCAAAAGAACTTAAAGAAGAATGAGAAACCAATTCCTTAAGGAATAAGACTTGCTTCCAATCAATTGCAAAAGGAACATAAAGGAGAATGAGAAACCAATACCTTTTGGATTAAGACTTGATTCCATTCAATACCCAAAAGAACTTAAAGAAGAATGAGAAACCAATTCCTTAAGGAATAAGACTTGCTTCCAATCAATTGCAAAAGGAACATAAAGGAGAATGAGAAACCAATACCTTTTGGATTAAGACTTGATTCCATTCAATACCCAAAAGAACTTAAAGAAGAATGAGAAACCAATTCCTTAAGGAATAAGACTTGCTTCCAATCAATTGCAAAAGGAACATAAAGGAGAATGAGAAACCAATACCTTTTGGATTAAGACTTGATTCCATTCAATACCCAAAAGAACTTAAAGAAGAATGAGAAACCAATTCCTTAAGGAATAAGACTTGCTTCCAATCAATTGCAAAAGGAACATAAAGGAGAATGAGAAACCAATACCTTTGGATTAAGACTTGATTCCATTCAATACCCAAAAGAACTTAAAGAAGAATGAGAAACCAATTCCTTAAGGAATAAGACTTGCTTCCAATCAATTGCAAAAGGAACATAAAGGAGAATGAGAAACCAATACCTTTTGGATTAAGACTTGATTCCATTCAATACCCAAAAGAACTTAAAGAAGAATGAGAAACCAATTCCTTAAGGAATAAGACTTGCTTCCAATCAATTGCAAAAGGAACATAAAGGAGAATGAGAAACCAATACCTTTTGGATTAAGACTTGATTCCATTCAATACCCAAAAGAACTTAAAGAAGAATGAGAAACCAATTCCTTAAGGAATAAGACTTGCTTCCAATCAATTGCAAAAGGAACATAAAGGAGAATGAGAAACCAATACCTTTTGGATTAAGACTTGATTCCATTCAATACCCAAAAGAACTTAAAGAAGAATGAGAAACCAATTCCTTAAGGAATAAGACTTGCTTCCAATCAATTGCAAAAGGAACATAAAGGAGAATGAGAAACCAATACCTTTTGGATTAAGACTTGATTCCATTCAATACCCAAAAGAACTTAAAGAAGAATGAGAAACCAATTCCTTAAGGAATAAGACTTGCTTCCAATCAATTGCAAAAGGAACATAAAGGAGAATGAGAAACCAATACCTTTTGGATTAAGACTTGATTCCATTCAATACCCAAAAGAACTTAAAGAAGAATGAGAAACCAATTCCTTAAGGAATAAGACTTGCTTCCAATCAATTGCAAAAGGAACATAAAGGAGAATGAGAAACCAATACCTTTTGGATTAAGACTTGATTCCATTCAATACCCAAAAGAACTTAAAGAAGAATGAGAAACCAATTCCTTAAGGAATAAGACTTGCTTCCAATCAATTGCAAAAGGAACATAAAGGAGAATGAGAAACCAATACCTTTTGGATTAAGACTTGATTCCATTCAATACCCAAAAGAACTTAAAGAAGAATGAGAAACCAATTCCTTAAGGAATAAGACTTGCTTCCAATCAATTGCAAAAGGAACATAAAGGAGAATGAGAAACCAATACCTTTTGGATTAAGACTTGATTCCATTCAATACCCAAAAGAACTTAAAGAAGAATGAGAAACCAATTCCTTAAGGAATAAGACTTGCTTCCAATCAATTGCAAAAGGAACATAAAGGAGAATGAGAAACCAATACCTTTTGGATTAAGACTTGATTCCATTCAATACCCAAAAGAACTTAAAGAAGAATGAGAAACCAATTCCTTAAGGAATAAGACTTGCTTCCAATCAATTGCAAAAGGAACATAAAGGAGAATGAGAAACCAATACCTTTTGGATTAAGACTTGATTCCATTCAATACCCAAAAGAACTTAAAGAAGAATGAGAAACCAATTCCTTAAGGAATAAGACTTGCTTCCAATCAATTGCAAAAGGAACATAAAGGAGAATGAGAAACCAATACCTTTGGATTAAGACTTGATTCCATTCAATACCCAAAAGAACTTAAAGAAGAATGAGAAACCAATTCCTTAAGGAATAAGACTTGCTTCCAATCAATTGCAAAAGGAACATAAAGGAGAATGAGAAACCAATACCTTTTGGATTAAGACTTGATTCCATTCAATACCCAAAAGAACTTAAAGAAGAATGAGAAACCAATTCCTTAAGGAATAAGACTTGCTTCCAATCAATTGCAAAAGGAACATAAAGGAGAATGAGAAACCAATACCTTTTGGATTAAGACTTGATTCCATTCAATACCCAAAAGAACTTAAAGAAGAATGAGAAACCAATTCCTTAAGGAATAAGACTTGCTTCCAATCAATTGCAAAAGGAACATAAAGGAGAATGAGAAACCAATACCTTTTGGATTAAGACTTGATTCCATTCAATACCCAAAAGAACTTAAAGAAGAATGAGAAACCAATTCCTTAAGGAATAAGACTTGCTTCCAATCAATTGCAAAAGGAACATAAAGGAGAATGAGAAACCAATACCTTTTGGATTAAGACTTGATTCCATTCAATACCCAAAAGAACTTAAAGAAGAATGAGAAACCAATTCCTTAAGGAATAAGACTTGCTTCCAATCAATTGCAAAAGGAACATAAAGGAGAATGAGAAACCAATACCTTTTGGATTAAGACTTGATTCCATTCAATACCCAAAAGAACTTAAAGAAGAATGAGAAACCAATTCCTTAAGGAATAAGACTTGCTTCCAATCAATTGCAAAAGGAACATAAAGGAGAATGAGAAACCAATACCTTTTGGATTAAGACTTGATTCCATTCAATACCCAAAAGAACTTAAAGAAGAATGAGAAACCAATTCCTTAAGGAATAAGACTTGCTTCCAATCAATTGCAAAAGGAACATAAAGGAGAATGAGAAACCAATACCTTTTGGATTAAGACTTGATTCCATTCAATTGCAAAAGGAACATAAACGAAGAATGAGAAACCAATAGGAATAAGACTTGGAATCAATTGCAAAAGGAACATAAAGGAGACTTGACCAATTTTGGATTAAGACTTGATTCCCAAAAGAACTTAAAGAAGAATGAGAAACCAATTCCTTAAGGAATAAGACTTGCTTCCAATCAATTGCAAAAGGAACATAAAGGAGAATGAGAAACCAATACCTTTTGGATTAAGACTTGATTCCATTCAATACCCAAAAGAACTTAAAGAAGAATGAGAAACCAATTCCTTAAGGAATAAGACTTGCTTCCAATCAATTGCAAAAGGAACATAAAGGAGAATGAGAAACCAATACCTTTTGGATTAAGACTTGATTCCATTCAATACCCAAAAGAACTTAAAGAAGAATGAGAAACCAATTCCTTAAGGAATAAGACTTGCTTCCAATCAATTGCAAAAGGAACATAAAGGAGAATGAGAAACCAATACCTTTTGGATTAAGACTTGATTCCATTCAATACCCAAAAGAACTTAAAGAAGAATGAGAAACCAATTCCTTAAGGAATAAGACTTGCTTCCAATCAATTGCAAAAGGAACATAAAGGAGAATGAGAAACCAATACCTTTTGGATTAAGACTTGATTCCATTCAATACCCAAAAGAACTTAAAGAAGAATGAGAAACCAATTCCTTAAGGAATAAGACTTGCTTCCAATCAATTGCAAAAGGAACATAAAGGAGAATGAGAAACCAATACCTTTTGGATTAAGACTTGATTCCATTCAATACCCAAAAGAACTTAAAGAAGAATGAGAAACCAATTCCTTAAGGAATAAGACTTGCTTCCAATCAATTGCAAAAGGAACATAAAGGAGAATGAGAAACCAATACCTTTTGGATTAAGACTTGATTCCATTCAATACCCAAAAGAACTTAAAGAAGAATGAGAAACCAATTCCTTAAGGAATAAGACTTGCTTCCAATCAATTGCAAAAGGAACATAAAGGAGAATGAGAAACCAATACCTTTTGGATTAAGACTTGATTCCATTCAATACCCAAAAGAACTTAAAGAAGAATGAGAAACCAATTCCTTAAGGAATAAGACTTGCTTCCAATCAATTGCAAAAGGAACATAAAGGAGAATGAGAAACCAATACCTTTTGGATTAAGACTTGATTCCATTCAATACCCAAAAGAACTTAAAGAAGAATGAGAAACCAATTCCTTAAGGAATAAGACTTGCTTCCAATCAATTGCAAAAGGAACATAAAGGAGAATGAGAAACCAATACCTTTTGGATTAAGACTTGATTCCATTCAATACCCAAAAGAACTTAAAGAAGAATGAGAAACCAATTCCTTAAGGAATAAGACTTGCTTCCAATCAATTGCAAAAGGAACATAAAGGAGAATGAGAAACCAATACCTTTTGGATTAAGACTTGATTCCATTCAATACCCAAAAGAACTTAAAGAAGAATGAGAAACCAATTCCTTAAGGAATAAGACTTGCTTCCAATCAATTGCAAAAGGAACATAAAGGAGAATGAGAAACCAATACCTTTTGGATTAAGACTTGATTCCATTCAATACCCAAAAGAACTTAAAGAAGAATGAGAAACCAATTCCTTAAGGAATAAGACTTGCTTCCAATCAATTGCAAAAGGAACATAAAGGAGAATGAGAAACCAATACCTTTTGGATTAAGACTTGATTCCATTCAATACCCAAAAGAACTTAAAGAAGAATGAGAAACCAATTCCTTAAGGAATAAGACTTGCTTCCAATCAATTGCAAAAGGAACATAAAGGAGAATGAGAAACCAATACCTTTTGGATTAAGACTTGATTCCATTCAATACCCAAAAGAACTTAAAGAAGAATGAGAAACCAATTCCTTAAGGAATAAGACTTGCTTCCAATCAATTGCAAAAGGAACATAAAGGAGAATGAGAAACCAATACCTTTTGGATTAAGACTTGATTCCATTCAATACCCAAAAGAACTTAAAGAAGAATGAGAAACCAATTCCTTAAGGAATAAGACTTGCTTCCAATCAATTGCAAAAGGAACATAAAGGAGAATGAGAAACCAATACCTTTTGGATTAAGACTTGATTCCATTCAATACCCAAAAGAACTTAAAGAAGAATGAGAAACCAATTCCTTAAGGAATAAGACTTGCTTCCAATCAATTGCAAAAGGAACATAAAGGAGAATGAGAAACCAATACCTTTTGGATTAAGACTTGATTCCATTCAATACCCAAAAGAACTTAAAGAAGAATGAGAAACCAATTCCTTAAGGAATAAGACTTGCTTCCAATCAATTGCAAAAGGAACATAAAGGAGAATGAGAAACCAATACCTTTTGGATTAAGACTTGATTCCATTCAATACCCAAAAGAACTTAAAGAAGAATGAGAAACCAATTCCTTAAGGAATAAGACTTGCTTCCAATCAATTGCAAAAGGAACATAAAGGAGAATGAGAAACCAATACCTTTTGGATTAAGACTTGATTCCATTCAATACCCAAAAGAACTTAAAGAAGAATGAGAAACCAATTCCTTAAGGAATAAGACTTGCTTCCAATCAATTGCAAAAGGAACATAAAGGAGAATGAGAAACCAATACCTTTTGGATTAAGACTTGATTCCATTCAATACCCAAAAGAACTTAAAGAAGAATGAGAAACCAATTCCTTAAGGAATAAGACTTGCTTCCAATCAATTGCAAAAGGAACATAAAGGAGAATGAGAAACCAATACCTTTTGGATTAAGACTTGATTCCATTCAATACCCAAAAGAACTTAAAGAAGAATGAGAAACCAATTCCTTAAGGAATAAGACTTGCTTCCAATCAATTGCAAAAGGAACATAAAGGAGAATGAGAAACCAATACCTTTTGGATTAAGACTTGATTCCATTCAATACCCAAAAGAACTTAAAGAAGAATGAGAAACCAATTCCTTAAGGAATAAGACTTGCTTCCAATCAATTGCAAAAGGAACATAAAGGAGAATGAGAAACCAATACCTTTTGGATTAAGACTTGATTCCATTCAATACCCAAAAGAACTTAAAGAAGAATGAGAAACCAATTCCTTAAGGAATAAGACTTGCTTCCAATCAATTGCAAAAGGAACATAAAGGAGAATGAGAAACCAATACCTTTTGGATTAAGACTTGATTCCATTCAATACCCAAAAGAACTTAAAGAAGAATGAGAAACCAATTCCTTAAGGAATAAGACTTGCTTCCAATCAATTGCAAAAGGAACATAAAGGAGAATGAGAAACCACCACCTTTTGGATTAAGACTTGACTGCCTTCAACGCCCAAAAGAACTGTAAAGAAGAATGAGTTCACTCCAATTCCTTAAGGAATAAGACTTGCTCTCCCAACCAACTGCAAAAGGAAATACAAAAAGGAGAATGAGAGAAACCACACTCCTTCTTTTGGATTGGCACATGATCTCCATCTTAACACCCAAAAGAACTTAGAAGAAGAACGGGAAACCAACTCCTTAAGGAAATAAGACTTAAGCCCCAATCAACTCAGTGCTGAAATACAAAGGAGAATGAGAAATCAATACCTTTTGGATTAAGACTTGATTCCATTCAATACCCAAAAGAACTTAAAGAAGAATGAGAAACCAATTCCCAAGGAACAAGAGAGATGCTAATCCAATCAACTGCAAAAAGGAACATAAAGGAGAATGAGAAATGAAGATCTTTTGGATTAAGACCTGATTCTATCTAATGCCCAAAAGAACTTGAAAGAAGAATGAGAAATCAATTCCTTAAGGCTGAACAAGATCATTTCCAAATCAACTGCAGAAAAGGCACATAAAGGGCTGAGAATGAGAAACCATTTTACCTTTCTGGATTAAGAGTGACCAGACTCCATTCAATACCAAAAAGAACTTAAAGAAGAATGAGAAACCAATTCTTTAAAGAATAAGACTTGCTTTCAATCAATTGCAAAAAGGAACATACAAAGGAGAATGAGAGAACCAATACCTTTTGGATTAAGACTTGATCCCATCTAACACCCAAAAGAACTTAAAGAAGAATGGGAAACCAATTCCTTAAGGCTGAACAGACTTACCCCCAATCAACCCAAAGGAACATAAAAGGAGAATGAGAACTGCCAATACCTTTTTGGATTAAGACTTGATCCCCATCTTAATACCCAAAAGAACTTAGAAGAAGAATGAGGAACCAATCCCTTAAGGAAGGAAAGACTTGCTTCCAATCAACTGCAAAAAGGAAGAGAAGGAGAATGTGAAACCACACACCTTTTGGATTAAGACTTGATCTTCATTCAATGCCCAAAAAGAACTGTGCAAGAATGAGAAACCAATTCCTTCATGAATAAGACGGTAACTTCCAATCAATTGCAAAAGGAATATAAAGGAGAATGAGGAACCATTACCTTTTGATTAACACTAGATTTCATTCAATACCAAAAAGAACTTAGTTAAGAATGAGAAACCAATTCCTTAAAGAATAAGACTTATTTCAATCAACTGCAAAAAGGAAATAATAAAAGGAGAATGAGAAACCAATACCTTTTGGATTAAGACTTGATCTCTATCTAATGCCCAAAAGAGTTTGTAGGGTGAAGAATGAGAAACCAATTCCTTCTGGAACAAAGACTGGAGCTTCCAACCAATTGCAAAAAGGAATGATAAAGGTAATGAGAAACCAATGCCTTTGGGTTTAAGACTTGATTCTATCCAACACTCAAAAGAACTTGAAAGAAGAATGAGAAACCAATTCCTCAAGGAATAAGATCATTTCCAATCAACTGCAAAAGGAATACAAAGTGAGAATGAGAAACCAATACCTTTTGGATTAACACTTGATTCCATTCAATGCCCAAAAGGAACTGTAAAGAAGAATGAGGAACCACTTCCTTACGGAATAAGACTTGCATTTCCAACCAACTGCAAAAGGAACATACAACGGAAAATGAATAAACTAATACCTTTTGGATTAAGACTTGATTCTATCTAAATGCTCAAAAGAACTTAAAGAAGAATGAGAAACTAACTCCTTCCTGGAATAAGACTTTCTTCCAATCAACGGTAAATAAGAATATAAAAGAGCATCGAGAAACCAGCCGCCTTCGGATTGGACTTGATCCCATTCCACACCTGGTAAGAACCCTTAAAGAAGAATGAGAAACCAATTCCTGGCTGAGCAGACTTGGTCTGGAATCCAGCCGTGTAAGGAAGATAAAGGAGAATGAGAAACTGGCCAATACCTCTTGGACTAACACCTGATTCTATCTAACACCCAAAAGAACTTAAAGGCAAGAATGATATAATAACTCCTTGACAATACAAGACTCACTCCAAATCAATTTCAAAAATAACATATGTGATACTGAGAAACCCACATCCTTTTGGACTAAGACTTGATCCCAGTCCAAATGCCCAAAAGAACTTGCATAGAATGAGAAACCAATCTCTTAAGGCTGAACAAGACTTTGCTTCCAACCAACTGCAAAAGGAACATGAAATGAGAATGAGAAACCACTGACTTCTGGATCAAGACCAGATCATCCAACAATACCAAAAAGAACCTAAAGAAGACTGAGAAACCAACTCCTTAAGGAATAAGACTGGTTTCCAGAATCAATCACTATAAAAATGAATACATAAAGGAGAATGAGAAACCACACCCTTGGGATCAAGACTTAAGATCCCACTCAACACTCCAAAGAACTTGCAGAATAATGAGAAACCAATTCCTTAAGGCTGAACAAGATCTTATTCCCAACTAACCCAGTATGGAACACAAAGGAAAATGATAAACCAACACCTTTGGGATTGAAAGACTTGATCCCATCCAACACCCAAAAGAATCCTGTAAAGAAGAATGGGAGAAACCAAATTCCTTCAGGAAGAGACCAGCCTCTAACCCATTGCAAAAGCAACATAGTAAGGAGAATGAGAAACCAACACCTTTTGGATTGCAAGATCTAGATTTCCATCCAATACCCAAAAGAACTTAAAGAAGAATGAGAAACCACCTCCTTAAAGAATAAGACTTGCTTTCAATCAATTGCAAAAGGAATATAAAGTGCTGAGAATTAGAAACCAATACCTTTTGGATTGAAAGACTTGATCTCCATGCCTAATGCCCAAAAAGAATCTGAAGAAGAATGAGAAACCAATTCCTTCCGGAATAAGATTTGCTTCTAATCAACTGCAAAAGGAAATATAAAGGAGAATGAGAACCAAATACCTTTTTGGATTAAGACATGATTCCATTCCAATACCTGTGCATAACTTGAAGAAGAATGAGAAACTAATTCTTGAAGGAATAAGATCTATTCCAATCAATTGCCTAAGGCAACACATATGGAGACTGAGATACCAACACCTTTTGGATTAAGACTTGATTCCATTCCAATAATCACAAAAGAACTTCAGGAAGAATGAGAAACTAATTCTTTAAGGAATAAGATCTAAAATCCAATCAATTGCATAAAGAAACATAAAGGAGAATGAGAAACGCACATACCTTTTGGACTAAGACTTGATCTCATCTAATGCCCAAAAGAACCCATAAGAATAACTAGAAACCACCCTTAACGAACAAGACTATTTCCAATCAACTGCAAAAGGAACATAAAGGAGAATGAGAAACCATTACCTTTTGGATTAAGACTAGATTCCATCCAATACCAAAAAGAACTTAAAGAAGAATGAGAAACCAATTCCTTAGAAAGTATAATAAGACTCAATTTAAATCAATCTTTGCAAAAGGAATATAAAGGAGAATGAGAAAACCAATACCTTTTGGATTAAGACTTGATTCCATTCAATACCCAAAAAAAAAGAACTTAAAGAAGAATGAGGAACCAATTCCTTAAGGAAATAAGACTTGCTTCCTAAATCAAACAAAAAGGAACAATACAAATGAGAATGAGAAATCAACACCTTTTGGATTGTAAGACTTGATTCCATTCAATCCACACCAAAAGAACTTAAAGAAGAGTGAAAGTCTAATCTCAATAATGAATATGATTTAGTTTCCTGTCTAACTGTGCACAATGGTGTAAAGGAGAATGAGAAACCAATACCTTTCTGATTTACACTTGATTCCATCTAATGTCAAAAGAACTTAAAGAATGAATGAGAAACCAATTCCTTAAGGAACAAGACTGGCATCCAATCAATCATGTAAGGAACATAAAGGAGAAATGGAGAAACCAATCACTTTTGGATCAAGACTCAGATTCCATCCAATAATTTGGCAAAGATCCTAAAGAAGAATATAAAACCAATCCCTGCAGAAATAAGACTTGCTCCCTAATCAACTGCAAAAAAAGGAACATGGTAATAGAGAATTAGAAACCAATAATTTGGACTAAGACTTGATCTCATCCAATTGCTCCAAAAAGAACTTGAAGAAGACAATGAGAAACCAACCCTCCTTAAGAAATAAGACTTGCCTCCCAAATCAACTGCAAAATGAAACATGTGCATGCACGAGAATGAGAAACCCAGCTGCCTTCTGGGTTTAAGACTGAGATTCCATCTAATGACCTAAAAAGAACTGAAAGAAGAAAGGGAAACCAATTCCTTAAGGAACAAGACTCCAGCCTCCCAATCAATTGCAAAAGGAACATGTATGAGAATGAGAAACCAATACCTTTTGGATTGGTGACTCTGATTCTATCTTAAATGCCCCAAAAAGAAACTAAAGAAGAATGAGAAAACCAATTCCCTTGGCGAAGCCAAGACGGCTTCTAAAATCAATTGCAAAAAGGAATATAACGGAAAAAATGAAATAACCAATAATTTGGACTAAGAATGATTCCATCTAAATGCCCAAAAGAACTTGAAGAAGAATGAGAAACCACCCTCCTTAAGGAACAAGACTTGCTCCCAATCAATTGCATAAATGTGAACATAAAGCTGCATCGAGAAACCAATGCCTCTTGGATCAAGACTCCATCCCATCTGACACCAAAAAGAACTTAAAGAAGAATGAGAAACCAATTCCTTAAGTTGAAACAGACTATTCAACCCATTGCAAAAGTATTGAAGATAAAGGAGAATGAGAGAAACCAATACCTTTTGGATTAAGACTTGACTCTATTCCACACCAAAAAGAACTTAAATAGAACGAGAAAGCAATCCCTTAAGGAAATAACAAGACTTGCTTCCAATCAACTGCAAAAAGGAACACAAAGGAGAATGAGAAACCAATACATCTTGGATTTTAAGACCTGATTCTGATCTTAATGCCCAAAAGATCCTAAAGAAGAATGAGAAACCAATCTCCCAATGAACAAGATCTACTTCCAATCAACTGCAAAAGGCTGAACACAGCATGAGAATGAGGAAACATTATCTTTTGGATTAAGACTCAGATTTCCAACCACAACAAAAAAGAACTTGAATATAATGAGAAACCACTTCCTCAAAGAATAAGATTTGCCTCCAATCAACTGCAAAAAGGAATACAAAGGAGAATGAGAAACCAATACCTTTTTGGATTAAGACTCTGATCTCATTCAATACCCAAAAGAACTCAGAAAGAATAATGAGGAACCAATTCCCTAAGGGAACAAGACTTCCATTTCTAAAATCAATCTGCATGAAGGATATAAAGGAGAATGAGAAACCAATACCTTTGGATTAAGACTTGATTCCATTCAGTTAATGCAAAAGAACTTAAAGAAGAATGAGGTCCAATCTCCTCTGCAACAAGACTCTATTTCCAATCCATTGCAAAAGGAACATAAAAGAGAATCTAGGAAACTAATACCTTTTGGATCAAGACTAGATTTCTGGTCCAATACCAAAAAAGAACTCAAATACAATGAGAAACCAATTCCTGAAAGAATAAGACTTGCTTCCTAAATCAACTGCAAATGAAAGATAAAGGAGAATGAGAAACCAACACCTTTTGGATCAAGACCTGATCTCCCGCTCAATGCCTGGCAAGAACTTAAAGAAGAATCGAGAACCCCAACCCTTCCTTAAGGAATAAGACTTGCTCTGAATCAACTGCAAAAAGGAACATAAAGGAGAATGAGGGAAACCAACACCTCTTGGATTGCACACTGATCCCATCTTAACACCCAAAAAGAACTTAAATAGTTACACCTGAGAAACCAACTCCTCAAGGAACAAGACTTGCTTCCAATCAACTGCAAAGCAGAAACACAAGGAGAAACAGAATCCAGCCACTCTCTTGGACTAAGCACTTGATCCCATCTAACACCCCAAAAGAACTTAAAGCAAGAGTTAGAAACCAATTCCTTAAGGAATAAGACTCTGCTTCCCAATCCATTGCAGTAAATGAACACAAAAAGGAGAACATAAACCAATACACCTTTGGAATAAGACTTGACTCCATTCAACACCTAAAAGAACTTGAAAAGACTGAGAAAGGAATTTTTAATAACAATAAGATCTGCTTCCAATCAATTGCAAAAAATAAATATAAATGAGAATGAGAAACCAATACCTTTTGGATTAAGACTTGATTCCATTCAATGCCCAAAAGAACTTGAAGAAGAATGAGAAACCAATTCCTTAAGGATGAAGATTTGCTTCCCAATCAATTGCAAAAGGAACATAAAGGAGAGAACAGAGAAACCAACACCTTTTGGATTAAGACTGATTCTATCTAATGCCCAAAAGAACTTCAAGAAGAATGTAGAGAACCAATTCCTTGATGAACAAGACTTGCTTCCAATCAACTGCAGAAAAGGAACATAAAGGAGAATGAGAAACCATTACCTTTTGGATTAACACTAGATTTCAGTCCAATACCTAAAAGATCCTAAAGTAAGAATGAGAAACCAATTCCTTAAAGAATAAGATTTGTTTCTAATCAATTGCAAAAGGAACATATGTGCTGAGAATGAGAAACTAATACCTTTTGGATTATGACTCTGATTCCATTCAATACCCAAAAAGAATCCTAAAAAGAAGAATGAGAAACCAATTCCTTAAGGAATAAGACTGCTTCCAATCAACGCAAAAGGAACATATAAAGAGAATGAGAAACTAATACCTTTTGGATTAAAGACTTGATCTGGCTTTAATGCCCAAAAAGAATTTAAAGAAGAATGAGAAACCAACCCTCCCAAATAAGACTTGCCTCTAAATCAATCATGTGTGCCAAAGGAATATGTATGAGGGTCGAGAACCAAACACCTTTTTGGATTAAGACTTGATCTCATCCATTACCCAAAAGAACTGTAAGAAGAAAGAGAAACCACCCCCAAGGAACAGACTTACTGTCCAATCAATTGCAAAAAGGAAATATAAAAGGAGAATGAGAAATCAATACACTCTTTGGATTAAGACTTGATTCAGCCCAATGCCCAAAAAGAATGTAAAAGAAGAATGAGAAACCAATTCCTTAAGGAAATAAGACTTGCCTCCCAATCAACTGCAAAAGGAATATGAAGGAGAATGAGGAAGACACCTTTTGGAATAAGATCAGACTCTATCCAATACCCAAAAGAACTTAAAGCAAGAATGAGAAAACCAACTCCTAAAAGAATATGACTTGCTATCTAATCAACTGCAAAAGGAACATAAAGGAGAATGAGAAACTAACACCTTTTGGATTTAAGACATGATCTCTATCTAATACCCAAAAGAACTTGAAAGAAGAATGTAAACTAATTCCTTAAGGAATAAGACTTGCTTCCAATCAACTGCAAAAGGAACACAAAGGAGAACAGAAACTAACATCTTTGGATTGGCACCTGATCCCATTCAATACCTTAACTCGTAAAGTATTAATTGAGAAACCAATTCCTTCAAGGAATAAGACTTGCTTCCCAATCCATTGTGGAAAAGGATTACATAAAGGAGAACAGAAACCAATACCTTTGGAACAAGACTTGATCTCATCTTAACACCCAAAAAGAACCCAGGCATGAACTGAGAAAGAAACCCTTGGAAGGAAATAAATAAGACTTGGCTTCCCAACTCAATTGCAATGGGCAGTGATAATGGAGAATGAGAAACCAACACCTTTTGGATTAAGACTTGATCTCCGCCTCAATGCCCAAAAGAATCTCTGAAGAAGAATGAGGAAACCAATTCCTTCCCTGAATAAGACTTGCTTCCAATCACCAAAAGGAACATACAAAGGAGAACGAGAAACCATTACCTTTTGGACTAAGACTTGATTCCATTCACCACTCCCAAAAAGAACTTAAAAGAAGAATGAGGAAACCAATTCCTTCCAGAATAAGACTTATTTAAATTCATTGCAAAAGGAAATATAAATGAGGAATGAGAAACTACAATACCTTTGGATTAAGAGCTCAGATTTCCCATTCAATACCAAAAAGGAATTAAAGCAAGAATGAGAAACCAATTCCTTAAAGGAATAAGACTCAGTTTCCAAATCAATTGCTGTGAAAAGGAATGATGAAGGAGAAATGAGAAACTACTACCTCTTTTGGATTAAGTACCTGATCCCATTCCAACACCCAAAAGAATCCTAAAGAAGAATGAGAAACCAATTCCTTTGAAGGAATATGACTTGTTTCTAATCAATTGCAAAAGGAACATAAAGGAGAATGAGAGAAACTAATATCCCTTTGGATTAAGACTTGATTCCCATCTCATACTCCAAAAAGAACTTAAAGGAGAATGAGAAACCAATTCCCATGGGAACAGACTTGCTTCTCCAATCAAACTTGGCAAAAAGGAAATATAAAGGAGAATGGAGAAATCAATACCTCTTGGAATAAGACTTGATTCTATTCAATACCCAAAAGAACTTAAAGCAAGAATGAGAAAGCAACCCTTTAAGAAATACTTCAAGACTTGCTTCCAACCAACTGCAAAAGGAAATATAAAGGAGAATGAGGGAAACCAATACCTTTTGGATTAAGACTTGATCTCCATCTAATACCCAAAAAGAACTTAACGAAGAATGGGAAACCAATTCCCCACAGCATAAGAGACTATCTCCCAAATCAACCCAAAGGCAGAATACAAAGGAGAAATGAGAATTCAACACCTCTTGGATTAAGACTAGATTCCATCCAAAACTCAAAAAGAACTTAAAGTGAAGAATGAGAAACCAACTCCTTAAGGCTTAATAAGACTTGCTCTAAATCTAATTGCATAAAGGAATATAAAGGAGAAACTATGAAACCAACACCTTTTGGATTAAGACTTGATCTCCATCCAATACCCAAAAGAACTTAAAAAAAAGAATGAGAAACCAACTCCTCAAGGAATAAGATTTGCCTCCAATCAATTGCAAAATGAACATGAAAGGAGAATGAGGAAACTAACACCTTTTGGATTGAAAGACTTGATTCCAACCCAATGCCCAAAAGAACTTAAAGAAGAAATCGAAACCAACCCACAAGGAACAAGACTTGGCTTCCCAATCAACTGCAAAGGAAATACAAAGGAGAATGAGAAACCATTACCTTTTGGATTAAGACTAGATCATCCATTCAATAAAAAAGAACTTAAAGAAGAATGAGAAAACCAACTCCTTAAAAGATCAAGAGACTTATTCCCAATCAACTGCAAAAGGAACATAAGGCTGAGAATGAGAAACCAATACAATTTGGACTAAGACTTGATTCCATTCAATGCCCAAAAAAGAACCCAAAGCAATAATGAGAAACCAATTCATTAAGGAACAGACTTGCTTCCCAATCTAATCAACAAAAAATAACATAGAATGAGAGAATGAGAAACCATTACCTTTTGGATTAAGACTAGATTTCCATTCATTACCCAAAAGAACTTAAAGAAGAATCGGGAGAAACCAATTCCTCAAAGAATAAGACTTGCTTCAAATCAACTGCAAAAAGGAACACATAAAGGAGGAACGAGAAACCAATATTACCTTTTGGAATAAGACTTTGACTCCCATTCAATACCCAAAAGAACTTAAAGAAGAATGAGGAAAGCCAAATTCCTTAAGGAACACAAGACTTGCTTCCAATCAAACTGCAAAAGGAACATAAAGGAGAATGAGAAACCAACACCTTTTGGATTAAGACTTGATTCTATCTAATACCCAAAAGAACTTAAAGAAGAATGGGAAACCAATTCCTTAACGCACAAGACTTGCTATTCTAATCAACTGTGTAAAAGGAAATATAAAGAGGAGAATGGAGAAACCAATACCACTTTGGGATTGGCACTTGATTCCCATTCCAATTTCTCGCCCAAAAAGAACTTAAAGTAAGAATGAGAAACCAATTCCTCTCCGGAACAAGACTTGCTCCCAAATCAATTGCAAAAGGAAATGAAGAATGAGAAACAATTCCTTAAGGAATAAGACTTGCTTCCATAATTGCAGGAACATAAGGGAGAATGAGAACTAAATGCCTTTTGGATTAAGACTTGATCTCCATCCAACACCCAAAAGAACTTAAAGAAGAATGAGAAACCAACTCTTGGCTGAATAAGACTGGCTTCCAACCCATTGCAAAAGGAACATATGGTGTGAGGAATGAGAAACCAATACCTTTGGAATAAGACTTGACTCCCATTCAATACCCAAAAGAACTCAGCAAGAAGAATGAGAAAGCAATCCCTTAAGGAACACAAGATTCTACTCCAAATCAACTGTAAAAGGAATACAAAGGAGAATGAGAAACTAATACATCTTGGATTCAAGACTTGACCTCATTCCAATGCCCAAAAGAACTTAAAGAAGAATGAGAAACCAACTCCTTAAGGAATAAGACGGCCTCCAATCTCAATTCGTAAATGAAATATAAAGGGGAATAAGAAATACTACCTTTTGGATTAACACTAGATTTCCATCTAATACCCAAAAGAACTTAAAGAAGAATGAGAAACCACCCCCAAAGAATAAGACTTGGTTTCAATCAACTGCAAAAGGGAAATATAAAGGAGAATGAGAAACTAATACCTTTTGGATTAAGTCTTGGTGCCATTAAATACCCAAAAGAACTTAAAGAAGAGAATGGGAAACCAACTCCTTAAGGCTGCAAGACTCTGTTTCCAACTATCACCTGCAAAAGGAAATATAAAAAGGAGAATGAGAAACCAACACCTTTTGGATTGGTGACTTGATTCAATTCAATACCCAAAAGAACTTAAAGAAGAATGAGAAACCACAATCTCAAGGAATAAGACTTGCCCCAATCAAAAGGAAATCTGCAAAAAGGAACATAAGGCTGAGAATGAGGAAACCAACACCCTTGGATTAAGACTTGATTCTATTCAATACCCAAAAGAACTTAAAGAAGAATGAGAAACCAATTTTTGGATTAAGACTTGATTCTTAACACCCAAAAGTGTCTTAAAGCATGAATTGAAGCAATTCCTTGAAGGAATAAAGACTTGCCTGTCCCAATCCATTGCAAAAGGAAATACATAAAGGAGAATGAGAAACCAACATCTTTTGGACTAAGACTTGATCTCATCTGTCGCTCCCAAAAAGAACTTAAAGAAGAATGAGAAACCAATTCCTTAAGGAATAAGACTTCATTTCAATCAATTGTAAAGGAACATAAAGGAGAAATGAGAAAGACACTACCTTTGGATTAAGACTAGATTTCCATTCAACACTTAAAAAGAACTTGAAAGAAGAATGAGAAACCAACTCTTGGATGAATAAGACTTAGCTTCCAAACTGTTCTGCAAAAAGGAACATGAAAAAGGAGAAATAGAGAAACCAACACCTTTTGGAATAAGATCTGATCTCCATCCAATGCCCAAAAGAACTTAAAGAAGAATGAGAAACCAACCCTTAAGGCTTAATAAGACTTCGCTTCCAATCAATCATGCAAAAGGAACATATAAGGAGAACGGAGAAAACCACTACCTTTTGGATTAACACTTTGATTCCCATTCAATGCCCAAAAGAACTTGAAGAAGAATGAGAAACCAATCTTTGGCTTAATGAATAAGATCTATTTCCAACCAACTGCAAAAAGGAACATGTGAAATAAAACGAGTGAACTAACTCCTTCTGGATTAAGACTTGATCCCCTCTGAGCAACACCCAAAAGAACTTAAAGTGTTGAATGGGAAACTAACTCCTTAAGGAAAAAGACTCTGTTTCCAATCAACTGGGTAAAGTACAGCTATAAAGGAGGAATGAGAAACCAATACCTTTTGGATTAAGACTAGATCTCCATCTAATACCCAAAAGAACTTGGGTGAATAGAGAAAGCAATTCCTCAAGAAATAAAGGCTAAGACTTGCTTCCTGTCCTCAACTGCAAAAGGAACATGAAAAGAAAATGAGAAACTGAAATCCCTTTTGGACTAAGACTTCATCCCCACCATAGAATACCCAAAAAGAACTTAAAGCAGAATGAGAAACCATTTCCTAAGGGAATAAGACTTGCTTCCCAATCAACAATTTGTGTAAATGAATATGAACAGAGAATGAGAAACCAATACTTCTTTGGATTAAGACTTGATCTCATCTTGTCAATACCCAAAAGAACTTAAAGGAGAATGAGAAACCAATTCCTCAAGGAAATAAGACTTGCCTCTAACTAATTGCAGTATGAAACATAAAGGAGAATGAGAAACCAATACCTTTTGGATTAAGACTTGATTCCATTCAATACCCAAAAGAACTTAAAGAAGAATGAGAAACCAATTCCTTAAGGAATAAGACTTGCTTCCAATCAATTGCAAAAGGAACATAAAGGAGAATGAGAAACCAATACCTTTTGGATTAAGACTTGATTCCATTCAATACCCAAAAGAACTTAAAGAAGAATGAGAAACCAATTCCTTAAGGAATAAGACTTGCTTCCAATCAATTGCAAAAGGAACATAAAGGAGAATGAGAAACCAATACCTTTTGGATTAAGACTTGATTCCATTCAATACCCAAAAGAACTTAAAGAAGAATGAGAAACCAATTCCTTAAGGAATAAGACTTGCTTCCAATCAATTGCAAAAGGAACATAAAGGAGAATGAGAAACCATTACCTTTTGGATTAAGATTTGATTCCATTCAATACCCAAAAGAACTTAAAGAAGAATGAGAAACCAATTCCTTAAGGAATAAGACTTGCTTCCAATCAATTGCAAAAGGAACATAAAGGAGAATGAGAAACCAATACCTTTTGGATTAAGACTTGATTCCATTCAATACCCAAAAGAACTTAAAGAAGAATGAGAAACCAATTCCTTAAGGAATAAGATTTGCTTCCAATCAATTGCAAAGGAACATAAAGGAGAATGAGAAACCAATACCTTTTGGATTAAGACTTGATTCCATTCAATACCCAAAAGAACTTAAAGAAGAATGAGAAACCAATTCCTTAAGGAATAAGACTTGCTTCCAATCAATTGCAAAAGGAACATAAAGGAGAATGAGAAACCAATACCTTTTGGATTAAGACTTGATTCCATTCAATACCCAAAAGAACTTAAAGAAGAATGAGAAACCAATTCCTTAAGGAATAAGACTTGCTTCCAATCAATTGCAAAAGGAACATAAAGGAGAATGAGAAACCAATACCTTTTGGATTAAGACTTGATTCCATTCAATACCCAAAAGAACTTAAAGAAGAATGAGAAACCAATTCCTTAAGGAATAAGACTTGCTTCCAATCAATTGCAAAAGGAACATAAAGGAGAATGAGAAACCAATACCTTTTGGATTAAGACTTGATTCCATTCAATACCCAAAAGAACTTAAAGAAGAATGAGAAACCAATTCCTTAAGGAATAAGACTTGCTTCCAATCAATTGCAAAAGGAACATAAAGGAGAATGAGAAACCAATACCTTTTGGATTAAGACTTGATTCCATTCAATACCCAAAAGAACTTAAAGAAGAATGAGAAACCAATTCCTTAAGGAATAAGACTTGCTTCCAATCAATTGCAAAAGGAACATAAAGGAGAATGAGAAACCAATACCTTTTGGATTAAGACTTGATTCCATTCAATACCCAAAAGAACTTAAAGAAGAATGAGAAACCAATTCCTTAAGGAATAAGACTTGCTTCCAATCAATTGCAAAAGGAACATAAAGGAGAATGAGAAACCAATACCTTTGGATTAAGACTTGATCCCATTCAATACCCAAAAGAACTTAAAGAAGAATGAGAAACCAATTCCTTAAGGAATAAGACTTGCTTCCAATCAATTGCAAAAGGAACATAAAGGAGAATGAGAAACCAATACCTTTTGGATTAAGACTTGATTCCATTCAATACCCAAAAGAACTTAAAGAAGAATGAGAAACCAATTCCTTAAGGAATAAGACTTGCTTCCAATCAATTGCAAAAGGAACATAAAGGAGAATGAGAAACCAATACCTTTTGGATTAAGACTTGATTCCATTCAATACCCAAAAGAACTTAAAGAAGAATGAGAAACCAATTCCTTAAGGAATAAGACTTGCTTCCAATCAATTGCAAAAGGAACATAAAGGAGAATGAGAAACCAATACCTTTTGGATTAAGACTTGATTCCATTCAATACCCAAAAGAACTTAAAGAAGAATGAGAAACCAATTCCTTAAGGAATAAGACTTGCTTCCAATCAATTGCAAAAGGAACATAAAGGAGAATGAGAAACCAATACCTTTTGGATTAAGACTTGATTCCATTCAATACCCAAAAGAACTTAAAGAAGAATGAGAAACCAATTCCTTAAGGAATAAGACTTGCTTCCAATCAATTGCAAAAGGAACATAAAGGAGAATGAGAAACCAATACCTTTTGGATTAAGACTTGATTCCATTCAATACCCAAAAGAACTTAAAGAAGAATGAGAAACCAATTCCTTAAGGAATAAGACTTGCTTCCAATCAATTGCAAAAGGAACATAAAGGAGAATGAGAAACCAATACCTTTTGGATTAAGACTTGATTCCATTCAATACCCAAAAGAACTTAAAGAAGAATGAGAAACCAATTCCTTAAGGAATAAGACTTGCTTCCAATCAATTGCAAAAGGAACATAAAGGAGAATGAGAAACCAATACCTTTTGGATTAAGACTTGATTCCATTCAATACCCAAAAGAACTTAAAGAAGAATGAGAAACCAATTCCTTAAGGAATAAGACTTGCTTCCAATCAATTGCAAAAGGAACATAAAGGAGAATGAGAAACCAATACCTTTTGGATTAAGACTTGATTCCATTCAATACCCAAAAGAACTTAAAGAAGAATGAGAAACCAATTCCTTAAGGAATAAGACTTGCTTCCAATCAATTGCAAAAGGAACATAAAGGAGAATGAGAAACCAATACCTTTTGGATTAAGACTTGATTCCATTCAATACCCAAAAGAACTTAAAGAAGAATGAGAAACCAATTCCTTAAGGAATAAGACTTGCTTCCAATCAATTGCAAAAGGAACATAAAGGAGAATGAGAAACCAATACCTTTTGGATTAAGACTTGATTCCATTCAATACCCAAAAGAACTTAAAGAAGAATGAGAAACCAATTCCTTAAGGAATAAGACTTGCTTCCAATCAATTGCAAAAGGAACATAAAGGAGAATGAGAAACCAATACCTTTTGGATTAAGACTTGATTCCATTCAATACCCAAAAGAACTTAAAGAAGAATGAGAAACCAATTCCTTAAGGAATAAGACTTGCTTCCAATCAATTGCAAAAGGAACATAAAGGAGAATGAGAAACCAATACCTTTTGGATTAAGACTTGATTCCATTCAATACCCAAAAGAACTTAAAGAAGAATGAGAAACCAATTCCTTAAGGAATAAGACTTGCTTCCAATCAATTGCAAAAGGAACATAAAGGAGAATGAGAAACCAATACCTTTTGGATTAAGACTTGATTCCATTCAATACCCAACAGAACTTAAAGAAGAATGAGAAACCAATTCCTTAAGGAATAAGACTTGCTTCCAATCAATTGCAAAAGGAACATAAAGGAGAATGAGAAACATTACCTTTTGGATTAAGACTTGATTTCCATTCAATACCAAAAAGAACCTAGAAGAAAAAGCGAAACCAATTCCTTAAGGAATAAGACTTGCTTCCAGTCAATTGCAAAAGGAACATAAAGGAGAATGAGCAACCAATTCCTTTTGGATTAAGACTTGATCCCATTCAATACCCAAAGGAACTTAAAGAAGAATGAGAAACCAATTCCTTAAGGAATAAGACTTGCTTCCAATCAATTGCAAAAGGAACATAAAGAAGAATGAGAAACCAATATCTTCTGGATTAAGACTTGATTCCACTCAATACCCAAAAGAACTTAAAGAAGAATGGGAAACCAATTCCTTAAGGAATAAGACTTGATTTTGCAAAAGGAACATAAAGGAGAATGAGAAACCAATACCTTTTGGATTAAGACTTGATTCCATTCAATACCCAAAAGAACTTAAAGAAGAATGAGAAACCAATTCTTTAAGGAATAAGACTTGCTTCCAATCACATGCAAAAGCAACATAAAGGAGAATGGGAAACCATTACCTTTTGGATTAAGACTTGATTCCATTCAATACCCAAAAGAACTTAAAGAAGAATGAGAAACCAATTCCTTAAGGAATAAGATTTGCTTCCAATCAATTGCAAAGGAACATAAAGGAGAATGAGAAACCAATACCTTTTGGATTAAGACTTGATTCCATTCAATACCCAAAAGAACTTAAAGAAGAATGAGAAACCAATTCCTTAAGGAATAAGACTTGCTTCCAATCAATTGCAAAAGGAACATAAAGGAGAATGAGAAACCAATACCTTTTGGATTAAGACTTGATTCCATTCAATACCCAAAAGAACTTAAAGAAGAATGAGAAACCAATTCCTTAAGGAATAAGACTTGCTTCCAATCAATTGCAAAAGGAACATAAAGGAGAATGAGAAACCAATACCTTTTGGATTAAGACTTGATTCCATTCAATACCCAAAAGAACTTAAAGAAGAATGAGAAACCAATTCCTTAAGGAATAAGACTTGCTTCCAATCAATTGCAAAAGGAACATAAAGGAGAATGAGAAACCAATACCTTTTGGATTAAGACTTGATTCCATTCAATACCCAAAAGAACTTAAAGAAGAATGAGAAACCAATTCCTTAAGGAATAAGACTTGCTTCCAATCAATTGCAAAAGGAACATAAAGGAGAATGAGAAACCAATACCTTTTGGATTAAGACTTGATTCCATTCAATACCCAAAAGAACTTAAAGAAGAATGAGAAACCAATTCCTTAAGGAATAATAAGACTTGCTTCCAATCAATTGCAAAAGGAACATAAAGGAGAATGAGAAACCAATACCTTTTGGATTAAGACTTGATTCCATTCAATACCCAAAAGAACTTAAAGAAGAATGAGAAACCAATTCCTTAAGGAATAAGACTTGCTTCCAATCAATTGCAAAAGGAACATAAAGGAGAATGAGAAACCAATACCTTTTGGATTAAGACTTGATTCCATTCAATACCCAAAAGAACTTAAAGAAGAATGAGAAACCAATTCCTTAAGGAATAAGACTTGCTTCCAATCAATTGCAAAAGGAACATAAAGGAGAATGAGAAACCAATACCTTTTGGATTAAGACTTGATTCCATTCAATACCCAAAAGAACTTAAAGAAGAATGAGAAACCAATTCCTTAAGGAATAAGACTTGCTTCCAATCAATTGCAAAAGGAACATAAAGGAGAATGAGAAACCAATACCTTTTGGATTAAGACTTGATTCCATTCAATACCCAAAAGAACTTAAAGAAGAATGAGAAACCAATTCCTTAAGGAATAAGACTTGCTTCCAATCAATTGCAAAAGGAACATAAAGGAGAATGAGAAACCAATACCTTTTGGATTAAGACTTGATTCCATTCAATACCCAAAAGAACTTAAAGAAGAATGAGAAACCAATTCCTTAAGGAATAAGACTTGCTTCCAATCAATTGCAAAAGGAACATAAAGGAGAATGAGAAACCAATACCTTTTGGATTAAGACTTGATTCCATTCAATACCCAAAAGAACTTAAAGAAGAATGAGAAACCAATTCCTTAAGGAATAAGACTTGCTTCCAATCAATTGCAAAAGGAACATAAAGGAGAATGAGAAACCAATACCTTTTGGATTAAGACTAGATTCCATTCAATACCCAAAAGAACTTAAAGAAGAATGAGAAACCAATTCCTTAAGGAATAAGACTTGCTTCCAATCAATTGCAAAAGGAACATAAAGGAGAATGAGAAACCAATACCTTTTGGATTAAGACTAGATTCCATTCAATACCCAAAAGAACTTAAAGAAGAATGAGAAACCAATTCCTTAAGGAATAAGACTTGCTTCTAATCAATTGCAAAAGGAACATAAAGGAGAATGAGAAACCAATACCTTTTGGATTAAGACTTGATTCCATTCAATACCCAAAAGAACTTAAAGAAGAATGAGAAACCAATTCCTTAAGGAATAAGACTTGCTTCCAATCAATTGCAAAAGGAACATAAAGGAGAATGAGAAACCAATACCTTTTGGATTAAGACTTGATTCCATTCAATACCCAAAAGAACTTAAAGAAGAATGAGAAACCAATTCCTTAAGGAATAAGACTTGCTTCCAATCAATTGCAAAAGGAACATAAAGGAGAATGAGAAACCAATACCTTTTGGATTAAGACTTGATTCCATTCAATACCCAAAAGAACTTAAAGAAGAATGAGAAACCAATTCCTTAAGGAATAAGACTTGCTTCCAATCAATTGCAAAAGGAACATAAAGGAGAATGAGAAACCAATACCTTTTGGATTAAGACTTGATTCCATTCAATACCCAAAAGAACTTAAAGAAGAATGAGAAACCAATTCCTTAAGGAATAAGACTTGCTTCCAATCAATTGCAAAAGGAACATAAAGGAGAATGAGAAACCAATACCTTTGGATTAAGACTTGATTCCATTCAATACCCAAAAGAAATTAAAGAAGAATGAGAAACCAATTCCTTAAGGAATAAGACTTGCTTCCAATCAATTGCAAAAGGAACATAAAGGAGAATGAGAAACCAATACCTTTTGGATTAAGACTTGATTCCATTCAATACCCAAGGAACTTAAAGAAGAATGAGAAACCAATTCCTTAAGGAAAAAGACTTGCTTCCAATCAATTGCAAAAGGAACATAAAGGAGAATGAGAAACCAATACCTTTTGGATTAAGACTTGATTCCATTCAATACCCAAAAGAACTTAAAGAAGAATGAGAAACCAATTCCTTAAGGAATAAGACTTGCTTCCAATCAATTGCAAAAGGAACATAAAGGAGAATGAGAAACCAATACCTTTTGGATTAAGACTTGATTCCATTCAATACCCAAAAGAACTTAAAGAAGAATGAGAAACCAATTCCTTAAGGAATAAGACTTGCTTCCAATCAATTGCAAAAGGAACATAAAGGAGAATGAGAAACCAATACCTTTTGGATTAAGACTTGATTCCATTCAATACCCAAAAGAACTTAAAGAAGAATGAGAAACCAATTCCTTAAGGAATAAGACTTGCTTCCAATCAATTGCAAAAGGAACATAAAGGAGAATGAGAAACCAATACCTTTTGGATTAAGACTTGATTCTATTCAATACCCAAAAGAACTTAAAGAAGAATGAGAAACCAATTCCTTAAGGAATAAGACTTGCTTCAATCAATTGCAAAAGGAACATAAAGGAGAATGAGAAACCAATACCTTTTGGATTAAGACTTGATTCCATTCAATACCCAAAAGAACTTAAAGAAGAATGAGAAACCAATTCCTTAAGGAATAAGACTTGATTTTGCAAAAGGAACATAAAGGAGAATGAGAAACCAATACCTTTTGGATTAAGACTTGATTCCATTCAATACCCAAAAGAACTTAAAGAAGAATGAGAAACCAATTCCTTAAGGAATAAGACTTGCTTCAATCAATTGCAAAAGGAACATAAAGGAGAATGAGAAACCAATACCTTTTGGATTAAGACTTGATTCCATTCAATACCCAAAAGAACTTAAAGAAGAATGAGAAACCAATTCCTTAAGGAATAAGACTTGCTTCCAATCAATTGCAAAAGGAACATAAAGGAGAATGAGAAACCAATACCTTTTGGATTAAGACTTGATTCCATTCAATACCCAAAAGAACTTAAAGAAGAATGAGAAACCAATTCCTTAAGGAATAAGACTTGCTTCCAATCAATTGCAAAAGGAACATAAAGGAGAATGAGAAACCAATACCTTTTGGATTAAGACTTGATTCCATTCAATACCCAAAAGAACTTAAAGAAGAATGAGAAACCAATTCCTTAAGGAATAAGACTTGCTTCCAATCAATTGCAAAAGGAACATAAAGGAGAATGAGAAACCAATACCTTTTGGATTAAGACTTGATTCCATTCAATACCCAAAAGAACTTAAAGAAGAATGAGAAACCAATTCCTTAAGGAATAAGACTTGCTTCCAATCAACTGCCAAGGAACATAAAGGAGAATGAGAAACCAATACCTTTTGGATTAAGACTTGATTCCATTCAATACCCAAAAGAACTTAAAGAAGAATGAGAAACCAATTCCTTAAGGAATAAGACTTGCTTCCAATCAATTGCAAAAGGAACATAAAGGAGAATGAGAAACCAATACCTTTTGGATTAAGACTTGATTCCATTCAATACCCAAAAGAACTTAAAGAAGAATGAGAAACCAATTCCTTAAGGAATAAGACTTGCTTCCAATCAATTGCAAAAGGAACATAAAGGAGAATGAGAAACCAATACCTTTTGGATTAAGACTTGATTCCATTCAATACCCAAAAGAACTTAAAGAAGAATGAGAAACCAATTCCTTAAGGAATAAGACTTGCTTCCAATCAATTGCAAAAGGAACATAAAGGAGAATGAGAAACCAATACCTTTTGGATTAAGACTTGATTCCATTCAATACCCAAAAGAACTTAAAGAAGAATGAGAAACCAATTCCTTAAGGAATAAGACTTGCTTCCAATCAATTGCAAAAGGAACATAAAGGAGAATGAGAAACCAATACCTTTTGGATTAAGACTTGATTCCATTCAATACCCAAAAGAACTTAAAGAAGAATGAGAAACCAATTCCTTAAGGAATAAGACTTGCTTCCAATCAATTGCAAAAGGAACATAAAGGAGAATGAGAAACCAATACCTTTTGGATTAAGACTTGATTCCATTCAATACCCAAAGGAACTTAAAGAAGAATGAGAAACCAATTCCTTAAGGAATAAGACTTGCTTCCAATCAATTGCAAAAGGAACATAAAGGAGAATGAGAAACCAATACCTTTTGGATTAAGACTTGATTCCATTCAATACCCAAAAGAACTTAAAGAAGAATGAGAAACCAATTCCTTAAGGAATAAGACTTGCTTCCAATCAATTGCAAAAGGAACATAAAGGAGAATGAGAAACCAATACCTTTTGGATTAAGACTTGATTCCATTCAATACCCAAAAGAACTTAAAGAAGAATGAGAAACCAATTCCTTAAGGAATAAGACTTGCTTCCAATCAATTGCAAAAGGAACATAAAGGAGAATGAGAAACCAATACCTTTTGGATTAAGACTTGATTCCATTCAATACCCAAAAGAACTTAAAGAAGAATGAGAAACCAATTCCTTAAGGAATAAGACTTGCTTCCAATCAATTGCAAAAGGAACATAAAGGAGAATGAGAAACCAATACCTTTTGGATTAAGACTTGATTCCATTCAATACCCAAAAGAACTTAAAGAAGAATGAGAAACCAATTCCTTAAGGAATAAGACTTGCTTCCAATCAATTGCAAAAGGAACATAAAGGAGAATGAGAAACCAATACCTTTTGGATTAAGACTTGATTCCATTCAATACCCAAAAGAACTTAAAGAAGAATGAGAAACCAATTCCTTAAGGAATAAGACTTGCTTCCAATCAATTGCAAAAGGAACATAAAGGAGAATGAGAAACCAATACCTTTTGGATTAAGACTTGATTCCATTCAATGCCCAAAAGAACTTAAAGAAGAATGAGAAACCAATTCCTTAAGGAATAAGACTTGCTTCCAATCAATTGCAAAAGGAACATAAAGGAGAATGAGAAACCAATACCTTTGGATTAAGACTTGATTCCATTCAATACCCAAAAGAACTTAAAGAAGAATGAGAAACCAATTCCTTAAGGAATAAGACTTGCTTCCAATCAATTGCAAAAGGAACATAAAGGAGAATGAGAAACCAATACCTTTTGGATTAAGACTTGATTCCATTCAATACCCAAAAGAACTTAAAGAAGAATGAGAAACCAATTCCTTAAGGAATAAGACTTGCTTCCAATCAATTGCAAAAGGAACATAAAGGAGAATGAGAAACCAATACCTTTTGGATTAAGACTTGATTCCATTCAATACCCAAAAGAACTTAAAGAAGAATGAGAAACCAATTCCTTAAGGAATAAGACTTGCTTCCAATCAATTGCAAAAGGAACATAAAGGAGAATGAGAAACCAATACCTTTTGGATTAAGACTTGATTCCATTCAATACCCAAAAGAACTTAAAGAAGAATGAGAAACCAATTCCTTAAGGAATAAGACTTGCTTCCAATCAATTGCAAAAGGAACATAAAGGAGAATGAGAAACCAATACCTTTTGGATTAAGACTTGATTCCATTCAATACCCAAAAGAACTTAAAGAAGAATGAGAAACCAATTCCTTAAGGAATAAGACTTGCTTCCAATCAATTGCAAAAGGAACATAAAGGAGAATGAGAAACCAATACCTTTTGGATTAAGACTTGATTCCATTCAATACCCAAAAGAACTTAAAGAAGAATGAGAAACCAATTCCTTAAGGAATAAGACTTGCTTCCAATCAATTGCAAAAGGAACATAAAGGAGAATGAGAAACCAATACCTTTTGGATTAAGACTTGATTCCATTCAATACCCAAAAGAACTTAAAGAAGAATGAGAAACCAATTCCTTAAGGAATAAGACTTGCTTCCAATCAATTGCAAAAGGAACATAAAGGAGAATGAGAAACCAATACCTTTTGGATTAAGACTTGATTCCATTCAATACCCAAAAGAACTTAAAGAAGAATGAGAAACCAATTCCTTAAGGAATAAGACTTGCTTCCAATCAATTGCAAAAGGAACATAAAGGAGAATGAGAAACCAATACCTTTTGGATTAAGACTTGATTCCATTCAATACCCAAAAGAACTTAAAGAAGAATGAGAAACCAATTCCTTAAGGAATAAGACTTGCTTCCAATCAATTGCAAAAGGAACATAAAGGAGAATGAGAAACCAATACCTTTTGGATTAAGACTTGATTCCATTCAATACCCAAAAGAACTTAAAGAAGAATGAGAAACCAATTCCTTAAGGAATAAGACTTGCTTCCAATCAATTGCAAAAGGAACATAAAGGAGAATGAGAAACCAATACCTTTTGGATTAAGACTTGATTCCATTCAATACCCAAAAGAACTTAAAGAAGAATGAGAAACCAATTCCTTAAGGAATAAGACTTGCTTCCAATCAATTGCAAAAGGAACATAAAGGAGAATGAGAAACCAATACCTTTTGGATTAAGACTTGATTCCATTCAATACCCAAAAGAACTTAAAGAAGAATGAGAAACCAATTCCTTAAGGAATAAGACTTGCTTCCAATCAATTGCAAAAGGAACATAAAGGAGAATGAGAAACCAATACCTTTTGGATTAAGACTTGATTCCATTCAATACCCAAAAGAACTTAAAGAAGAATGAGAAACCAATTCCTTAAGGAATAAGACTTGCTTCCAATCAATTGCAAAAGGAACATAAAGGAGAATGAGAAACCAATACCTTTTGGATTAAGACTTGATTCCATTCAATACCCAAAAGAACTTAAAGAAGAATGAGAAACCAATTCCTTAAGGAATAAGACTTGCTTCCAATCAATTGCAAAAGGAACATAAAGGAGAATGAGAAACCAATACCTTTTGGATTAAGACTTGATTCCATTCAATACCCAAAAGAACTTAAAGAAGAATGAGAAACCAATTCCTTAAGGAATAAGACTTGCTTCCAATCAATTGCAAAAGGAACATAAAGGAGAATGAGAAACCAATACCTTTTGGATTAAGACTTGATTCCATTCAATACCCAAAAGAACTTAAAGAAGAATGAGAAACCAATTCCTTAAGGAATAAGACTTGCTTCCAATCAATTGCAAAAGGAACATAAAGGAGAATGAGAAACCAATACCTTTTGGATTAAGACTTGATTCCATTCAATACCCAAAAGAACTTAAAGAAGAATGAGAAACCAATTCCTTAAGGAATAAGACTTGCTTCCAATCAATTGCAAAAGGAACATAAAGGAGAATGAGAAACCAATACCTTTTGGATTAAGACTTGATTCCATTCAATACCCAAAAGAACTTAAAGAAGAATGAGAAACCAATTCCTTAAGGAATAAGACTTGCTTCCAATCAATTGCAAAAGGAACATAAAGGAGAATGAGAAACCAATACCTTTTGGATTAAGACTTGATTCCATTCAATACCCAAAAGAACTTAAAGAAGAATGAGAAACCAATTCCTTAAGGAATAAGACTTGCTTCCAATCAATTGCAAAAGGAACATAAAGGAGAATGAGAAACCAATACCTTTTGGATTAAGACTTGATTCCATTCAATACCCAAAAGAACTTAAAGAAGAATGAGAAACCAATTCCTTAAGGAATAAGACTTGATTCTAATCATGTACAAAAGGAACATAAAGGAGAATGAGAAACCAATACCTTTTGGATTAAGACTTGATTCCATTCAATACCCAAAAGAACTTAAAGAAGAATGAGAAACCAATTCCTTAAGGAATAAGACTTGCTTCCAATCAATTGCAAAAGGAACATAAAGGAGAATGAGAAACCAATACCTTTTGGATTAAGACTTGATTCCATTCAATACCCAAAAGAACTTAAAGAAGAATGAGAAACCAATTCCTTAAGGAATAAGACTTGCTTCCAATCAATTGCAAAAGGAACATAAAGGAGAATGAGAAACCAATACCTTTTGGATTAAGACTTGATTCCATTCAATACCCAAAAGAACTTAAAGAAGAATGAGAAACCAATTCCTTAAGGAATAAGACTTGCTTCCAATCAATTGCAAAAGGAACATAAAGGAGAATGAGCAACCAATTCCTTTTGGATTAAGACTTGATCCCATTCAATACCCAAAAGAAATTAAAGAAGAATGAGAAACCAATTCCTTAAGGAATAAGATTTGCTTCCAATCAATTGCAAAAGGAACATAAAGGAGAATGAGAAACCAATACCTTTTGGATTAAGACTAGATTCCATTCAATACCCAAAAGAACTTAAAGAAGAATGAGAAACCAATTCCTTAACGAATAAGACTTGTTTCCAATCAATTGCAAAAGGAACATAAAGAGAATGAGAAACCAATACCTTTTGGATTAAGACTTGATTCCATTCAATACCCAAAAGAACTTAAAGAAGAATGAGAAACCAATTCCTTAAGGAATAAGACTTGCTTCCAATCAATTGCAAAAGGAACATAAAGGAGAATGAGAAACCAATACCTTTTGGATTAAGACTTGATTCCATTCAATACCCAAAAGAACTTAAAGAAGAATGAGAAACCAATTCCTTAAGGAATAAGACTTGCTTCCAATCAATTGCAAAAGGAACATAAAGGAGAATGAGAAACCAATACCTTTTGGATTAAGACTTGATTCCATTCAATACCCAAAAGAACTTAAAGAAGAATGAGAAACCAATTCCTTAAGGAATAAGACTTGCTTCCAATCAATTGCAAAAGGAACATAAAGGAGAATGAGAAACCAATACCTTTTGGATTAAGACTTGATTCCATTCAATACCCAAAAGAACTTAAAGAAGAATGAGAAACCAATTCCTTAAGGAATAAGACTTGCTTCCAATCAATTGCAAAAGGAACATAAAGGAGAATGAGAAACCAATACCTTTTGGATTAAGACTTGATTCCATTCAATACCCAAAAGAACTTAAAGAAGAATGAGAAACCAATTCCTTAAGGAATAAGACTTGCTTCCAATCAATTGCAAAAGGAACATAAAGGAGAATGAGAAACCAATACCTTTTGGATTAAGACTTGATTCCATTCAATACCCAAAAGAACTTAAAGAAGAATGAGAAACCAATTCCTTAAGGAATAAGACTTGCTTCCAATCAATTGCAAAAGGAACATAAAGGAGAATGAGAAACCAATACCTTTTGGATTAAGACTTGATTCCATTCAATACCCAAAAGAACTTAAAGAAGAATGAGAAACCAATTCCTTAAGGAATAAGACTTGCTTCCAATCAATTGCAAAAGGAACATAAAGGAGAATGAGAAACCAATACCTTTTGGATTAAGACTTGATTCCATTCAATACCCAAAAGAACTTAAAGAAGAATGAGAAACCAATTCCTTAAGGAATAAGACTTGCTTCCAATCAATTGCAAAAGGAACATAAAGGAGAATGAGAAACCAATACCTTTTGGATTAAGACTTGATTCCATTCAATACCCAAAAGAACTTAAAGAAGAATGAGAAACCAATTCCTTAAGGAATAAGACTTGCTTCCAATCAATTGCAAAAGGAACATAAAGGAGAATGAGAAACCAATACCTTTGGATTAAGACTTGATTCCATTCAATACCCAAAAGAACTTAAAGAAGAATGAGAAACCAATTCCTTAAGGAATAAGACTTGCTTCCAATCAATTGCAAAAGGAACATAAAGGAGAATGAGAAACCAATACCTTTTGGATTAAGACTTGATTCCATTCAATACCCAAAAGAACTTAAAGAAGAATGAGAAACCAATTCCTTAAGGAATAAGACTTGCTTCCAATCAATTGCAAAAGGAACATAAAGGAGAATGAGAAACCAATACCTTTTGGATTAAGACTTGATTCCATTCAATACCCAAAAGAACTTAAAGAAGAATGAGAAACCAATTCCTTAAGGAATAAGACTTGCTTCCAATCAATTGCAAAAGGAACATAAAGGAGAATGAGAAACCAATACCTTTTGGATTAAGACTTGATTCCATTCAATACCCAAAAGAACTTAAAGAAGAATGAGAAACCAATTCCTTAAGGAATAAGACTTGCTTCCAATCAATTGCAAAAGGAACATAAAGGAGAATGAGAAACCAATACCTTTTGGATTAAGACTTGATTCCATTCAATACCCAAAAGAACTTAAAGAAGAATGAGAAACCAATTCCTTAAGGAATAAGACTTGCTTCCAATCAATTGCAAAAGGAACATAAAGGAGAATGAGAAACCAATACCTTTTGGATTAAGACTTGATTCCATTCAATACCCAAAAGAACTTAAAGAAGAATGAGAAACCAATTCCTTAAGGAATAAGACTTGCTTCCAATCAATTGCAAAAGGAACATAAAGGAGAATGAGAAACCAATACCTTTTGGATTAAGACTAGATTCCATTCAATACCCAAAAGAACTTAAAGAAGAATGAGAAACCAATTCCTTAAGGAATAAGACTTGCTTCCAATCAATTGCAAAAGGAACATAAAGAGAATGAGAAACCAATACCTTTTGGATTAAGACTTGATTCTATTCAATGCCCAAAAGAACTTAAAGAAGAATGAGAAACCAATTCCTTAAGGAATAAGACTTGTTTCCAATCAAATGCAAAAGGAACATAAAGGAGAATGAGAAACCAATACCTTTTGAATTAAGACTTGATTCCATTCAATACCCAAAAGAACTTAAAGAAGAATGGGAAACCAATTCCTTAAGGAATAAGATTTGCTTCCAATCAATTGCAAAGGAACATAAAGGAGAATGAGAAACCAATACCTTTAGGATTAAGACGAGATTCCATTCAATACCCACAAGAACTTAAAGAAGAATGAGAAACCAATTCCTTAAGGAATAAGACTTGCTTACAATCAATTGCAAAAGGAACATAAAGGAGAATGAGAAACCAATACCTTTTGGATTAAGACTTGATTCCATTCAATACCCAAAAGAACTTAAAGAAGAATGAGAAACCAATTCCTTAAGGAATAAGACTTGCTTCCAATCAATTGCAAAAGGAACATAAAGGAGAATGAGAAACCAATACCTTTTGGATTAAGACTTGATTCTATTCAATACCCAAAAGAACTTAAAGAAGAATGAGAAACCAATTCCTTAAGGAATAAGACTTGCTTCCAATCAATTGCAAAAGGAACATAAAGGAGAATGAGAAACCAATACCTTTTGGATTAAGACTTGATTCCATTCAATACCCAAAAGAACTTAAAGAAGAATGAGAAACCAATTCCTTAAGGAATAAGACTTGCTTCCAATCAATTGCAAAAGGAACATAAAGGAGAATGTGAAACCAATACCTTTGGATTAAGACTTGATTCCATTCAATACCCAAAAGAACTTAAAGAAGAATGAGAAACCAATTCCTTAAGGAATAAGACTTGCTTCCAATCAATTGCAAAAGGAACATAAAGGAGAATGAGAAACCAATACCTTTTGGATTAAGACTTGATTCCATTCAATACCCAAAAGAACTTAAAGAAGAATGAGAAACCAATTCCTTAAGGAATAAGACTTGCTTCCAATCAATTGCAAAAGGAACATAAAGGAGAATGAGAAACCAATACCTTTTGGATTAAGACTTGATTCCATTCAATACCCAAAAGAACTTAAAGAAGAATGAGAAACCAATTCCTTAAGGAATAAGACTTGCTTCAATCAATTGCAAAAGGAACATAAAGGAGAATGAGAAACCAATACCTTTTGGATTAAGACTTGATTCCATTCAATACCCAAAAGAACTTAAAGAAGAATGAGAAACCAATTCCTTAAGGAATAAGACTTGCTTCCAATCAATTGCAAAAGGAACATAAAGGAGAATGAGAAACCAATACCTTTTGGATTAAGACTTGATTCCATTCAATACCCAAAAGAACTTAAAGAAGAATGAGAAACCAATTCCTTAAGGAATAAGACTTGCTTCCAATCAATTGCAAAAGGAACATAAAGGAGAATGAGAAACCAATACCTTTTGGATTAAGACTTGATTCCATTCAATACCCAAAAGAACTTAAAGAAGAATGAGAAACCAATTCCTTAAGGAATAAGACTTGCTTCCAATCAATTGCAAAAGGAACATAAAGGAGAATGAGAAACCAATACCTTTTGGATTAAGACTTGATTCCATTCAATACCCAAAAGAACTTAAAGAAGAATGAGAAACCAATTCCTTAAGGAATAAGACTTGCTTCCAATCAATTGCAAAAGGAACATAAAGGAGAATGAGAAACCAATACCTTTTGGATTAAGACTTGATTCCATTCAATACCCAAAAGAACTTAAAGAAGAATGAGAAACCAATTCCTTAAGGAATAAGACTTGCTTCCAATCAATTGCAAAAGGAACATATAGGAGAATGAGAAACCAATACCTTTGGATTAAGACTTGATTCCATTCAATACCCAAAAGAACTTAAAGAAGAATGAGAAACCAATTCCTTAAGGAATAAGATTTGCTTCCAATCAATTGCAAAGGAACATAAAGGAGAATGAGAAACCAATACCTTTTGGATTAAGACTTGATTCCATTCAATACCCAAAAGAACTTAAAGAAGAATGAGAAACCAATTCCTTAAGGATTAAGACTTGCATTCAATCAATATCCAAATGAACTTAAAGGAGAATGAGAAACCAATACCTTTTGGATTAAGACTTGATTCCATTCAATACCCAAAAGAACTTAAAGAAGAATGAGAAACCAATTCCTTAAGGAATAAGACTTGCTTCCAATCAATTGCAAAAGGAACATAAAGGAGAATGAGAAACCAATACCTTTTGGATTAAGACTTGATTCCATTCAATACCCAAAAGAACTTAAAGAAGAATGAGAAATCAATTCCTTAAGGAATAAGACTTGCTTCCAATCAATTGCAAAAGGAACATAAAGGAGAATGAGAAACCAATACCTTTTGGATTAAGACTTGATTCCATTCAATACCCAAAAGAACTTAAAGAAGAATGAGAAACCAATTCCTTAAGGAATAAGACTTGCTTCCAATCAATTGCAAAAGGAACATAAAGGAGAATGAGAAACCAATACCTTTGGATTAAGACTTGATTCCATTCAATACCCAAAAGAACTTAAAGAAGAATGAGAAACCAATTCCTTAAGGAATAAGACTTGCTTCCAATCAATTGCAAAAGGAACATAAAGAGAATGAGAAACCAATACCTTTTGGATTAAGACTTGATTCCATTCAATACCCAAAAGAACTTAAAGAAGAATGAGAAACCAATTCCTTAAGGAATAAGACTTGCTTCCAATCAATTGCAAAAGGAACATAACGGAGAATGAGAAACCAATACCTTGTGGATTAAGACTTGATTCCATTCAATACCCAAAGGAACTTAAAGAAGAATGAGAAACCAATTCCTTAAGGAATAAGACTTGCTTCCAATCAATTGCAAAAGGAACATAAAGGGGAATGAGAAACCAATACCTTTTGGATTAAGACTTGATTCCATCCAATACCCAAAAGAACTTAAAGAAGAATGAGAAACCAATTCCTTAAGGAATAAGACTTGCTTCCAATCAATTGCAAAAGGAACATAAAGGAGAATGAGAAACCAATACCTTTTGGATTAAGACTAGATTCCATTCAATACCCAAAAGAACTTAAAGAAGAATGAGAAACCAATTCCTTAAGGAATAAGACTTGCTTCCAATCAATTGCAAAAGGAACATAAAGGAGAATGAGAAACCAATACCTTTTGGATTAAGACTTGATTCTATTCAACGCCCAAAAGAACTTAAAGAAGAATGAGAAACCAATTCCTTAAGGAATAAGACTTGCTTCCAATCAATTGCAAAAGGAACATAAAGGAGAATGAGAAACCAATACCTTTTGGATTAAGACTTGATTCCATTCAATACCCAAAAGAACTTAAAGAAGAATGAGAAACCAATTCCTTAAGGAATAAGACTTGCTTCCAATCAATTGCAAAAGGAACATAAAGGAGAA